>CM022944.1:88121607-88446205 GCA_012931725.1 Litsea cubeba
TGACAACCTTTTTGCTTGAAAATTCCTTTAAAGAGAAAGAGAAAATATCCTGATTGTTCAAATTTATGTGGATGATATTGTTTTCGGATCCACATCTGAACATTTGTCAAAATCTTTTGCCACTTGTATGTCAAAAGAATTTGAAATGAGCATGGTCGGAGAACTATCTTTCTTTCTCGGTCTTCAAATAAAGCAATGTGAGAATGAGATATTTCTTTCTCAAACTAAATATGCTCAGAATATTTTGAAGAAGTTTGGGATGGAATCATCGAAGCACTCCAGTACTCCTATGAGCACCACTGTCAAGCTGAGCTTAGACTCTTCTGGGAAAGACTTCGATGAAAGATTGTATCGCAGTATGATAGGCAGTCTGTTGTACCTAACTGCTAGTCGACCAGACATTTCCTTCAGCGTTTGTGTGTGTGCTAGATATCAGGCAAGACCTAAGGAGTCACATGTCCAAGCTGTCAAGAGGATTCTGAAATATGTTAGTGGCACCACTGGGTTTGGAGTATGGTTTTCCAAAGATACTACCATGGATGTTGTAGGCTTCTCCGATGCTGATTGGGCAGGTTGTGTTGATGATAGGAAAAGTACTTCTGGGGGTTGTTTTCTAATTGAGAATAATTTGGTTGCATGGCACAGTAAAAAACAAACTTCAACTTCTTTATCTACAGCTGAGGCAGAATACATAGCAGCTGGAAGCTGTTGCACACAGCTGCTATGGATGAAACAAATGCTATCTGACTATGGCATTGATCAAACTACAATGGTAGTTTATTGTGATAACAAAAGTGCTATTGACATCTCAAAAAACCCGGTACAACATTCCAGAACCAAACATATAGACATAAGGCATCATTTCATCAGAGATTTGGTTGAAGACAAAATTATCTGCTTGGAGCATATCTCTACGGAAACTCAATTGGCTGACCTACTCACAAAACCCCCCTTGGACCCTACTAGGTTTGACTCCCTTCGTAAGTCTCTAGGAATTTGCTCTTAGCCTTGATTTTTTTTTTTTTGCACTATAATTCATTGCTCATTATTGATTTCCTAGCTTGTGATTCATTGAAAATTTTTTTTGCCAAGCTCAAGATTGACATTTCATTGAAAATTCACAGTTTGATGGTTATGGCGTTATTGCATAATTACAAATCTTTTCTCCTGTTAATAAAAAAAAAAAAAGAAAACCGGAGGAATAGGGCTACCTAAGAGTATGTGTGATAGCCACCAAATGATTGGTAAGTTTCTTTGGAAAAGGCTACCATATTCATTAGTGTGAAAGTCACCTATGATGGTTCATTACTGGGCTGCTCAAAGAGCATTAAAAAATAAAAAAAAAATGTCTTGAGTGAACTGATTTTTCTTCTCTTGTCTCAGCCTCTGAGGGTAAGGTGGAACTGGCTTATAGACCCTCTCTGGTGCTATAGAAGTTATTTCCTGAATAGGAGTTTGCCTTGCACTGTCCTGTGGCTCAATGTCTACAGTTTTCGGATTTTCATGTGTTCCATTCACGCTGGTGTCTATGGCTTTACCATGCTGCCTCATTCTCCTATAGACCTTCTCTGGCTCTTTGGTGACAGTAGTTATGGCCTTCAGATGCTCATGATTTTTAGGGTTGACTTCAGTCTGACTTGGAAACTTACCGTCCTCCCTCTTGCTCAAGGCATTAGCTATCTGACCCACTTGTGCTTCCAGCTTTGCCAAACTCTGCTGAGTATTTGTAATTGCTTGGCTATGTTGTTGAAAAGTAGCCTGAGATGACTGAATAAACTGGGTCACCAAACTTTTGAACTCATCTTCTGGTGGCTTTGGTGCACTGTTTTGAGAAAAATTATTATTCTAGGGGTATTGGTAGCTTCTCTGTTGTTCTTGATACTGGTTCTGATTTCCTTGATTTCCTTGATTGTTCAGATTGCCTCCCCAAGAAAAGTTTGAATGATTCTGCCATCCAGAATTGTAGGTATTGTTGTAGGGATTATTGTGCTTAGGAAAAGCGTTACCAACATAGTTGGCTTGTTCCTGGTCTGTAAAAGATGACATGGGGCAGCATTCAGTAGCATGGTTTGTGTGAGAACATATAACACATACTTCCTTTGGTGTCTGTCCTTGCATGTTTTTGGAAGCCATTGCTTTGATGAGCATGTCCATTTTTTTATCCATTGCCACCATCTGTGTAGTTATATTTCCTTGAGACTGGATCTCATATATTCCTTGCTTCTTACCCATCTGTTTGTTTCGACAAGAAAATTGTTGTGAGTTTTCACTAAGGGTTTCAAAAAGATCATAAGCTTCCTCACTATTTTTCTCCATCAGGGCCCCTCCACACGCAGAGTTAACTATTCCTTTATTCAGCTCGTTCAGTCCTTCATAGAAAGCTTGAACTTGATCATCTTTGGTGAGGTTGTGATGTGGACACTTCAATAATAAATCTTTAAAATGCTCCCACGCTTCCCAGAACTGATCTCCATCTTCCTGTTGATATATTTGGATCTCTCTTCTTAATTGCCTTGTCTTTTGAGCCGGAAAAAATTTCTTCAGAAACTTACTGGCTAGCTGCTGCCAAGAGTTGATAGAACCAGCATCCAAGGAGTTTAACCATATTTTAGCTTTATCCTTAAGAGAGAAAGGAAATAGACGTAGCCTGATGCCCTCTGCAGTAACTCCATGTATCTGTTGTGTCGCGCACAAAACTCAAAGAATTCCTTAATGTGAAGATAAGGATCTTCATTAGGTAACCCATGATAGTGTGGCACCATATTCAGCAGTTATGCATGGAGAGTGAAATTTCCGGCCGTATTAGGTGGATAAAGAATGGTGGACGGCTGTTCGGTGTACAAGGGTATGTAAGATTCCTTCATTGGTCTCTTTTGATTATTTACTATCACTTCTTCGTTTTCTTCTCTGTCAACCATTTTTCTTTCAGGACCTTGATTTCCGTTAACACTGGTTTCTTCAAGCTCTGAGTCAGATGAGGGCTGTGTATTGGTTCTTGCCCTTTGAGCCTGTCCTCGATTTCTTCTAAAAGTTCGTTCAATTTCTGGATCGTAGACAATGATGGCTAAGTCCTGAGATCGCCTACCTTGCATATACAGAATTTATGACAGCAAGTAAGCACCTATAAAAGAGTTAATGTGCTAAAAGAAGAAAAATAGAAATCTGAAATTAAATAGCTGAAAAACTATGATAAAACAATAAATAACAGCACTTTAAAACTGTAAGTAACTGAACTAAAAACGAAACTAGACTATGACATTATACTAAAAACAAGTTTTGACACTATTCTATGTAAACAAGTCTCCGGCAACGGCGCCAAAAACTTGGTATGCACCAAGTAACCTAGAAATAAGTTACTAATATGCACACAATTAAAAATTCGCAAGCGCACAAGATTACTATGTAGTGTAGTGAATTGTAAGTACGAGGTCGATCCCACGAAGACTTGTGATAAAACAATGTCAAAATTAACTAAAAATCAGAATATTAAAATAAACAATTTGAATGATGAAAAATGGGGGGAATTAAACTGTAAAAAACAGTAATTTAAAGTATCAAAAACTAATTGGAAAGTAACCTAAAAACAACTAGTATTAGAATTGAAAAAAAAAAAAACAGTAATAATGAATGAATGAACTAGGGTTTCATCTACTCCCCTAACCAATCCTACGCATGTCCCTTATTATCTTTTAATCAAAAATCAGATTTTATTAGTGACATCTATCAACCTAGACCATGGCATATGCGTCTAGATTATTATTCCCCTAAACCTAATTCATGAGTGGCATATTACATGAATTGCTCATTATGATGCAAAAACTAAGCATGGCATATGTCCTAGTCAAAACAAACATAATGCATAAAAACAATGGGAAAGATAAATGCATGAGTCTAAGCATGGCATATACTTAGATTATTCATGGTTCTAAACCCTAGATGCATAACATCAAGATCAATCAAAATTAAGTTAGCTACTCTTAAAATTAATTGAACATCACATGGTTGGCATGGCATATACACAACTCATCAATTAATAACATGGTTTAGAATCTCAACCAACAAAACTGAAATCTGAATTAAAAGACGCCAAAAGAGACTACGTAGAACTAGGCTAGGGTTTCAATTACACCCTAGCCCTAAAAAGTTAGCTACTCATGTCTTTAATGAAAAATAACATAGAAAAGAGGTTCATGATAAAAACTCTAAAAGAGGATGAAGATGAAGTGATCGGCCAGCAGCTTCTCCTTTTTATTCCTCCTCCAAAAGCTCTCCAAAGATGGCTTCAAAGATGCTCCAAAGGTGCTGTACGGCTGCTGTCTTATGGCTGGTTATATGGCTGGAATATATGGGATGAATGGTGGCTGGACGTGGCTGGAATTATGGATTGATGGGGCTGGGATTATTGTTCACGTCCTTCCCTTGTATGCTATTTATAAGTCTTTTGAGAACAGCCCCTTTTAGCAAGTAGTTCCTTGTAGAAATAGATCTTCAACCTTCCTTATAATAGGAAACCTAATTAGATTGAATAAGGAGTCTTCTTTCTTGTTTTAGCAAGCTTTCTAAATCTGGTCCCACTTGTATCTTCTAGAAACTTATTCACATGGACCCACAAATCTGAGATTAATTGCAAGGAATTAAATCTGAACTTTTGACATAAAAGTGGGCCCTATTTGATGCGTGTAACATAAGTGTGGGACCCCTCTTTTAGGGCTTTTATCTTGACTTGAACTCTTGCTCCAAATTTTCCTTTCTTTCTTTCCTTGTTTTTCTCCATTCTTGAACTCCATTTCTAACTTGAATAAGACTTCTAATTTATGAAACTCTTTTATTTGTAATAGACGTGGCCCCTTTTGGGCGTGTAACCCTTGATTGGGTTTCTTTTTTTTTTTTTTCTTCTTTCTTTCTTTTGCTCTTCTTCTTTGATTATAATTTCTTTCTCTAAGTCTTTCCTTCTTTAATTTGAATTGTAAGTTGTCCTGATAATTGGAAAGTCTTCTTGAAATCTGGAATATCTTGAATGGGACCCACCATGGTCTTTCTTTGGGATTCACGCCCATCATCCTCTTCATTAATTCCTCTCTTTTGGCTCCTTTTGACCTTAAGCATAAAAATTAACAAAATTATGTAAAATCAAATAAAATAACTTTGACTAGCATAAGATGAATCAAATATTAGGGCTTAGATTGCAAACAATTAAGCACTTATCATGGACCCATACCAAATCTCCAACCTTAAACAATTGTTGTCGACGTCCTCGATCTGCTGCTTCCTTGTATTTAGCACTACTAGATTCAGTTTTCTTTCGCACCGCCTGATGAATATCTTTGATGCGCTGTGCCAACTCTTCTGCATCTTCACTAGCCTTTTCCGCTCGTTGGATCGTCATAAGATCCAATACACATGGTGGGATTGGATCCATAGACGATCTCAAATGGACTCCTTTGGGTAGACCTGTTGCGCGAGCTGTTGTAGGGGACGCCTTGTGGTATCCGCATATAGACTTCTTGCAGATCCCCATGGAGAAAAGCATTTTTGACATCCATTTGGTATAATGGCCAGGATTTATATGCAGCAATGGCGAGAAGTAACCGAACCGATGTTATTTTTGCCACAGGTGCAAACGTTTCCTCATAGTCAATGCCATACTCTTGTCTGTTTCCAAGAGCCACAAGTCTAGCTTTGTGTCTATCCAAGGACCCATCAGATTTAAGTTTGATCGAGTAGATCCATTTACAACCAATGGGTTTAACTGTTGAAGGACACTCCACAATATCCCAGGTGTGATTCTGATCCAATGCATCCAATTCCTCCTTCATGGCCCGGTTCCAACAATCTTGTTGTACAACTTGCAAATAAGAACTTGGGATAGGGACAGAAGATAGGGTTGTCATCAAAGAAGTATGGGTAAATCTATACCTCTCAGGCGGTCTAGAATTTCTGGAGGAGCGACGCATGGCTTGAGTAGGCGTGGAACCATTTGTTGATGGAGGATCAGGAGGACGGCCATCTGCAATGTTAGGTTTTTCCCGTCGGTGATATACAAAATCAGGATTAAACCTAGTATCAGTTGTTTGATCCGAGAAACCAGGTAAGAGAGTTGGTGAAGATGGTTGAGGCAGTCCATGTGAGTTTGAAAGAAATAATGATTTTCAAAGAAAATAACATTTCGAGAAACTCTGATACGACGTCCAATGGGATCATAACAAACAAAACCTTTTTTATTAGTGGCATAACCCAAAAACGCACACCTGCGAGATTGCGCGGTTAGTTTTGTTCGTTCCGTGAGAGGTAGATGAACGAAACAAACACATCCAAATGTACGAAGGTGATCAAACACAGGTTGGTGACCAAACATTTTAAAATGAGGTGTGAAATGAGCAATGGTAGGTGATGGAAGGCGATTTATGAGATAAACTGCTGTGGTGGAGCTTCAGTCCAAAAACGAGGGGGAACGGATAATTCATTGAGAAGTGTTCTAGTTACATCAAGGAGATGTCTATTTTTCCGCTTCGCGACTCCATTTTGTTGTGGAGTATATGGACAGGTACGTTGACAAATGATTCATTTATCGTTTAGAAAAGATTGAAAATCATTGGACACATACTCCCCCCGAGTCTGAGCGCAAATTCTTAATGCATTTGGAGAATTGGGTTTCAACATATCTAACAAAAATTTTAAATGCCTTGAGGACATCAGACTTCGAATGTAATAAATAAATCCAAGTAAATCTGCTGTAGTCATCAATGAAGGTGACAAAGTACTTGAAATGACTATGGGAAGGAGTTGGAGCAATGCCCCAAACATCACTGTGAATTAAGTCAAAACATGCAGTGCTCCGAGTTGTAGAGTGTGGAAAAGGTAAAGTTTTACTCTTCCCTAATTTACAAGAATCACATTCAAAAGAAGCAGAATCAATAGGTTTATTTAATAATCCAGATTGAAATAAAGTAGACATTATAGACGCATTCGGATGACCGAGTCTATTATGCCACAACCGAGAATTATTCTGAATGAAAAAACAAAATAATTGATGGAAAGTTTTATTTTAAATAAATGATGGTAAGGGAAAAAGTCTTCCACGCTTAGGCCCCCTCGCGATCACTTCCCCCTACTCCTGGTCCTGCACAACACAACCAGAAGAAGAAAAGGAGACATTGTAGTTATTTTCAACAAGTTGACCCGCAGAAACTAAATTGGTAGCAAGATGAGGAGAAACTAAAACATTGGTTAATGGTAAGGGGTCGGGGGTATCACCAACAGAGGTGATGGGAAGATGATCTCCGTTGGCAGCTTGGACAGTAAGAGGACCAGTGTTAAGGAACGACATTTTGTAATTTTATGGGTGAAGAGGTCACATGGTTACTTGCACCAGAATCTAAGTACCATGTATTGGAAAGAGATGAATCAGTACTTGCGATGTTCATGGATGCTATGGCATTGATGATCATTTGGTTGACCATCTTAGGGGTGAGAGGAGCTGGTGACGTTGATTGGGAGGAGGAAGCAAGTTGGGAGGAAGAATCATACTGTAGAGAACCGCTGAAGTCAGACGATGCATATGGTGGAGTGGTCACTGTGTAAGCACTAGGAGCTGACGGCACTGTGTATGTACCAAGGGCAGACTGTACATAGTCGCGGGAAGTAGAATTGCGAGTCTTCTTCCGACATTCTTCAATAACATGACCCGTGGCCTTACAATATCTGCAGATTTTTGCCTTGCATTGATTCGCATAGTGACCATATTTCTTGCAGTTACGGCACTGAACTTTACTCATGTCCCGAGGAGGTGGTCTGATTGTAGCAACATAGGCAAGCGGAGCCTCAATAGACATCTGTTGTTCTAAAGTAGTTTTAGTGACTAGATGTTCTTCTTCCCGTAGAAGCTCCTGAAGACATATCCAAGCTAGGAAGAGAAGCCCTACTCATCAAGTTAGATCTAATTGTCTCAAACTCCATACGAAGTTTCATAAGAAATTGATCCCTATGACTACTTTGCTGTATGGGAAGTAGTTCAGGTAGGAGAGCTTTAGAGACCGTGGCAAACTTAATCTCATCGTATTCGGACCACAGTTTGCGAAAGCCATTGTAATACTCCTGAACAGACTGGGTGCCTTGAGTAAATTGAGAAATGTCAAGTTCTAATTGAAATTGACGAGCAACATTACCTTGTTGATAGATCTTTTTAAGATAGTCCCACATTTCACGGGCAGTTTTGCAAGGCCTGAGGTTGAGGATAAAATGTGGGTCAACTGAGCCTAGTAACCTGGTTTTTATTTTAGAATCCTTAGTTTTCCAAGCTAAAATCTTCTTGTCATCGTTCTCGGGTTTAGGTTCAGATCCATCAATGTGTGCCCAGAGTTCCTTTCCTTCTAAGTAAATTTGAAATTGGAAGGCCCATGAGGCATAATTTTTGCCATCAAACTTAACCAGGGTAATATTTTCAGATTTGTTCATGACTACCCAGAACAAGCAATCAATCTAGAAGCAGTAAACAACCAGAATGAGGAATTACTAGCAGAACAACAAAAGGATGATCAATCAGCAATAATAGCAGTAACTAGCAAGTAGCAACAGCAGCAAGAATCAGCAGGAATTAGCTTAGATATGGCAGCAGCACTGTTGCTGACCGATAGCAGACTGATCAGAAGGTTCAGATTGGTGATGTATTGCAGCTGACAGAAACCGGCAGAGATGCAGAGATCCACAGAATGCAAGAGAATGTCACAACCCCAATATAATAAAGAATATGCACAAATAAGGACTGTGCAGTCGAAACAGTGCACAGAACGGCACTAAAAAATGACTGACGACCCTCGTCATTGTGATTTCAGACACGTGGGCCTCACCAGATCATCATAGGACAGATCAAAGGTCGGGGATGAAGGCACAGCATATTTTCGCAAGTAATGGAAGAAGTTTCATCCAAAAATAATCAAGATCCTTGATTTTGGACGGCCGAGATGAAATCAGAGGGATAAAATTGAATTACCACAAATGGTGATGGAAAACCTACCTTGGATGGGAAAAAAATTCCTGAAAAATCACCACAAATACCAGCAATTCCAGTCGACCAACATGGTCTGGTTCCGCAGAGTTGTTGAAGAAGATCTCAGGTGGGCCACACCTGATCTGAGATGATCTGGATGATCTTGGATGATCGGAGATAATCAGAGACACACCGAGGGCTTCCAGACGTGGACGATGTCTTGGAGGATCTACAGATCCTTGTAAAGAAGGCTCTGATACCATGTCATTGTAAAAGAATGGAAGCAGATTTGAGAGAATACTCAATACAGTGCCCTTTGAGGGTCGACTGTTCTTCATATATGTAGGGGCTCAATGCCCCTAATTACAGTCAATTAAGTATATCAGATCCTAAACTGTAGCAACAACTAAGTATTATCCTTTGACTAGTTAAAATGGGCCTTGACTAACTACAATACAAGAAATGGGCCTAAATGAGTCTGCTGAGATTGGGCTTATATTGACAAAAAGCTCTCCCCAAAACGCGTCATCATGATCTCACTAGCAAATTGATGTCTTGTGCCTTACCACATCAATTAGAGGGGGGAGTGTAGAAGATAACAAGGCTGTATGCTAACAGGCCCTAGGCCGAGCCCAAGAGAGGTCCATTACAGCCTCCCACACGTAGGATTTAGTCAATCCTTGTATAGCTAATTTCTCTCATTGTTTAGCTAATTTCTCTCTTTATGTATTCCTTGTATAGACTAGGATTGATTCTTTCCATTCTTTCATTGTTCTAATTTGTACTCTTAACATACTTAGTGCCTTGATTAATGTCAAATTTCATTATAAAACAGAACTGTCGATGATCCAAGGGACATCAACTTTCTCTCCAATCTTCTTCTTCATCTTCACATTAACATGGGGATGATTGGCACTGCTGAAGCTGACGAGGGATATACAGAGGAGAAGTGGCTGGGATATCTCTCCTCCTCTGCGAAGGTGCTCAAACTTCTGGAAAGGGATATACAGCTCCAAAGTTTCTTTTACCCAATCCATCCGCTATCGCGTCGGCAATGGAGAGAAAATTTCCTTTTGGCATGATGTATGGCCTGTCGAGACCCATTTAGCGCTTCAGTTCCCTGACCTATACAGATGTGCCAGAAACCGCAATGCTAAGGTTAGAGATTACCTCGACACAAGCACAAACAATCACCTGTGGTGGCCTATATCCAGAAGGAATCTCTCTGAGGCAGAAGAAGCAAACCTTTTCAATCTTTTTGAGGTGCTTAATGGCATTGACAGCTCTAGAGAAGGGCAAGATAGCAGGCTATGGCCCCCTTCTTGTGATGGTTCTTTTTCTGTCTCCTCCTTCTCCACCTTATCGATTACTCTAGTTGCTTCTCGAAGTTGGTCATCATTATGGAAGATCAAGGCCCCTCCCAGAGTTATTGCTTTTATTTGGCTTGCTCTTCGGAACATAATTCTAACTATGGATAATCTTCGCCTGCAGACATATGCTCCTTGTCAATGCTTACCCCCTTTGCTTAGTTGACGAGGAATCGGTCGATCACCTTTTGCTCCATTGCTAGCAGGCGAAAGCCCTTTGGTCAGCGATCCTGGAGGAGTTCGATTGCAGTTGGGTCATACAGCAGTCCTTACCCGACCTATTCTATCAGTGGGCTAGCCCGATTACTACCTCCAAAGGGAAGATCATGTGGCACCTCTCTTTTTTGGCTTGCATCTGGACGATTTGGAAAGAGATAAACGGAAGGTGTTTTGAAGGGATCACTTCCTCCCAAGAAGACTTAATCCTTAGAATGAAATTCTGCATTGACTCGTGGGTCTCCTATCTTCCACATTTTTGGGGCTTATCTATTGATGCAATTATGTTCAATTGGAGGGAAGTCACATCAATTTGATTTGGTTCTCTTCTTCCCCCCCGTTTTTTGCTAGAGGCCTTTCTGCCTCCTTGTTTTGTTTCCCGTCGTTTTGGGTGGTGGCTGTTTTTTTTTGGGGGGGTTCTGCTTGGCCATTTTTTAGTATAGCTCTTTTCTACCCTAAAGCTCTTTTATAAAGCTCCTTTTTCTATCAATACAAGTTACCATTTCAAAAAAAAAAGATGAGCACTACTGAAGCGTAGATCGGTCCCCAACTTCCTCCATAAGGTGCGCCAAAAGTGACTCATGAATTTTGTATCTCAATCAGAGGAGAGGTGATTGTCTTCAGAATGACATGTAATCGAAGAACTTCTCGACAATATAAATTTGCAATATACTTTGCGTCGGAAGCCTTGCGGCAATGAATAAAATGGCTCATCTTGGAAAACTTGTCAACGACCACAAAAATAGAATCCATACCTTGTTGAGTCCGCGGAAGACGCAACACGAAGTCCATGTTGACATCTTCCCATGGTGCCTTTGGAACAAGAAGAGGTTTCTATGGGCCTGCCCTTTAGCTACCTGACAAATTCTGCATCGCTCCACAAATTTCACTACTTCACGCCGTAACTTAGGCCAATAATAACTCTCCTCTACCAAAGCAATTGTTTTGTCACGCCCAAAATGACCTGCTAATCCACCAGCATGCAACTCCATCATAATGCGGTCCCATAGCGAACAATTAGGAATACATAGCTGCGAACCTCTAAAAAGAAAGCCATCATGTAACATATAATCACCATGTAAACCATCTTGCGCATCTACCCATATCTGCCCAAAATCTGCATCATCAACATACATCTTGGGGAAGAGATCAAATCCAACCACTTTCACACTCAAAGTAGCTAGAAGAGAAGTTTTGCGACTTAGTGCATCAGCCACCTTGTTTTGTGTTCCTGCTTTATGCTTTATAGTGAAAGCGTGCTCCTGTAAATATGCAGCCCATTTGGCATGTCTGGGAATCAGCTTATGTTGAACATGGATGTAACACCCCGAAAACCTGGAGCTCTTCACGTTTCGGAACATTACTTAAATCATGTTAAATCACCACATAAATCAAATATGCCAAAGAATTGAGCAATGCTTTTAATTATTTGATAGATCAATTAAATATTTCAAATCAATAAAATTCCCAATTTATAAAGAAAGAAATAAGTTCCACATTATTGAAAATAATGAAATCCATCCCTAAAGTTCAAATTTCCAAATCCAATATTCCTGACGCTCTCTTATCAGCCATGCAAGTTGAAATCCAATGGCTGATCCCCCTCGTTGCCAAGTTTTCCCAAATGATCCGTACCTGAAGTGGGGCAAACCACTTATCAGAAAACTGGTGAGCAATAATTACAATACACAAGTCACTTACTAACATAATTCAATACGAAACTAAATAAGAGGAAGATATGAAATATTAACAATTATCCTAAAGCATTTCTTATGATTCAATGAGATTTCACATCCATCTCTTTCCCCTTAGTATATTCAACCTTCCCATATTTGGGTCCTTATAATTCAAAAGAACTCTATTTTAAGAGTTTCAGAGTTTCAATCCCTTCCCATAAGGAAGTCCTTTCCATATATTATTCAAAACTATCTCCTAGGAGCTTGGTTCAATAGTCACTTATTCAATCCCTGTCCACCTTATCACTCCATACCCAAAAAGGGTTCACTGTCTCATATAACAAAAGAGAACTTCTAGGAAATATTCAATAGTTCATTTGTGTTCACCAAATCATGCAATACAACTATCATAAACCATATACCAATTAATTTCATAAGAATTAGTCCCACATAATCGGGCTTATTTATGTGCCCCACTTAAATTCAAAAATTCAAGTACCCGCTTATGTGGCACTAATGATAAATTTCTGTACAATAGGTGGGTCTATAATTTCCATAAACCCCACATCACCATATTAAGTATACAACACAGCATATATAAAAGAGGAGTTAACACTATACTAGTCATGAATATCAAGAAGATTTCCACGCTTAACATTATGGAGTAAAGAAAATGGTTGGTCCTAAGTGATCAATTTCACATGGGACCTGGTTCATCTTAGTTGCCCATTAGGGACCAATCAAATGGCTGGTCCTGATTATTTATCCGATGAATCAGTAGATCCCACTAATTTGTTAACCTTGTATCATACAGTCAGTGCCATATGATATTCCTCTTTCTTCTTTCTTTTTATTCCACTATCTATCAATCTGTTACAAGTGATAAAGTTCACAACAACATTTTTAAAAGAGGTTCCAGACTTCCAGCACCTCAATTAGTCATAACAGTTTCAATACAGCACTCCAGAACAGTCACGCCTTCTAGGATTTGGTTGATCAGATGGTGGGCCCACCATGGTCAGATCATCATAGGACCTGGTCCATCTTGGTCGACCAACAGGGGCCCAACAATTGGCTGGCCTTGATGTCTGATCAGGTGGCCCATTGGGTTCCACAACTCCATCAACGAAAAAGTCCCAAACACACAGAAATGACGCCACAGATTGTTGTCATCTAATGATCAACTGTCAGATGGGATCCAATTCTAAAAAGGCCAACTACACCTTGGTCGACCAACAAGGACCCAACCTATGTTTGGCCTTGATCTCTGATCAAGTGCCTCAGTGGGTCCCACAACCAGATCTACGAAAATCACGATTTCAACCCAAAATGACGCCACATACACATCAGGCTTTTGATCAAGGGTCAGATGGGACCCATTTCTAAAAAGGTCAACTACACCTTGGTCGACCAAGGGCTGGCTTCCAGATCCATGGATGTGATTCTTGATCATATGGATCAGTGGGTCCCACTACCAGATCTACAAAAATCACAATTCCCTACTATACTGATCTGGAATTTCCAAGATGAAAATTGAGGACTGATGAGACCCAATCCAATTGGATTCTCCATCACTGAGATCGCCCAAATGTCTACCCTCAGATCTCTGGATCAGATTTAAGATCAGGTGGGGCCCATGATCATACTACCCAAATCATCAGATCCTTGTGTCTGACGATTTGGTATGAAATCAAGCCTCTGCGTTGGGGTTTCATTACTGTCTTTACTATTATCAATCCTTTATCAATTTGATATAGAAATCACAGAGCAACATCTGATCAATAAAATACACAATCAATCCTATGATATTATTTCTTAGTACACTTGAAAATATTACTCACCTCCTCCTATAGAAGACTGTGGCTCGATCAATGTGAGACTTCGAGTATTGCATCCACTAGATCCTCTGGTTTCTGCTTCTCTGAGATCCTTCTTGGTTGCTTCCCAAGATCAGTTCTTCTGCACCGTCTTCTCTTCCTTTTTCTATAACCCAAGAATGGGAACGAGACTATTCGTAAGAAGGGAGATAAAGTATTCCAGGGTTAAGAGATAGGGTGAAATCTCTAACCTTCGGAGATTTCCCTGGGTACCAAACAAATTCTCCTCACAAGGAGATATTGTTTCAACTACTTAACAACAACTATGACTAATGGGCTGAGACCAGGTACAAATGTAACTAGTGAAATCCAACCCATCCCAAATCCCAATGGGTCAAACGAATCTGGGCCCAACCTGGCCCAGGTTATTACAATGGATGTACTTGAGGGCTTCATGGTCTGAAAATTAGATGAACTCCCACTGAATCAAATAGTGACGCCAATGTCTAAGAGGTTGAATAATGGCATAAAACTCTTTCTCATTGGTAGAATATTTGATTCTCGACCCATTCAATTTTTCACTATAGAATGTTGTAGGTCGGTCTTCCTTAATACTCCACCTATGCCGTTATGAGAGGCATTACAATCTACTTGGAATACCTTATCAAAGTCAAGTAAGGCTAAGATTGGAGCTTCAGCCTACTTCTCAATCAATCGGAAACTCTCATCGTCTTCCTTGGTCCATATAAAAGTTCCTTTCTTAATGCAATCAGTGATAGGTGCTACAATAGAACTGAAGTTTCTCACAAATCGGCGATAGAATGAAGCCAATCCATGGAAACTCCTTACATCATGCACGTTAGAATGTGTAGGCCAATCCCTCACGGCCTTGGCCTTTTCATCATCCACTGTAATACCATTTGATGTCACCACATACCCTAGATAGACCAGTCTATTTGTAATGAAACTGCACTTCTTGAGATTGTCATACAACTTCTCTCTCCGCAACACCTCAAATAATTTTGGAGATGATCCTTATGAGTGGGCACATCTGGGCTATAGACTAGAACATCATCAAAGTACACAACAATAAACTTTCCAATAAAGGGTCTAAGCACCTGATTCATCACTCTCATGAATGTATTAGGCGCGTTTGATAGTCCAAATGGCATGACCAGCCACTCATATAACCCTTCTCTAGTTTTAAAAGCTGTCTTCCACTCATCTCCTTGTCTAATTCGGATTTGATGGTATCCACTCTGTAAGTCCACTTTAGAAAACACTTTGGCACCAGCTAGCATATCCAACATGTCATCCAACCATGGAATAGGGAAGCGGTATTTGATAGTGATTTCATTTATGGCTCCACTGTTAATACGCATCCTCCATGAGCCATCCTTCTTAGGAGTCAGAAGGGCTGGAACTGCACCTGGGCTCGAAGGTAAAAATATTTTTATATCCATCATGAAGGGTCCTACAGTCATACTGCCATGGTCTCTCCAACAAAATATGACACACGTCCATGGGGGCGATATCACACCACACATCATCACATTATCTGCCACTAATAGAGAAAGAAATTAAAGCTTTACGGGTTACTGATACCTCATTGCCGCGCATGACTTGTAGGGACTCGGATGTTCTTCTGTTGGAATTTTAGCTTGCTAACAACCTCCTGTGACACAACATTTTCACAGCTTCCTCCATCCACAATTAAGTGGCATTTGCGTTCCTTGACAGTGCTTGTGGTGTGGAAGTTGCTGGTGCGAAGCCATTCATCTTCTTGGGGCGCCTTTGGGGAAAAGAAAGTCTTGTGAATCACCAAAGATTGTCCCCCATCACCATAGATAGTGTCATTGTCGGCTCTGGAATTATCAAATTCAGGCCGGTCATCATCTGCTACATAGGATGGTGTGCCTGATTCTTGTTTTCGTTCAGCAACATGAATTTCTCCCTTTCTTCATTTTGAGGATATGTGACCATGCTCATTGCATTTAAAGCAACGGATGGTCGCCTTGCCTTTGCCCTTATCATCCATATTAGTAGCTCGTTGACCAGTTTGATTAGGTCGAGTTGATTGGCTACCAACCCGGTCAACTTTACCTTCTTGTCCATAAGATCTAGATCCACTAGTGTCCTTTGCCATGGGACGTGAAGAATGATCTGCTGATATAGAGTGTGGATTCTCAACTGTGTTGGCTTCTTCAATGGCGGCGGCACGCTGAAAGGCTTCTATTAATGTGTAGCAAGGATGGTAAGACATTGCCTTCCATATGGATGGTCGTGTCGTAATCCGTCCTTATATCTCCCCACTAGCTGATCCTCATCTTCCATAACATCATTACAGGCCATTAAGTAATGGAATTCCTCCATGTAGTCATCTATGGAGCGATTTCCTTGTTGGAGAAGCCGCATAAAAAGTGTCTGCTTGTATGTGGGAGGAAGAAAATACCCCTTCATATATGTCTTCATCTTCTCCCATGAAGTGATCGGCTACTTTCCCATGCGTTGAAGGGACTTCTAAAGTTGTTCCCACCACGCATCTGCTTTTCCACGAAGTTTAATAGCCACCAACTCGACTTTCTTGTGATCGGCCAAATCTTTGTATGCAAATACTTTTTCAGCTGTGTTCAGCCAATCATAAAACTCATCGCCTTTCATGGTGCCATTATACACGGGAATTTCCAATTTAATATTTAGACCCCAATCAGTGTCTTCATGACGTTTCATATGCCGTCGTCTTCTCCCCGGAGGCCGTCTATGGAACGGGTTGATAAATTCCTCGGCATCTGTGTCATCATTGTAATCCTCACGATGATTCGGACGCTCTAGATGCTTCAGGCGTTGGGTTAGCCATTCAACTTGTTTCCTTAAATTCTGAATCTCAATAGCTCTTGGATTTGGTTCATTGCCCATGTCACTCTGAACCTCTGGTCTACGACCACGAGCTCTTTGGGGAGGCATTGTTAGGAAGACGGATTCGCAACACAAATCGTAGGATTGATTCGCGCCCTGATACCAACTGACACAGTCCCGATTTGACACACAACCAGACTTGCGAAGGGCCCAATCAGTGAAACAACCAATAACCAAAAAAAAATTCCAGCAATAATGGGTGTGCAACCAAGTAAATAAAATCAGAATTATCTACGCAAGGAACAATGGAAAAGAACCCCAAATCTGACCTTGAAGCCTTCTCAATCACCTAGCTTCAATATGAGACAACGGAGAGGATAGAAAACAAAGCAAACCACTGCTTGTGCAAACTGTTGTTTTCGGGTACTGTAGCATGCTACAGTAATGACGAAAATAATACCCATATATATGGCTTAAAAATCACCTCCAAACCCTAAGAAACCTACTATAGTTAAATCCTACCACAAATAGAAGCCCAAACAAGCTTTCTAATCGGAATAAATCCAGAAATTAACAAGACAAAAAATGGAAATTAGAAAACTCTATAATCTGGGTCGTCTTAGGCGCTTTGGAGGAGATCTGTTGTGGGGCCCACAGTGCCCGCCTATTGATTAAAGCACTTGTCAGATCTGAAGGCCCACTCATAGGCGATCCATTTGGTACCTTCCTTTCTAAGGTTGGACCTGATTTGACCTTCCAAACTTGAGTCCAAAGCCTGCTGCATGCGAGCCCCTTTTTTAAATTCTGAATTTTCTACAGTTTGCAAAGAAGCCCCTGTTTTCTATATTATTCTCCAAACAGCCCCTGTTCTTCATACTTGAGCATAATTCCTAGCTATTTGGGTACAAGTTTTCAATCAAAACTTGACAGGACCCTTGCAGGCCATCTTGGGATGCTCCAATTGCGCCATATAGGATTCAGCTAGCGCAATAATATCATCATCATCATCAAATTCTACATCAAAAAGCCAGAAAATTCTATGACAATCTCAACTTCCGAAGAAGACCATATTTGGAAGAACCATGAGACAAAGGAGCTGACAGCATAGGTCAACAAATTGAGGCGGTAAATGAAGAAGGCATGAACATTGAAGAAATGAATACAATCAGGAAGGAGTCTAAGAATCAGATGGATCTCATCGCTAGCCCACTTCTAGAAAGGTCTATTAGTCCATCGGCATCTGATGGAAAAGCTATTGATCAGGAGGAGGTTGCTAAAGAAGATCAAGTCATTGATATTCCCCACATTGATTTCATCTTTGGGTATAGACTACCATTCGTAGAAGATTGTGATCTACCGGTACCTAGGAAGCACGGACACTCTCCGGGGCCGGCGTGTCAGTGTCGGACATGTGTCCGACACGGACACGCTTCAAACACGCTCGGACACGTGTCGGACACGCCCACGCCCAAAAGAGTGTCCTGATTATTTTTTTATCTTTAATATTTCGGACACACTTGGGACATGTTCCGGACACACTGGGACACGTGTCGGACACATTGGCCTCTTTTAATTGGGAAAAAAATAAAATTAGAGTAAAAAATGAAAAGCAAAGGGGGCTGTTTGTAAAAGGTCATAACTTAAAAGCAAAGGGGCCATCCTTCCGCTATCCTAATAACATTCGTCCGTCTAGCGAAAGAGAAAAGGGAAGAAGAAAAGAGAAAAAAAAAAAAAAAACGATCTGAAGAAGAAGAAGAAGAAGAAGAAGAAGGAAGAAGGAAGAAGAAAAAGAAGGAGAAGAAAGAAGAAAGAAGAAAGAAGGAAGAAGAAGGAGAAGATCTTCCAGTGGGGTCCACTGCCTAGTATACCCTAATCCAAGGCTTGCGTACTGTGTTCAGATCATGGGTTTTGTCTGATTGTGAGTTAAAAAGGTGCAAGTTTTGTAGATGCCAGGATATTTCATGTTTAATGATTATTAATTATGTTTCAGTTTTGTGTTGCTATTTGATATGTTTGTTAGTTGGTACAGTGGTACTTGAATTTTTATTTATTTGATTGCTAAATTGATTACAAAGTTAAAATGATAGTATCTTTTAGTATATGATTAGATATATTATTATTATATTATTATTAATTATCAACGTGTCCTGGACGTGTCCGTGTCCTACTTTTTTGAGAAATGCCTTGTCGGCGTGTCTGTGCCGTGTCGTGTCCATGTCCCGTGTCCGTGTCTGTGCTTCTTAGACTGGTACCAATTCAACAACTGATGCATCCAACGACCCAATCGTACGTTATTGCTGAATTCAAAAATCAGAAGAAGCAACACCTCCAATCTACTTCTAAGTGGAGGAAAAGATCAAATCAAATGCCCAAGCAATGCAAAGAATCTACTTCTAAGTGGAGGAAAAGATTTTGAATGCCCAAGCAATGCAAAGAATTGAATATCGCCTGACACATCGAAGATTTGTATGGTTGACCTTCGATCCTGGTGGACATCTACAAAACCCAAGCCTGAGTTATTTTCAAGACGGGGAGAAGTTTATGCAAGACAGACCAATGATCCCCATGGGTCGACCAAGCTCTTTGGGTCTAGCCCATCTATTTTCATGTTTTATCTTAAGAGTTTTATTTTATTTTATGGTTTATATTTTAAGTAGTTGGATGTTTTAATCCTGATCATCAATATGATTGTATGGTCCAAGTTAGATGTAGGTTATTTCTTTTCCTATATAATATAAAGCCTTTTGGCTTAGAGAGTCAATAGTCGATGATTAATGAAATTGAAGCTTTTGTGATCTTCCCCAAGTTCTCAACGGGTTCTCTCCGAGTTCTTTTTTTCCTCTTAGATTGGAGTTTGACGTGAGGCCAATTTTCAGGTGAAACTTGACCTTATCCCCAATCTCTTCATCTCTATCCTACCCGCCCCGCATCTTGTATTCCATTCTGCATTACTTATTCTGGACAGCATTCTTTACACACATTCGTGTAGTTTGGTGCAAGAACCCTTGCTTACTTTCCATTGCAACCGGGCGTCATTGCAGTGTATCGCTTTTAGCGGGAGACACACTAGCATGGAATGCTTACCTACTTTTCATCGCAACCGTGTGCATGCAATACATCATTTTCCGCAGGGAACGCCCTAGCATGATCAGAGAATATTGTTTTCTCAGAATTCATGCTTGGGTTGTAACAAAAGTTTTACATTGGCTGTCAACCTACCAAACCCAACCCCTTTTTATCTAAGCTTGGTGACCTGTAGCAAAAATTGGCGTCCTCTCTCTCTCTGTCACTCTATAGACATTCAAAATCAACTCCAAATACATGGATGATGATAATCATAATGAATAACAATGAATCCATAGACATTCAAAAGAAAAATAGAAAGAAGTTCTATGTTGGCAACTATTTATACAAATTATAGAGCCTAACAATTCTAGAGCCCACCAGAGTGCAAAAAAATCAGAAAATGGGATTATGATATTTACACTTTCCTCACATATTTTTAAAATTGGTGAGGATGTACGATATGAAACCTTGGTGGAATGATGTAGATCATGAACTTGGAGCCCATAAGATGGTAAGTAAGGTTAGGATATTTTAGATGTTTTCTAAAATCTACGAGGATCTAAGATATGGAAGTTTACAGTTTGGTTTATCAGTTCTATGAGAATGTTGAATGGTTCAGATCATCAACTTAGAGTCCACAAGATTGTAAAACGTGAGATTAAGCTGTTGTGTTTTTCACATGTATCTCAAAATCCATTAAGATCCAAGATACGGAAATTCACACATTGGGGTTTATCATTTCTATGAGAATATTGAAACGGTTTGGGTCATGAATTGGGACCCACGAGTGAAAGAAACAAAATAGGATTAGGTTGCTTTTATATTTTTCACATATTTGTCAAAATTCATGCAGATAAAAGATATAATACTTCACACTTTGGAGTATGTTAGTTATATTGAAATGTAGAACAGTTTGGATTTCAAATTGGGGACCCAAAAAGTGCAATAATAAACAAATAAATAAAAATGGGAGAAACTCTGTGTTTTTAAAATGTATTGAAATGAGGGTGGTGGGTCTTGATTCTCTTGAACCCCTGACCTGTTGGACTATTTGTAGGGCCCCATGGCGCTGCTGCTTCACGAGAAGACTCAATTTCAAATTGGAGAGGTCTCACTGATTTTGGGTTAGAGCTTTAATATATATACGCATAAAAATATAAATAAGAAATTGGATTTTATTTTATACTTCTAAATTTATTTCTCCTGCAATGATATTCTTTGCTGTAATTTATATTTATTACTGCATTTTGAGATTGTTGGGTGAGCTAATCCGTGTTAACAACTAAGCATACTCATTTCTTAATTGTGTACAAATTTGGTTCGATCGACCTTAACAGAGGCCAGAAATAAGGAAAAGGCTCAAAATGCTATTTGCACTTGGTTTGTGTACAGGTGTTCAGAAGGTCTCCAAACTGTAGGAGTTCTTGATACCATTCCAAAACACATTCTAGAGAAAACTCATGGATTTCCAACGCGGGTATGGTTAAGATATTTCTGCACTTGAACTATGAATGTTTTATGCAACATTGTTTGCTTACAAGGGCCAAATACTGAAGCCTAAACTCCTACTGCAAATTCCTGACAATACAAAATGTTAAACGGAATCAGTGGCTGAACAGTTTGGCTGACTCATGTGTATGTTTTAATGGATTTTTTTCTTATAATTTAAACTCTCTCTCTCTCTCTCTCTCTCTCTCTCTCTCTCTCTCTCTCTCTCTCTCTCTCTCTCCTCTCTCTCTCTCTCTCTCTCCTCTCTCTCTCTCTCTCTCTCTCTCTCTCTCTCTCTCTCTCTCTCTCATATATGCATAAATAAATGGGAAAATTCAAGTGCGTGCGAATGGTTCAAACTCCTGCGTGGAGTGATCTCTGATACTCATTCACCTCGGCCACTTCATGCAAGAATCGATTGATGGCAGGATCGAGTTCTGACCCGGAATAGACCAACACCTGGATGACCTCTGGGTTACCGGAGGCGACCGCAATGGCAAGTGGCGATGCCCCATCTGAGTCCCGACAATGACATTGCCTCTGCCGGATATGAAGCAATTAATTGGCATGTAATGAGTTTGAAGAGCTTAGATTGATAGTTAGGGTGGTCGGCCCAACTGGCTAGATTGTTTATGAGCTAAAAACGGTTTGTCTGTTTTTGGAAATTTGCATATATAAATCTATACCAAAATCTTTTTTATGAGAATCTCCCTCATAAATTTTCTAAGAACTAGTTTGCAGGGCTGACATGGACCCACCGACGATCAATCCACAAACCTTGCACACACCGACCCATTGACACTCCACCTACTGCTCACCATTGATTGGAATACCCATTTGTGTACCGTTTATCTTTGGGAACTTAAAATCAATGTCTCTGGTGATATAATTATCTTGGTTTCTGAGGCATTCTTAATCCATGCATAAACCTTCTCTCCCATGCCCTCAATCTTTGGGATGCATCCAGGTGGCCCCAAAAAAATGATTCTTATATAAAGAAATAATACTCTTCTCACAGGAACAATGCCCATATATGTATTTCATCTATGCTTTTTCGGTTTTTCCCTTCCATATAGAGTCAGCTTAGGAGTTCTGGTTTTCCAGTAAACCTTATAGCCATGTCTCTATAGTCCATTATGTATGTTCTTCCTATTTCATTTGAGGTCTTTCCAATTTTATACTCCATTTCCAACTCATTTTTATCAAAATTCTCAATATTTGATATTTCATAATCTTGTGATGTGACTAATCAATTCTTGCTCCAGAATGTCAGTTTTTATTGTGTATCCATGTTAGGTAACTAGTCTTTTATTTTGCAGAAATGGGGCAGTGACCATCTTGCTTTAGCTTGTCGATTGGCATTTACAAAAGGTGTACAGTCTGAAGATACTTCAAATCATCAGTAGGCATCATTGATCTTGGCGCAGATGCATTTATTTCTCTCACAGGAATGTGTACTTAGTTAAGGTGCTCGCTCCAAAGTGAGTTCTTCAGATGCTGTTCTCATTCCTTTTTGGCTGTGCATGCTTTTATGCGTAGAACTAGAGGTAACTTATCAGTTGGCCATAAATTACTCTTTTTTAATCACTAAGCTACATCTGAGATTGTCTTAGCTACATGTATATCTTTAATCCTGTCAATATTTATCGGGTTAATGGAGGTACATTGCATGGTGAGATTTTTCAAACCACCTCATTCATGTATGGGAAATGTTTAAATATGTTTTTATGATGCATGTTTCTTGTGATTTCCATCAGGCTGTCCTTGGGCACACAGGCCTTTTTAGGGATTTAAAGACCATTGATTTGGTGGCCATGCCCCAATAGTCATAGTGATTGCCTCATCTGATCGTTGTGAGTTTTGCCCATTAGATGTTGAGCAGGGGCGGCTCAAAGGGGTAGGCTACTTAGGCAGTTGCCTAAGGCCCCCAATTAGGAAGGCCCAATTTTTGGGACAGTAGGGTTGATGTGGATTCCAAGACCAAATGTGGTAATCTGTTGCATACACCATACTCCCTAGGAAAACGTGTGAATCAAGAGAGAAATGGAGGCGATGGCTGTTGGTTATTAACTTCCAGACACACAACCCCACTTTCTTAGTAATTGCAAGGGATTTTGTGGGCTCTAGGAAGTAGGAACTCTCATCATGGGGACTAGATAAGCCATGTTTTACTATTATGCATATTACTTTTCACCATCACATCAGGTAGGTGTGTAGGTTAGCTGGGTAGGCATGTGCTGTAAAGCAATTTAAAGTGGGACAGTTGTGTCATGGTAAACACTGTGGACGGTGGACCATCTACAGTACTGTAGCAGCATCAATATATTAGTACGTGGTGATTCTGGTGAAGTTCTTTTACATAGCTAGTACTGTAGCAGTTTACCCAAAGAGATTTGCCGACCGTTGAGACATCAGGGGATTTTGCAGACCGTTGAGACGCAGATGACTTTATTTAACCGTACAAGGTGATTTTTTACTTAGTTACAAACACATTCTCTTATCTCTTCAACCTTCTCTAAACAATTTTTATTATCTTCTCTAGACAAAACTCTTTTATGGTAATTTTCTACTGGCTAAAGAAAAGGAGTTACACAATCTGACTTTAGCCTTCTGTCTTCAAGGAAAGAAACCGGCCAACTTTCTCTAGTTACTACATAGACAATTAATCTACTCAGCCACCAGGTTCTATTGTTCTAATTTCTAATATTTCTGATTTGTATGATTGTATCAATTGGATTTTGTTTAGTTATTATTTCTTATTTGTGTCAATTTGTTAATCTTTGAAATGACTGGTAGAAAATATGCATCTGGATATGAAAAACTCAAGAAAAAAAGAAGAATAGAAAGTTTAGTGCAATCTCAAAAGGGGGCTCTTAACAAATACCTTGTTGACAAAAGGGAATCAAATTCAAATCAAGAGGTAATAGCCGAAGAACCAAGTATTAGGAGTGACTTAGAAAATAATGTTGATGAAACTCAAGAAGAAAACTTAGAAGATAATATTGATGTGACACAAGAAACTGAAATTTTGGAAGTTAACGAGACACCGATCATAGGAAATCCAAATGATGAACATGTTCATGTTGATAATGCATCAACGGAGCTAGGTAAGGATGAGACTCTCAATTGTTATGATCCTGGACAGTGGAAGGAAATTGATACAAATTTAAGAGATATCTTAGTAGAGAAAGGTCCAATTAAAATTGATGATATTGAGTTCCCAAAAGATGAAAATAATAGACATTTTTCTAGGGAATATTATATTCGTAGACTACCGAATGAGGAAAAGCAAGATAGGAGATGGTTAGTGTATTCAACCAATATGGATAGAGTATTTTGTTTTTGTTGTAAATTGTTTGGTTCAAAATATAGTACAAGTCAGTTAGTTAATGAAGGAAGTAGAGATTGGAAAAATCTTGGCAAACAGCTCAAGTCTCACGAAATAACTAATGAGCATATTTTAAATATGACTAGGTGGATTGACTTGGAAAAGAGATTGTTAAAAAATGAGACAATTGATAAAAGCGTCCAAGATCGAATTAACAAAGAAAAAGAACATTGGGAAAAAGTTCTTGTTAGAATCATTGCTGTGGTGAAGACATTAGCTAGAAACAATCTTGCATTTCGGGGAAAGAAGGAAAAATTATATGAAGATAATAATGGAAACTTTTTAGGTTTAATAGAGATGATAGCAGAGTTTGACCCTATAATGCAAGAACATATTAGACGTATTCAAGTGCATGAGATTCATAATCATTACTTGGGACATAATATACAAAATGAGTTAATCTTAATGTTAGCCGATGAAGTCAAAAGTATGATCGTTAAGAAAATCAAAAGAGCAAAGTACTACTCAGTTATTCTTGATTGTACTCCTGATGCAAGCCATCAAGAACAAATGACTGTTATACTACGATGTGTTGATACTTCAGTAAGTTCAATAAAGATTGATGAGCACTTTTTAGAATTTTTGACGGTAGATAACACATCGGGGAAAGGACTTTTTGATGAACTTTTAAGTATACTAAGGAAATATGATCTTGAAGTAGATGATGTTAGAGGACAAGGGTATGATAATGGATCTAACATGAAAGGTAACAAACAAGGTGTGCAAAAAAGGCTTTTAGATTTAAATCCTAGAGCATTCTATACTCCTTGTGGCTGCCATAGTCTTAATTTGGTTCTTTGTGATATGGCTAATTCATGCTCTAAAGCAATATCATTTTTTGGAGTAGTACAACGTATATACTCTTTATTTGCTTCTTCAACAAAAAGATGGAAAGTTTTGTTAGACTATGTTACTTTGACTCCTAAACCTTTGTCCCAAACACGTTGGGAAAGTCGCATTGAAAGTGTTAAAGCTCTAAAATTTCAAGCCCCAAAAATTAGGGATGCTTTATTGAGATTAGCAGAAGTTAGTGAAGATCCTAAGACAAGGAGTGAAGCCAAATGCTTAGCAACCTATGAGATTGAAAGCTTTGAATTTATATTGGGAATGAATATCTGGTATGAGATATTGTTTGCTGTAAATTCAGTTAGTAAGAGCTTACAACTTCAAAACATGCATATAGATCTTGCTATGGATAAATTAAAGGGACTTATTTCTTATTTTAAAAACTATAGAGAAAATGGTTTTAACTCTGCACTGGATTCATCTAAACAAGTTGCAGTTGAAATGGAAATAGAGCCAACATTCCGTAAAAAACGTGTCATTCATCGGAAAAAACAATTTGATGAAATTGATGAAAACGCTGAAGAGGTGAAATCTGCAGAGGAATCTTTCAAAATTGATTATTTTTATTATATTGTAGATCAAGCAATATCTTCACTGCAAGATAGATTGAATTGTTTTCGAAATATGATGACATTTTTGGTTTTTTGTTTAGTCTTGTAAGATTAAGGTCCTTTGATAATTTTTCTTTAGAAAAAAAATGTTTAGATCTTGAAAATTTTCTTAAGCATGACATGCATTCTGATATTGATGGCTTGGATTTATATTCAGAATTAAAAATTTTAAAGGAAATTGCAAAAACAGAAATTAATACTCCAATTGAAATACTTAATCTAATAAAAGAAATAAATTGTTTTCCAAATTGTTTTATTACATATAGAATATTACTCACCATACCTGTTACAGTTGCATCTGCAGAAAGAAGTTTTTCAAAACTGAAGATTATAAAAAATTATTTAAGAACAACTATGTCTCAAGATAGATTAAACGGTTTAGCAATTTTATCTATCGAAAATGATTTATTGTCTAAACTTGAATACAAAAGTTTAATTAGTAATTTTGCATCTAGAAAGGCAAGAAGCAAATTTATGATTTAATTTTTATTTTTAATTTTTTTAAACTAAAAGGCCTCATTTTTATGATTTGCCTAAGGCCCCCAAAAATGTTGAGCCGGCCCTGATGTTGAGTCTTTTGTTTTACAACTTGGCTCGACACAGCTGAGTCGACTTGGCTTGATGGCAGGCTATGAGTCTAGCATGTCACTTGAGTATGTATTGGCTTGGTTTAAAACTCTTGACATGATTTTTGGCTCAAGTTTCTGGTTTAAAGACTAGAGTTGAATGTCCGCTCAATTGATCCTTTCCAGTTTGGCAATTTACCTAAAAGTGATGTGACACATCAAATCAAGAGAGAATAAACTATTTAGGGAGTTATAATGGTATTTTATCTTTAGTGGATTTGTAGGGAATCTTTTTTACTTTTTGTATAAAAAGTGAGGGTTTTTTTTTTTTTTTTTTTTTTTTCTTTCTGTCATTTTGTGGGGAAAGGAGGTTGTTTTTTTACTTTTTTTTTTTTTAAAAAAAGAGAGAATTTTGAAGATTTATACTTTTGATCTGACCCTTGTCTAAAAAATAGAGGTTTTACATTACTTTTACTAGCCTAGTAAATTGCCAAACGGGCCCTAGTGGGACAAGTGCCATTTTATCTACTTGTTTACCATGGGCCATTCACATGGGTGTAAACGAAATTGTTGATTAGTCACTGTACGCTTGCCAATCAGGTTCCTGTTTTGCAAAGTTATCAGGTGGATCTATTGTCAGGTCTTAAAGCATAGGTCAAGGCTCAGTCCATTTAGCTACAGGGCCAGAATAGGTTCAAGCCCAGATCATGTGCATCAGAGTATGGCTGGATCAAAGCTCGGATTGGGCTGGGTCTGATCTTTCCGGCCTTGATTCTAAGCCTTTATCACACAGACCATGTTATTTTCCCAGAAGACAAAAAACCATGTTCATAGAACTAATTTGAATTTCTACACAGTAATCCAATCAACATGATAAATGACATCAAAGAAGTCCCGTAGGGCACATTTTTTTAGCATCTAAGGAAAATCGATTCGGTTGGTTTTTTTTGTTTTTTTTTTTTTTTCTCTTTCATGGGAGAAGAACATATGTATTTTCCTAACCACCATCTCCCTGCCCTCGAACCCTCCAGGCCCCCTCCCAAACGGAAATGCTTTTCTGTCAAACCGCGGATAATTTATCTCATTCTTGCACGTTTTCTTATCGAAAAGCGTCACACCAAATGCGATTTATTTTTTCATTTTAGATGCAGCAGGCTTTTCCTTTTATTTTGGAAATACTTTTTCATGAAATTGTAGAAGTTTTTGCTTATTTTTGTGCTCCTTAGTAGAAAGGTGGATGCATCAAATGTGATTTTTTTTTTTCCTGCAGAGAAGGGGCAGCTTTTCCTAGCATTTTTTTTTGCGAAAACATGGCTGCACGCGTGCCCATAATTCCCATAATCGAGGAAGTATTGTTTTGTTAAATAATGAAGGTTTCACTTTAATTGTGTTTTACCTTTGAAACCGGTACGTACTTCTCAATTTAATCACATTTTTCAGACATGAAAGAAATGAAGGTGGGAGTAAGTCCCAACTTAATAACCATATTTCACAGTTCGGTTACGGTAACTGTTACTGAAATCCAAAAACCGCACGGTTCGGTTCGATTACGGTTTTCCATAATAACTCACCTACGGTTCGGTTAACCGCACATGGTTAACCATACCGTTATACTTATACAAGAAAAAATAAGGGGCTAGATGAAATAATTCTTTATGTTAACAAAAGGAAACCCTAACAACAAAGGACCAAAACCTTCCTCCATTTCTCGCCTCACTGCCTCAGACGCCTCTTTCTTCACCTCAGACGCCTCTTTGTCGCGACCTCTCTCGCCTCAGATGCCTCTCTCTCTCTCTCTCCTCCTTGACAAAGACCAGACCTGCACTGACCGGAGGCGAAGAAGAAGACTCCCCTGTCCAGATCCAGGTTTATTTGTGTTCTAGGGTTTTTTTTGTTTATTTTGTTCTTAAATGTTAGAAGTTTAAAGTGAAACCACAACGGTCATGACGGTCTGCCTCATAATCTCCTCAAGGTGTCTTAAATCAATGGCCTGGCACAATGCCGCAAGGTAAATGGCCATCATTGTTGACACAAAAAAATGTGTCACTTTGCCTCTCCAAATTCAAGAAAGCTACAAGAAGCTGCAGCCTGCCATAAATAGGCAATGATACTTCCAAAAATCAAATCTTGTCAGAATCAAACAAAAACTGCAAGATCCTTCAGTACAGCCAAAAGAGAAGTACATATGAGGTTTCGGGCCATTTTAAAATCATTTGGCATAACTTCGCTTCTCTGATAGCTAAACAGGAGCTCCCGGCGGCAACAGTATCAAAGACACCAAATCTTCGATCAGAGCCTATGGATGGTCTCAAAATACGCCCAAAAGGCTCCATGTCAAGTTCCAAGTCAAACCGACAACGTTTGACCCTACATCAACCCTCGAACAGCTAAATCAAGCCTCTCGGCGGCGAGAACCACCGAGGCCATCACTCATGAGACAGAGCACTTGGCTGGCTTCAAGATGCTTACAAAGGGCTACATGTCAAATTTCAGGTCATTTCGACAACATTTGACCATACTTTGACTCTCGGAAGCCAAATCAAGCCTCTCGGCGGTGAAGCTCCCCGGGACCATGGTTTCAAAGACAGAGCCTGTGGATCATCTCAAAATGACTCCAATAGGTTTCCTGTCAAATTTCAAGTCAATCGGACATCGGTTGACCGCACATCGAGGCGCGACATCTTCCTCGCAACAAAATTAAGTCATCTGGCAATAGGACCTCAAATGACTTCAAAACTCAAAGAAAAGCCTATGGTTGGTCTTATTTATTGCTCAGCAGGCTTCACCTCAAATTTCAGGTCATTCTGACATCGTTTGTCCCAGTTTCGGCTTCTGACGGAAAATCGGCAGCTCTGCGCGACAAAGACTTCGACTTTCCCGAAAAGTTAGAAACTCTGCACTCCAAAATGCAAGGATTCTCGTTAAGTTTTCTACATGGAAATCAGGCCAATAAATGTGCAAAAATGTCAAGAAAAATACATAAGAAAAAAGAATGGAAAAATACCTCAAAACGGCCGCAAAACGGGGACCAAAGGGGAAAATCCACCCCAGGGTCGCAGACCCCCATGACCCTGGCCCAGGGTCGAAAGCCCCTGCGACCCTGTGCATGGTCGCCAGCCCCTGCGATCCTGGCCCAAGGTCGCCGGCGACCATGGAACCCCGGGTCGCCGGATTCACTCCGGAAGGCCCGTTTTCCTTCGTTTTCTCGTGATTTGAAGCTTCCAACTCCTGGGATTTTCCAAAATTCATACTTTTGAGGCACCAAATCCTTCGGCATCCGTCAAAATCACAGTTCAATCGTCAAGAGTATCAAAATCAACATTGATCGCCAACTTGTCAACCAAAAAAGTGTGTTTTCTACCCGACCGATCAAGAAATCGATAGGACAGATGGCACCGACCCGCTGTTGGCAATTAATGCTTGAAGTTACATAGTCATCTGATGTCGATCTACATGAAGATCCATCAATGATCATCACCAGAAGAATCCCAAAAGACGCGGCATAGCCCGCGACTCTTCAATTGCTCGACGACCACTTAATGCGATTAATTGACTAGCTTTATTGCAGTCATTAATTCATTTCTTCGGACGGCCCAATCAGAAGCGAGCATCCGGGAGTTACAAGTCAATTGATTCATGGCTTTTAACCCATGAAACTTCTCCCATCATAGAGATTAAATGCCCTCAATCTCCACCGGCCAATCATAAGCCAAGAAAAAGGAGTTACAAAGTAAATGAATTAAAACTTGTAACTCCTCCCTTTATGCGGATTAATGACGATTAAAGCCTATAAACTCTCCTTAATGGCTACCAAGAGCCTATAAATAGGAGAGCATCCCAAGCATTCCAGAGAGACTTCGGAAAATCCGGAAATCCAGACAAAAAAAGGCATCAGAAATCTAAGAGAAAGAAAGAGAGAAAACTCTGCGAAAGTTCTGCACCGGCCACCACTTCAAGGTGACAAAAGTCCCTTGGGGGGTACCCCCCAAGGTCCTTGCCTTCTCCTTCTGCCTCCAATGGCTTAGACGTGGCTTTTTAGCCCGTCTACTTAGCTTTTTTATTAGACATAGGACCTCCTCTTGGTCTTTGTCCTCTAAAAAACTGAGGTTATAGCAAAGCCAAGCGAATCAAGAGCATCCTCTGTTCTCATCTGCATGGATGATGGCGAAGTCCACATATGGCTTGCAACCGTCAATCTGAACGGGTCCCCCACAATCTCCTGAGAAGTTAGATCCTCCTTTTCTTGTTTTTCATTGTAATTTGTATTTTTTTTAAAGAGACAAAAATCACAACTCTTGTCTTTCATTATTGATAAGAATTGTAAAATCGGCTATAAACGCCAAAAATTGGCTATAAATGCCAAAAAAACCGCCTTTCACGGCAAATCAAGAAAATGTATCTTTTCTTAAATATATGTGCAATGGAAAACTTGAAAGAAGTTGATTTCCTTTTTACTTGTGAAGGTCGATCCCCGGATCACCACTTGTAATTCCAAGTAAAATAGAAAATCTGGCACACTCACACACCAAAAAAATGTTGATGCACGCCTTTGGCCCCCTGGCGCGAAAGGGTCGGAACAAATGGACTGCCACGTCTGCCGACCTCGGTAGCACCGAGCAGAAGTGCGGTCCCTCAATCATCATCTTTAGTATCTCTACTGCCTCTTCTGACTTCCCAGCAGACACCAATCCTAAAGAATTTACATCTTGATTGTGTTGCTCTGCACTCTGCACATGGGTTGTCATTGGATTTGCTAAGTACTGCAGCTCCAATATGTAGGATGCCATAGCGATCTCGGCCCCCTTGAACCCATAGTCCAAGCTGGGGTTTGGCTCCCCACTTAAATTCGACGAGAGGCCACCGTTGTAGTAGTCATTGATCAGTTCAGAGAACTGTGCGAACATGAGCTTGCCAATGGCGGCGATGGCAAGGCGGAGGTTGTCCATAGCCACACCAACGGGGGTGCCTCGGAAGTTGCCACCGTTAACGGCCTTATCATAGATGTAGAAATGTTGTAGAATAAAGATGCTCAGGCATTTGGTTTTTTCTTTTTCTTTCTGAAGTTGAATGTGATGACGGTGGTAAATAAATAAATAATAATGATGGTGATGATGGTATTCCATTCTTTGCGTTCCTTAGCTGAAATTTATGTAATAATACCAGTGTTGTGGGTTCAAGTCATGTTCCAGTAAAAGGAATTCCATTTAATAATGTATCGTTTAATTTAGAACAAAAATATAATTCTTCCACTCATTGGCAATATCAGGTGGGGTTCCACTTTTTTTTCTCCTCTTTGATTTCAAATGCTTATGGGTGACTTTTGATGATCAAAATCAAAATTTTAAAGTGACAGTGCACATTTCGTTCCTTGCATTGTTGTTGCATGAAACAGGTCTTCACTTAGGTGTTGCTAAAATATTGTAACCTATAGTTGAGCTAATATATTGAATTGATTGCAACTGGTAAGTGATGTTAGCCTTTATCTGTAGATGGAGAATAGTCTGTTTGCAGTATCATCTGACTCTACCGGGCAGCAAGATTTCATTACTGATGATAACCGTCAGAGCTCGGTGAACAAGTGTCACGCCCCCAAACTCAGGGCGTGTGAAAAATTGTTGGGAGTTAAGTGATGATTATTGTTTCTCCCAAGATCCGCGTGTGTGAGGATAACACGTTCCAACACATCCTGAATATTTTTACGGAAGCTTTCATGGCGTTGCGACCCGAAGTCCGTGGCCATCGGATTCCGTGTCGCACTCAACCCAAGCATATAATTATCTTATCAATGAACATAACAGACTAGAACAAACCATTATAAAAAAATACAGAGCTGACAGTATCTGGATATTATATGCCCATATATGTTCAAGTTACAAATAACAATGTGCATTAATTACAATCCCAATAAACGGGCTAATAAAAGCTATACAAAAATAAGCTAATAATCACTACCCCATATGTGACATAGCTCCGATGTCAAGCTCACTGTCTATACGACATAGCCGACAAAACAACCTGCAAGCTCATGGCTCCATAGCCACAACGTACATTCTGATTGGGCTAGATATCAGAACCTGAGTACCAAAGTAGTGGGTCAGACACGACGGTCTGGCAGGAGGGTGAAAAGATATGAACAATATACAAAACGATAAAACATGTAATAAATCATGTTATCTAATCAAAAGTTGTCATAATTACAATGTATAAGAAATCATGAATATCCGACAAAATCATGTATTCATATGAGATGAATATAAAACATAAATATTTGACAAAATCCTGTATTCCTTTAAAGCATGTATAAAACATGAATATCTAGTAAAACATGTATTCATTTAAAACGTGTATAGAATATGGATATTTGACAAATCTAGAATTCATTTAAAGCATATAGGAAGCATGAACATTTACAAATCGGGGATTCATTTAAAACATATATATTTAAAACAGTAAGGGTATCAAGGATCGGGAACTGTCAAGATGGCAACCACACAAAGCTAAATCCTCTCTCACAAAAGTGATGAGAGCACATACCCTACAAGATCATTGACCTCAGTCACACAAGGTGAGGAGGGACAATGATAAAATACTATAATATACATATATATACTATGTGGGATCACGGTAGCGAACCGGGTAAAAACTATGCGGATTCCAGACTGCAGCTGACTAACGGGAGGGGAAGGATCTCCAAGTCGGTGGATCAAACCGACAAGGTTGTCCAAGCTTAATGGTGCCGACTCATAGGTCAAATGCGAGAAATCAAAACAAATGCATATAATGGAACAGGGTGCCCATAGGCACAAATGCACATTCATATCGGGTCGAGCATATACGGTTTAGCAAAAGCTAAATACATTACTTTCAATACTCTCGGGGCAAGTCTAGTCATATAACGTGGGTTTAAAAATCCAAAAGTAAGTCTGTTTGAAATCGAATGCGAGTGGTTTCTCATATATTTCCAGGCTAGACATGGAGGTTTCAACAATTGAATCAGTGTGAAAAGGGTCCCGTATGTCGGTCATGATATAAATTGGTACTCTTAAGAATTAGGGACATTCCGGGTCCTTATACACATTGACCAATCTAGAAAACCTCACCGAATCTCCATGATGGGGTTTCTCCTTCCTTCGGACTTCATACGACGCCTTACAAGTCCTTACATTGCAGTGGGGCTCCAAACAATACCTCTCCAAGCATAAAAACAATGTTTCAAGTCTTTAAGTATTAACCCAGGCATGACAGGCAGTTCGCTTGAGCAGACTGGGAAGTTCACTCGGGCGAACTGCTCTCTGTTTGGAGTTCGCTCGAGCGGACTAAGGTTCGCTCGAGCGGACTTGCTAGGATCAGGTTGGCTCGAGCGATCGGGAGGTTGGCTCGAGCCAACGAGGTTCTGTGACGGGTTCGCTCGAGCGATGTGTCAAGGTTGCTCGAGCGAACTGTCCAGAAACTCATTTTTCTGTGTACAGTTCGGCCTTTCTTCTTTCTTTCCTTTCACCCTCTTTTGAGCACCCATTGATCATACATTTGAGGGTCTCTAAAACCTCATTTAAGCCCCATTCAATTCACCATTAAATCCTCTGACAACCACTCCCACAAATCATTAACTTCTCCATCACTTCCACCTCATTCAATGCAAGGCAAACTCCAATAATGAAAATCCATGAATGATCATAAATGATCTATAAACAAGACAATGATGCACATGTTTTCCAAGAGGACGATTAATAGAGAGTAGCCTATCATTATGCATATTTCCAAAACCATGAAAACTCATAAAGATAAATTAGGTGAAAGCAATGAGTAAGAGTTCAAATCTTTATAAACAAGAAATCACGAAATCAATCCATTCATCCACTTGCCTTAGGTCCAAAGCTAAGGAAATCAAGCTCTAATCACAACCTCCAAGCCAAAAACACCAATCTACACAAAAACCCCCAAAAACAAGCCCTAAAATGTCAAAACTAAAAAATAGATAGAGAAAACTTCCAATAATGGAAATGGAGAGTCTCAAGGGCTAAACAAACACAAATCTAAAAGATTAGGAGAGCTTGCTTGGAAGTGCTTCAAAAGGCAAGGTTAGTTCAAAAAGGAATCTTGGAAAGCTTGGTTTTCCTCTCCAATGGTATCAAGATGAAGCTCTCAAGGTGAAGAAGAAGATGGTAAAGTTCATTTCTCTATTTGGGCGAGATTTTCTCCATGAATGGGAGAAGAGAACAAAGAGAAAATAAGAAGAAAGGAAGAGGAGGGTTCAGTTGCAAAGCCCTCCCTTTGGCTGCATCGAATGAGGGAGAAAGAGAGGAGAGTGGTACTTATAAAGGGGTGGGTGTGGGCCCCACCATACTTAAAAACACATAAAACTTACAATGGAGATTAGAAGGCTTTCTAGACATCGGATCAAGATACTTAAAACATGAAAAGTATCCGAAATAAAATTATCTTTCCAACAAGGTTAATATTGACATACTTCCGGGCTCCACAGAAAAAGTCAACTGTTTGGTCAAAGGGATCAAAATAATGGATTCAAGTGTTAAGACATCGATTTCTAAGCCTCGAATGCGATCGACAAAGAAGAGAGAAATGTTTCTCCTAAAATCTAGTTTCCAAAAAGTATATATTTGGAAAGGTTCTAAGATCTTGAAATTTGGGTCCAGATTCAATGTGAAAAGACTGATTTTGCCCCCAGGGCTGGAAAAACTGATTTTCGAAGCTTCGAATGGATACGGAGTGAATACAAAAGTTGTAGGGAATGGCGAGATTAGTCAAAAGAAGTTGAAATGGGAATTTTTAGAAATCAAAGAGAATCTCTCCACAACGACCACACAAAACAAATAGGATCCTACGATCACTGTCTAGGTTCATTGGCTCTCCAAACTAAAGAAAATATAATCAAACTCAGAAATTTGATCAAACAACTGGTAAACCCACTGAGAAAACAAATCCACAATTAAAACCATGCTAAATCAGGAAATCTGGGGTCGGGTTCTCACAACAAATCCCTGTCAATTTGCTCTTCTAAAGATGAGTGATCCAGTTCCATGGATGGAATTGGGGCTTCATGTGGAAGAAGAAATGGTGTTCTCATGGTGGAGAACTATATAGAATTTGGTTCAAGAAGTCCCGGTACAGGTGATGCTGGGAAGTGCTTATCTGAAAGTAAGTATCTGGTTTTTTCTTTGTCATTCTCTGCCAACATGCTGCAGAGCTCAATCCTTTACCATTAGGCATTAGGTTAACACTTTTTTGGGTGGTAGTAGTTGGGGACTGCTACTTAATGCTAAGGGAACACTTAAGCAAGATTAGATTTTTCCACGGTTATTAATCGCAATCGAACCGTCTAATATGGTTAACCGCGGTTCGGTTTTCTACGGTTGTTGTCTTCACGGTTACGGTTACGGTTACGATTTTTAAATACAGAAAACCGCGGTTACAGTTCGGTTAATGGTTTTCCTAAAATAACCGGTTAACTGAACCGTTACACCCCTAATAGAAGTAGTAGTGAAATAGCAGAGTCTGAAGAATGTAACAGAGATCAAGAGTTTTCTAGGTTTGGCATATTACTATTGAAGGTTTTGTCGTGTGTGTTGTCATCAAATTTCAATGGGGGGGGATTCTTAGGGATTTTGTATATAGCAATTTGATGGATGCATATGCATTTTCTGGCATCACTTGAATTTTCACATGTGCATCAACTTTGAAAATCTTGAAATCCTTGAATTTAATCATGCATGGTTAACTTTCAAAACTAATTTTTCATGCTTGATTGGTCAACTCAACAACCCAAGAAATGTGTGCAAGACAATATAACACGCAGCGGAAATAAAAATCAACAAGCACACACCACAAAAGACAACAATTTTTAACGTGAAAAACCCAAATCAGGTGAAAATCACAAATCCAAATCGGACAACTATGAATCTCGTAGTTATAAGACACTGACAGATCCCTCCCCAGATGATCAATACCTAAGGACTTTAGTTGCCTCTTGTGTAGTTTCACGCCTTAATAACTTCACACCGTTGACCGCAACAAATTCAACACCGCTTGACTCATCAGATCTTCTATGAAAGTAAGTGTTCTTCTATAAGAGATTTAGAAGCAGCAACTCTTTAGATGAACAACTCAGTACAACTCTCCAATGGAAGCTCTAGAGATGAAGAATTCTCTCGATTAGGTTTGCTTGCTCATAACAATGAGAGAGATGTCTTACGGTTGAGGGAAAACCCCTTTCAACAAACCCTTGGTCGTGCATATGAGTTAAGGCACGATGTGAACTCAAACAAAAAACCCCACTTGAAAAGGAAAGTGATTTCGCGCAGTTCAGAGGGTTTATGTTCGTCATTCGATCGATCGGATGGCAATTTTATAATTATTCTGAGAACTTCCCGAGGCCATAACTTTCTCATTTTAGCTCCGATTGACGCGATCTTGGGCTCTATAGATATCTACTTGAAACAAGATTTTCAATGGTATGTAGATTGCCACACTCCAATGGTTCGTTTGAGAGATATCACCACTTTTCTCCAAACATCATCATTCAGCTCTTTCGGCGACACAACCATAGTCCATTCTAAAAAAAAGAGAAAATTACAACTCAATGGACCTGGAGTTTTGTCCAACCCATAAATTAGCCAACATACAATATCTTAACAAATTGTCTCATCCCTCCAACAAATTGAAAGCACATCCATGATGTTCATTGACGTCATACCCTTCCTCAGATTGTCTATACCAATGGTCAATGTCATTGGATGGTGAGATAAAACCATTAAGATCATTTAGTGATTTGCTAGCCACCTTTTCCTAAGACACACCCAAGTGCAAATAAATGTATGTGCTGCATAGAAACTAACAACTAAAATTAAATTGGGGGCTTTGGGCGGGTCCCTCATAACATAACTTTGTTCCTAACAGTCCACAAAAAAAAGTCATCTAGCCAAAGGTCCCTCTCACACTTTTGGAAACCTGAAAAGACCAATTTACCCCTTTCTAAGATGTCGACCTCTATTGTTGGCCACCAATGATGCACGCGTCCCGAGGAGAGGGTGAATACAATGTACTGGTCGATGGACCATGCTCAGTTTGTTTCTTCCCTGACGCATCAAACCCGAGGAGAAAAACTAATGACCTGATGAAGACAAGATATATAAGTGCTACTCTTTTCCTATTCCTATCCTTTACTTGTACGCTTTCCCTATGATGCGCGAAACCCGAGGCGACTCAAAGAAGGATCTATCTTCTTCCTCTCAACTTCGGTTTGCAGAGAGAAACGAAGGAAGCTTGGGTCCGACAAAAGCCTTAGATATACTCCGATCTAAATCGGGACTTTACGATCCAAACCGTCAAAACGCACAGTACAAATAAATCTTAAAAAAGATCCTCTGCCACGTTAGCCCCCTTATTTCCTGCCAGCTCCAAAAATAGCAACACGTGCCCTGTCCTTTTTCCAAAGAGAAAAAAAAAGTGTGCAAGGCGTTGGCGAAAACTCAGATAAATTCACTCAAAACTCAGATAAATTCACACAAAACTCATTTAGATTTTATAAAAAAAAAACTCAGAACTCAGATAAATTTGTTCCAAAATCAGATACATTAGCCAAAAACTCAGATAGATTTGTCCAGAACTCAGATAAATTTGACGAAAATTTAGATAAATTTGTCCAAAACTCAGATAAATTTGACGAAAATCCAGATAAATTTCATAAAAACTCAGATAAATTTTTTAAAAAAACTCAGATAAACTTTACAAAAACTTAGATAAATTTACGCAAAACTCAGATAAATTTTATAAAAAAAACTCAGAACTCAGATAAATTTGTAACCGCCGCCGCCCGTTGCCTGTGTCAGAGAAGGGAAGGAGAAGAAACTTGCAAACCAAAGGACTTTCATATCATCCAAACCTAAAAAGAACCGTCTCAACCTGCAAAATGCAGATAATGGGTTCTGCCAAGTGGTATCAATTGCATTTTGAACAGAAAAAACCCAGTACCTTTTCCATTTTTTTAGATTGGGTTGATAGGCCTGGCAACTACATTTAATAAACAAACAATTGGAAATAACTCAAGAGAAGAGATGGATAATAAGTGGGGTCAGTTAGAGTTGGGTCAGGGCCAGAGGGAACTACAAAAAAAGAGGTGGGTTAGGATTTATTGCAGTCTACAGATCAAGGTGGGCCGCCACGTTCGACTGCTGCAGAAAAATGAGACTTTGGTTTGCTACAATAAACCTCTCTGAATGAAAATCCTAATATATTTGTTAGAAATTGGAACAGTTAAAAGTCAAAAAGGCATGTGTTGATCTGTCACTATCTAGTCTCTCTCATCCCATGGTAACCCACGTTACCATCATGCTCTCTCTCACATCCCCTCACATCATCATTCTCTCTCACCTATTCCCATACACGTCATCATCTCCTTATCTCTTCCTCACTCCAAATAGATTATCTATTCCTCACTCCAAACAGAACCGAGTTTTGTAATGGAGTTCAGCATCAACAAGAGACTGGGACCCCCTCGGGTCGTGGTCCCACTTATCACAATCCCGAGATTCGCCCATACCATCAAGGTCGCCCAACCATGTACAGCCCAATGTCTGGACCAGATCCATGATCCAATCATCCCCTGGGTCCCACATCTGCATGTTGCCCAAACAAAAACTCCCAACCTGCAACTACGCCCTAGGTTCTTAGAACCAATAGATGGTGGCTCAGATGGGACCCATTCCTCATGGGTCCACCACTTCTAAGGTCGCCCATGGGTCCTCTTCTGGATCCACAGATCAGATCTACCATCGGGGCCCACCTGGGGTCCCATGTGCGGTTGTCTCCTTCTTCCTCCCAACGCCTGTAATTTTATGCCAAAATGGTTGAAGGGGCAGTTTAGTCCATAAAAATGAGAACGTGTGCAATTAGGGACCTAAGGTTGGAAAAAGTCTAGCTGAGTAGACCATAGGCCTTAAAAAGTTTTTTCTTAGACTGGAGGCAGGATACATTCACTTATAGGGACCTTTCGCTAATTTTGCCAATTAAATTAAAGTAAGTAAAAGGATATAGAATATTGATAGACCTTATGCGTAGGTTATCACTTTTAACAAAACCCAGTTGGTTCATACTGCAATAATAATTGCATGAATGGTACCGTCTATCTATCTAAGCCATGTGGCCCCTTCATTAGCCAGTTGATAATGATAAGGAACATAAGTCTATAATGATGGGGAACACAAGTCTAGAAATCCTAGAATTTATTTGTTAGCTTCTTACAATAAGAAAGCAGTTCCTTTTTGTTTGCCAAAACAACTTAAACCTTCAAGTGAGGATGATCTGATGTAGGCCCTAGGGTTAAGGCTTGCATAGGGAGTGCTCAAAGCAGAATGGGTGTTGAAGCACGTGTCCAAAGACACAATAAGTCTCTGCAGAGACGATAACGAGGACAAACCTCAACAGAAAAACCCATGATTCTATTTAATAATCAACTCTCTCTAAGAATAATAATCTACAATGGCGTATAAATAGGAAAAGAAAACTTAACCCCTAAGAAACCTAACTAAACTAGGAAACTAAATAAATTGGAAACCCTATCCTAAATACAATTCTTTAAATAAGATTATAAACTAATGACATATAATTAGTTAATAAAATATCTTAAATCTACTTGGACCCTACACTTGTGGCCTGAGGTCCATCCGCATCATTCTCCCCAGCTTGGACAGAACTCGTCGACCTCGAGTTCGGTAAATGCCCACCTGGATCAAAGATCAATATGATGAACTTCCGATTTGTTGGTCTATATGAAACTTTCGTGTATAGGGGCATGCATAACTATTTTTTATGGCTGAAATTTGTGTTGATGTGCAATCGAACCGTTGGATGCTTTGCTTGTAGAACCTGCACCATCAAATCATAATCTCTTGCTAGCTGTTGCTCAACTCCAAATTTCAATTATGGATCCCCAAAGATAATGTCAATATGAGGGCTATCAATGGATAGATCTTCTTGTGAAAGCACTAAACCGGTTGTTAGATTCATATCTTCAATGTCCATTTTGCCTTCTCTTCCTTTGCATCTTCAGTAGGTTGAATGTCTTCTAGATGTTTAGTTTGATCGACGTCATTCTCATGTTTAAAGGTGGCTACATCAAAATCTTCCTTGCACTCCTCTATTTCTTGACATTCACCTCGATAATTATCCCCATAGTGATAATTTTCTAAATTGCCGAGTCTAATTTCCATTCCTTCAATAGTTGCTTGGATTTGACTGATTACAATTTTAATTTGATTGACAGATGTGGATAATTGAGAAATGACTTCAGTAAGTTTCTTCATGGGTAAAGATGAAGACTCCACTTTTATATACTTTTTAGGAGTCATTTTTTTAATGCAACTTGTGGAATTTAGACTAACCTGATGATTAGATCTACCATCCACAAACACGATGGCGAAAACTGATATGAAATCAGATTTGAGATTGCTTTGCGATTGCAAAAATTATCTTAGCCCTCATTTTGGTCAAACCTACAATTTGACTGTGGTACAGATATCACTGATGAAGTCAAGCTGTAAAGGAATGGATACCACTGATGATTCCTGGAACTGGGCTACCTCTTTAAACAAATTAGAATTGACCAGCACTGATCCAGATTTGGAAACCCTGCCCAACTTGAGTTCAGGCCCAAAAGCACTTAGGGCCCGTTTGAAACTTTACTAGATTAGCAAAAGTCAAGTAAAGCCTCCATTTTTTAGACAAGGGGTCAACATCAACAATACTTTAATTCAAGATTCCCTCCATCTTTTTCATCTCCAATAAAAGACAAAAAAGCTTCACTTTTCAGTAAAAAAAAAGTCAAAAGATCCCATACCAAGAAATTAAAAATAAAATACTATCATAACCCCATTATATTTTATTCTCTCTTGATTTGATACTTTACTACTAGGCTTGTCAATTTAGCCCATTGAAATGGGTACCTAAATCGGCCCGGCATTTCCCAAGCCCAAAAACACAGGGCTTTTAGAAAAATCTGAGCTCAGTGGGCTGAGCTTGGACAATTATTTAAAAGCCCATCCAAAATGAGACTGGGAATGGGCAAAGCCTGCCTAGCCCATCCAGGTCCGGCTGTAAGATTATTTTTCTAATTTTTATGTATTTTTTTGAAACTGCAATATGACAGCCTCATGGTTAAAGTAATGAACACTTTCTAACTATACGAATATGCACATTTCTTCGATCCTTTACTAACCAGTATCCACTAATCTTCTTCCATGTCCCAATAAAGTTTCACATGAATGAGCACATGATCCACCATTTCTTCATCCAATCCACAACTAGAACAACTTCAATTGCTGCCGTTGTTCTTCTTGTTGTTGTTGTTGCTGTTGTACTATTGTTGTTGGAAAGCTATAGTTTCATGCAAGTCGTGAAAGGTAAAATCCTAGCAGTTAGAAACCCAATATATATAATAGTGGTTGGGTTTAAAGTTCGGTGATAGTATAGGAATAATTAGAGAATGTTGATCTTATTTTTAAGATCATGCTAAAGCTGGCACCTGAGGCTAGGTCATATAAACCTAAATAGGATTGATAGGCTAGTGAAAGATGATATCTTGCCTTCATTGGTGGTGGAACCAATGCCTGTCTGCGAGTCCTGTCTGGAAGGCAAAACGACCAAAAGACCCTTTTTCATCTAAGGACAACAGGGCCAAAGATTTATTAGAGTTAGTGCATACTGATCTGTGTGGACCCATAAATATACGTGCGAGAGGAGGATATGCGTACTTCATCCCTTTTACGGATGATTGCTCAAGATACGGATACATATACCTTATGCACCGCAAGTCCAAGGTTTTTGAAAAGTTCAAAGAGTTTCGAGCGGAAGCAGAAAAACAATTAGGTAAAAGCATCAAGTCTCTTCGATTAGATCAAGGAGGCGAATATCTCTCCGCTGATTTTATGGGATACTTATCAGAAAATGTTATTCTATCACAGTTGTCTGCTTTTAGTATGCCTCAACAAAATGGAGTAGCACAAAGAAGGAAACAGACTCTTTTAGATATGATCAGGTCTATGTTGATTTTCTCGGGATTACCTATATTCTTTTGGGGATATGCTTTGGAAACTGCAACGTACATACTAAACCTCGTTCCATCTAAGTCTGTACATAAGATTCCCAGGAGTCGTGGTCCGGGCGAAAGCCTAGCTTACAACAGTTACATATTTGGGGTTATCCGGCATACGTGCTGAAGGTTAAGACGAATAAGTTGGAATCGATGTCGGAAGTATGCACTTTTATAGGATATCCCAAAGAAACTAAAGGTTGATTCTATAATCCTAGAGAGCAGAGAGTGCTTGTCAGCGCCAATGCGGTTTTCAGGAGGAAAATTATATGATTAACTGGAAAACTTTAGAAAATGTTATCTTGGAAGAAATTCAAGAGAAATCCCGAGAATGACCGAACTTGAAGATAATCCACCCATACCTGACCCAATAGTGACACCATTGCCTTATCGTAGTGGGAGAATTGTTAGGCAACCTGACAAGTTCTCATTTTTAGGAGTCTTACGAGGCAACCCCGGAAGAACTGGATCAAGATCCCTGTAACTATGATAAAGCAATCAATGATATAGATTTGGGATGTTGGAAATAAGCTATGAAAGCTGAGATGGAGTCCATGTACTCCAATTAGGTCTAGACACTCGTGGACTTGCCTGCCAATATTAAACAGATTGGGTGCAAGTGGGTCTACAAGAGAAAGAGAGGACCAGGTGGAAGAGTTGAGACCTTTAAGGCCAGGCTTGTTATGAAAGGGTATATTCAGAAAGAAGGTATCAATTATGAGGAAACCTTCTCACCAGTAGCCATGCTCAAGTCCATCCGGATACTCTTATCTATTGCGGCTCATCTCGATTACGAGATTTGGCAAATGGATGTCAAGGTGGTGTTTCTTAACGACTATCTTGAGGAAGACATTTATATGATGTAACCAAACGGTTTTATAGCTAATAACCAAATGCAAAGAGTTAGAAAACTACAGAAGTCCATTTATGGACTGAAGCAGGCATCCCGGAGCTATACACAATAAGATTTGGGAGCTTTTTGAAGCCAAGGAAGGAGCAAGCAACTGCTGGCTGTGCCTTCTTCATCATCAATCTTCTAGTTTTTTTTAAGACCTTATTTTCTATGTTATTTTCAATTCCAAACATGAGCAGCTAAACTTTTTAGGGCTAGGGTATAATTGAAACCCTAGCCTAATTTTATGTAGTCCCTTTTGGCATTCTTTAATTGAAATTTCAATTTTGTTGGTTGAGTTTCTAAACCATGTTTTTCATTTGATGAGTTGTGTATATGTCATGCCAATCATGTCATGTTCAATTAAATTTAAGATTAGCTAACTTATCTTTGATTGATCTTGATGTTAAGCATTTAGGGTCTAGAACCATGAATAATCTAAGTATATGCCATGCTTAGACTCAAGCATTTATCATTCCCATTGTTTTATGCATCATGCATGTATTGGCTAGGACATATGCCATGCTTAATTTTTTTGCAACTTGAGGATCAATTCATGTAGTATGCCACTCATGAATTAGGTTTAGGGGAATCGTAATCTAGATACATATGCCATGATCTAGGTTGATAAATGTCACCAATAATTCTGATTTTTTATTAAAGGATAATAAGGGACATGCATAGGATAGGTTAGGGGAGTAGATGAAACTCTAGTTCATTCATTATCATTGTTTTCAATCCTAGTAGTAGTTTTGTGTGTTAGGTTACTTTCCATTAAGTTTTTGATTTATTTTGATAGTTTAATTTACCATTTTTAGTAATTTCATTCATTCAATCAGCATTCAATCATCTTTTTCATCCATTTAATATTATGAAGTTTTAGTTAATTTTGACGTTGTTTTATCATAAGTCTTCGTGGGATCGACCTCGTACTTACAATTTATCATACTACATAGTGATCTTGTACACTTGCGAGTTTTAAGTTGTGTGCATATTAAGTAGCTTATTTATTGGTTACTTGGTGCATACCACTCGTGCTCTTCTGTGGCTAATAACTACGCACATCATCTCTCATTGACTATATCCATAACACCGAAAGGGTTGAAGAATTATTGAAGTCCTTTGAAAACCACATATTGAGCCCACAAAACTCTCAAGTTTTGACGCAAACACAAGCAAAAACACACTATATGTGGGTACGGAGACACTAAATTCTCCCCCACTAAAGGAATTTGGTCCTTCAAACTCCCCAAACAACTAAAAGAGAAGAGTAGACAGGGAAAGTCTCCCCTACTAGAAGAAAAGCAAACCCAAACCCAACAAAATGACCTCTAGCTCAAACAGAACGAAATCTACTTAAAGGTCTAACGATTCCTCACCACATGTCTTAAAGTTCCTAGAGTGTTTTATGTCCTAGAAACTTGCCCCTCTGTTACCAGTCTGTCATGCCTCTAAACCAAATTACTGGAGCTATCCGATCTGGGGGCGCGAGTTTGAGAATTAAGAAATAATTTCTCCCAAGATCCGCGTGTGAGGATGCCAAATTCCCATCACAAGCAAGAATATTTCCATGTTTTATGTTCTAGTTTCTTGTACCTTGTTCTAAGGTGGGATTTTGGGGTTTTTGCTAATTAGGTGATTCCAGACCCATTTGATGTGTTTGAGAGTAATTTTGGATTTGTTAGAGGCCAAGGCAAGTGATTAATTTCAAATTTTACATGTATTTGCTTGTCTACATTGATTTCCATGTTCTATTCTATGCATTTTAAAGTTTTTGGCACCTTGTTTAGTTCACTTTTGATAAATTAATTGTAGTTATTGGTAGCTTAATGTAGTGTATAAATGATGAGCAAATGCCCCTCTAAAAGTGGTGTCAAAATCTCCAAAAGTGGGCAAAGGGAAATTGGAAGAGGGGGGGGGGGGGGGGGGGGGGGGGGGGGGGGGGGGGGTTCGAAAAGATGGAAAAACCAACCTCGGCCATGACATGTCTGAGAGCTACCTGACACAGCACGGTCGACCGTGGAGGCTCACGGTCAACCGTGGGCCATGTCCAATGGCCACAGTGTCCATGTCCGGATGGATTGTTTTGGGGTTGTTTAGACCCCAATTCAACCTTTTTCCAACTATTTTGAGGACTTGTGCACCATAATTAGGGCCATTGTTTGCTCCCTCTAATGGACCAATTGGAGGAAAATAAATCCGGTTCTCCGAGGTAGTATTCGGTACCTTAGACTTAGGATTTTGTACCATGACCCGGACTCACTTAGACTTGACCTCCGGACTACGCTATGTTACACTCTTGGGATTGTTTAGAGGCATGTGAGGGACATTAATGAACCAAATGTAAGCATATTTAAGGCCTAAGGATGTCTATACATCACAAAGCACCAAGGTATCACTATACTTGACATCCAGACCTTAAATATACCTACATCGCAGAGCATCGAGGTATCACTATACTAGGCCAATTTCGATCACATTTTGGCAGAAACAAAATTTTACACAATTAGTTATTTTTATTAACTTTTAAGTTTTTATACACATATATTCTTTATATTTCTTATATTTTTCCAAAATATAATTCCAAAAAGTTTTACTAAAATGGATTAAATCCATATTTCTTATTTTATTTTTCTATTTTTCTACATATATAAATATATTATTTTTATATTTACACGAAACGTAATTCCGAAAAGTTTCGCCGAAATTCCGAATTGGACGAAACTCTTCGTTTTGAAGGTCTAACCGAGATGAGGTCTGTTGAGGTCAACGTCCACCCTCACTCCTGAGCGGTCATAATTGTGGTCGAGCCATCGCTCTCACCATAAAACTATTTTTGTGCCGTTTCCTTATCATCAATTGGTTTTGGGATAAGTGGTAATCAGGTGTAATATCCTACAAGTGGTATCAAAGCCTGGTAGGTCGGGTGTTTGAGTCACGGGACACGCGTTTTGCGAGTTCGCAACAAGATTTGCGTCGGATGTGTCGTTGAGGGAGGGATTGTTGAGGTCAACGTCCATGATGGACCGCGCTTCTGCCTGGTCCTACCGAGGTCGGCGGACGTGGGAGTCCGTTGGGTCCGACCCTTTCGTAACCGGGGGGCAAAGGCGTGCATCAACATTTCTTTTGTGTGGGTGTGCCAGATTTTCTATTTTACTTGGAATTGCAAGTGGTGATCCGGAGATCAACCTTCACAAGTAAAAAGGAAATCAACTTCTTTCAAGTTTTCCATTGCACATATATTTAAGAAAAGAGACATTTTCTTGATTTGCCGTGAAAGGCGATTTTTTTTTGGCATTTATAGCCGATTTTTTGGCGTTTATAGCCGATTTTGGCGTTTATAACCGATTTACAATCCTTATCAATAATGAAAGACAAGAGTTGTGATTTTTGTCTCTTTTAAAAAAATACAAACTACAATGAAAAGCAAGAAAAGGACGACCTAACTTCTCAGGAGATTGTGGGAGACCCGTTCAGATTAACGGTCGCAAGCCATATGTGGACTTCGCCATCATCCATGTAGATGAGAACAGAGGATGCTATTGATTCGCTTGGCTTGGCTATAACCTCAGGTTTTTAGAGAACAAAGACCAAAAGGAGGTCCTATGTCCAATAAAAAGCCGAGTAGACGGGTTGAAAAGCCACGTCTAAGCCATTTGGAGGCAGAAGGAGAAGGCAAAGACCTTGGGGGGGGGGGTACCCCCCAAGGGACTTTTGTCACCTTGTAGCGGTGGTCGGTGTAGAACTTCCACAGAGTTTTCTCTCTTTCCTTCTCTGAATTTCTGTGCTTTTTTCTGATCTGGGATCTGTCTTGTTTTTCCGATCTGGATTTCTTTGGAATGCTCTCCTATTTATAGGCTTTTAGGTAGCCATTTAGGAGGGTTTATGAGCCTTAATTGTCATAAAGCTACATAAAGGGAGGAGTTACAAGATTGAATTCTTTATTTTGTAACTCCTTTTCTTGGCTTCTGATTGGCCGGAGGAGATTGAGGGCATTTAATCGCCTTTAATCGCCATGATGGGAGGAGTTTCATGGGTTAAATGCCATGAATCTCTTGACTTGTAACTCCCGGATGCTTGCTTCTGATTGGTCCGTCCAAAGAAATGGATTAATGACTGTAATAAAGCTAGTCAATTAATCGCATTAAGTGGTCGTTGAGCAGTTGAAGAGTCGCAGGCCGTACCGCATCTTTTGGGATTCTTCTGGCGATGATCATCGATGGATCTTCATGTAGATCGACATTGGATGACCATGTAACTTCAGGTGTTGGTTGCCAACAGCGGGTCGGTGCCATCATTCCTTTCGATTTCTCAATCGGTCGGGTAGAAAGCACACTTTTTTTGGTTGACCGGGTGGCGATCAATGTTGTTTTCGATACTCTTGATGATTAACCCATGTTTTTGATGGATGTCAGAGGATTTGGTGTCTCAAAAGTATGAATTTTGGAAAATACCAGAGGTCGGACGCATCGCAAAAAAATGGCAAAAAATGGGATTTCCGGGGCCCACCGGGCGATCCCGGGCCCCAGGGTCGCCGACCCGGGGTCACAGGGGCCTGCGACCCTTGGGGGGGGGTTCCCCCTTTTGTCCCGTTTTGTGTCCGTTTTTGCAGTTTTTTGGATTCTTTTTTCTTCTGTATTTTTTCTTGACATTTTTTATCATTTTTTGGCTTGATTTCCCTGTAGAAAATCTGATGAGAATCGTTGCATTTTATTTTGCAAAGTTTCTAATTTTCCGAGAAAGCCGAAGACTTTGTCGCGCAGAGCTGCCGATTTTCCGCCAGAAGCTGAAACTGGGTCAAACGATGTCGGAATGACCTAAAATTTAGGGTGAAGCCTGCTGAGCAATAAATAAGACCAACCATAGGCTTTTGTTTGAGTTTTGAAGCCGTTTGGGGCCCTATCACTAGTAGACTTGCTTTTGTCGCGATGAAGATGTCGCGGCTTGATGTGCGGTCAACCGATGTCCGATTGACTTGAAATTTGATAGGGAACCTATTGGAGTCTTTTTAAGATGATCCATTGGCTCTGTCTTGGAAACCATGGTCCCGGGGAGCTTTGCCACCGAGAGGCCTGATTTGGCTTCCGAGCGTCAAAGTACAGTCAAATGTTGTCAAAATGACCTGAAATTTGACGTGTAGCCCTTTGTAAGCATTTTGAAGCCGTCCATGTGCTCTATCTAATGAGTGATGGCCTCGGTGGTTCTCGCCGCCAAGAGGCTTGATTTAGTTGTTCGAGGGTTGATGTAGGGTCAACCGTTATCGGTTTGACTCGGAACTTGACGTGGAGCCTTTTGAATGTATTTTGAGACCATCCATCGGCTCTAATCGAAGATTTGGTGTCTCCGATGCTTTCGCCGCCGGGAGCTCCTTTTCAGCTGTCGGAGAAGCGAAGTTAGGCCAAATGATTTTGAAATAGCTGAAACTTCTTGTGTACTCCTATTTTGGCTGTCTTGAAGGATTTTGCAGTTTTTGTTTGATTCTTACAAGATTTGATTTTTTGGAAATAGGATTGCCTATTTATGGCAAGTTGCGACTTCATGTAACTCTTTGGATCTTGAAGAGGTAAAGTGACATTTTTGGTGTCAACAAATCCCCCCTCGAGGTACAGCGACGAGTTGCTTAACTTTTGTAGTCGATGTGCCTCGAAGAGATTTTTGAAGGAGAGCCTGTGACTGGACCAAGAGTCTTTGAGCAGTCTTTCTTTTTGGTATTTGTAGCCTTTTGAGCTTCCAGGGGAATTTTATGGTAGTGAAAGGAATCACGTACCATCTCGAGGCAAAGTTTTTGAAGATGACATCAGGGATGTGGATTTGGGTTTTGACCTTGTGACCTAACAGGCTGTATGTGGCAAGTTAGGGGGCCGGGTTTGGTTTTGACCGTGTGACCCAACAAGCTGTATGTGGAATGTTGGGGGATCATTTTTGGTTTTGATCTTGTGACCTAACAGGCTATATGTGGCAAGTTAGGGGATCAGGTTTTGGTTTTTGGTTTTGGTCTTATGACCAACAGGCTGTATGTGGCAAGTTAGGGGACCAAGATTTGGTTTGGATTTTTATGGAATGTCAATTTCAAGATTTTGGCTCAATTTGGTAGATGAGGCTGGATGGTTTGGTTTTTGGAAGCTCATGGGGCTTGGAATTCTTTTTTTATGGTCCAATCAACTCAAAAGAGGCATGGAACCATTTTTGTATGCTCTTGGTAAGAGGGATTTCTCTTTGACTAAAAGCCCAAAAAAACTTTTTTTTTCTTTTTTTTTTTTTGTGCCTAGGTGGTCAAACCTGGCTCATATGGGCTAACCCATGGGACCTTAAGCTTTTGAAATGGCTTAGATCTCATATGGTGTCAGAATATCCAAAAATATCTCCTTTGGATAGAGAATATGTAAGAATATCTTTACTTGGAGAGAATCTCTTATGTTCCCTTTATTTTGGGAGAGAATATCTCAAGATATCTTTCTTTTGGGAAAAAATCCTTCATTGATCCTATCTTTTGGGAGAAAATCTCTCATTGATTTCTTTTTGGGAGAGAATCCCTCAAGATATCTTTCTTTTGGGAAAGAATCTTTCATTGATCCCTTTCTTTTGGTAAGGTTACTAATTAGTAACACTTACCTCTTTCTTCTTTCCTTATTTGGTTTGCTTTCTTCTATAAAAGCAAGGAGGAGGTTGGATCTCTTGCTCTTATTACTTTCTTTTGCAACAATCCCAAGAGGGCTTCAAGACCAAGAGTCCTTCTTCTTCAAGATCTTCAAGACTTTTCTTCTTCTTCTCCATCAATGGCTTCAAGTAAGTTCCCTTTTTCAAGAAAACCCCATTGTAGGAAGAAAAAGTTCTTTCTTTTTTTTTGTTTCTTTCTTTTCTTTTACTTTTTTTTTCCTCGTGTTTGCTTCTTTTTTTCTTTTCACACGTTTTTTTTTTTTTGCTTTCTTCTTCTTTTTTTTTTGCATGTGTTTTTTTTTTCTTTTTGTGGGCCGTACGGATCTGGCCGTACGGCCACGTGGCCTGTGGGCCAGTCCCTTTTTTCTTTTCTTTTTTTTTCTTTTTCTTTCTCCTTTCTCCTTTTTTTGAGAAAGTTTCTTTTCTTTTCTTTTCTTTTGCTTATCATGATAATGCATTTTTTTTTTTGCAAACCAAGATGTTCATGCATGTATATTTTTGTAAATTGAATCGTAGCATGATGTGATAGCATACCTGAAAATTTTCGCAAATTTGGGAATTTGAAGCTCGCAGCGATATTGAGCCCTTCCAGATTTTGCGAAGACTTTGAGGTTTCGAAAGTTTGGAGTTTCGGAGCTCGCAGCAATGTTGAGCCCATCTTCAAGCTTTCTATTTCTTTCGGGATAGTTCCTTTTCTTCGGAATTGCCCCGTCATCATGTCAAAATTTCGCCAGATTTTTTTTAGCGAGATTCTGTCATTTTGATGTTTGTTCTTTTTCTTTTCCATCCTTTGCAGGTGGTTCCTCCAGAACTAACAAGGGTAAAGAGCCTGCTACAAGCGTACCTCGTCGATCTGCTGGATCTTCTAATCCAGCCATTCAGCAGACCTTTGAGAAGGTCCAGTATGTTGAGAGAAATCTAGAAGAATGTGACTCCCTCAACAGAGATGAGATGAGGCAGCGACTAATCACTCTCAAGGGAGAGGAATTCTATAAGATCATGGTAAGCAGTCGTCCATGGGTGATGGAAGATCAGAGGGTTTTGCCCAAGCCTACCTTCTTCTTTGGTGATGCAGTCCCTGATGACATGACATACTAGAGAAGATGATTTCAGTTCTCTTTCACAGCAGATGGTGAGAAGAAGACTGTTGCTACCCGGTCGACGTTTGATCGCACCGTCTTGATCATGAGCCTTGCCCCCACATGCTCTAAGAGGGAAGATCCTCCAATCTAGGTGAGAAGGATAAATGTAATCAAGACCGAGGTTTTTGTTAGCGGTTCTCCTGGATATATGGAGAGGTCGCCTGTTGACATGGACCTGTTGATGCCATCCAGCGGCTACCAGGGCTCTGATTATCCGTCGGCCGATTTGAGACCGGTGGGCCTTTGTATTTTCAGCGGTGACGGCAGCAATTGGATAAAGCCTTTTTGACTTCATGGCCATTTCAATGCTGACTCCGAGTGGAAGTCGTGGACTGATCGCGTCCTGCTGATTGGTGGCGCCGTTTTGAAGGAAGCCGGGATTTTTGATGCGGTTCGCCCCTTTAGGGAGACCGTGATATTTTCCGACGAGGCCTTCATGGCTATGCTGGAGTCATTCCTCCCACAAACCAATACCTTCATTATGATGAATGGTGAGATTGGTTTCTCTTTGAAGGAGTTGAGCGCCATTACTGGATTGCCCATCCTTGGCAAACTCTATGAAGAGTTTATGCCGATTGACAGCGTCCTTGAGGGGCAGTCTGAGGAGTTCAGGCTTCTGTACTTTCAGCTCGTCGCCTTCTATGATTTTTTGAAGGAGAAGGAGGGTTTGAAAGTTAGACCCGGCAGTTGGAAGAGTTCTAGCTCTTCGTTCCCCAACTTTTTTGATAGCAGGGAGTCTTCTGATAGTGCAACCCAGGAAGCCAAGGCTCAGGATCCAAGTTCGAAGAAGATCTTGGCTATGCAAGAAGAGTTGAGAGATTTCTGTGCGAGTACAAACGCCATATGTCCTGACATTGCACTGCGGAGAGATCTCGCTGTTTACCTCACTTATTGGCTTGGTGAGGCTATTTTTGCTCGAGGAGATGGAACGCACATCAGGCCGCATTGTATTTTTCCAGCTTGTCAGATGGCGTTTGGAGAGCAGCTTGCTTTGGTGCCAACTCTTTACTCATACCTGTGTACCGAACTGCAGGCTGCTGCTTTTTTGGTTCGGCTTGGACTTCCCATGAATAGGTTATTTTCAGCCCACATCTTTTATTCATGGTACGTGAACCACTGTCCTGGCTTCCACCGGCTGGGTGCTGCACAGGATGATGATCCTCTGATGATTCGGCTGGCTAAGGGCAAATCCGTGTCCGAATCACTTTTGTTTGCCCGCATGAGGATCCGACGGTTCAGGGACGTCAAGATGGGGCAGTCTTCAGTGAAGCTTTCTCCGGAGTTGCGGAAGAAGGCCTTTGATTTTGGTGCCTCCCGAGACTTTACCAGGGCGGGGTCGGGAAGGCATTACTCCTTGACGAATGCAGAGAGAGAGAGTGGCTTTTCAGCATACGTGTTGGCATGATGGTGTACCGCAGACATCTTTTCGTCGACATCCAGCCGTATGTACCCTTTCGTTTTGCGTCGCAGCTGGGCTTTTCTCAAGGCGTTGTTGGAGCGCCTTCAAGCATGGTGAAGCGCTTTGGAGGTTTACAGGACGGGAGAAATGCATGGGCTTTCTATAGTGCTGAAGACACTACAACCATGATCTCTTATCCTGTGTTGTTGACTTTCCAGACTGCCGGCTTTGCGAAGTGGTTCGCGGAGAGCTTTTCGGCATATCGGGGGCTTCCCAAAAAGGAGCTTGATGTGAAGCTGGCATCTGGAAAGGGCCTTGGAAAGTCAGATGGCATCCGGTGAGAGGAAGTTTGGGCCTTCCTTTCTGGAGAGAAGCACAAAATAGGCTTTCTCGGTGACCAGGGCGTCATTGGTTCTGAAGCTGTTCGAGAAATACCTGATGAGGCTTTAGAGCAGCTAGAACAGGAGGAAGCCGAACTTGATGCTTGGATGCAAGCGGCACAGAGGCAAGCTTCCGTGGAGTCTATTGGCAAGAGTAGACCATCCAGTGAGGAGTCAAGTGGGAAACCTGACTCTGACAGCGGGGCAGGTTCCTCTAAGAAGCGAGCCCGCAGGAGTAAGAGGAGGAGGACTCATCATCGCAGCAAGGGGCAGCATGAGGACTCTCCTGACTTGGAAGTCCCTCTTACTATCAATGAGGATGTGCCAGTGGATGCTGACGAGCCTCCAGAGAAGAGAAGCCGAGAAGAAGAGACCGTCGGTGAAGGTATGATTCTTCCTTTTTCTCTTTCCATTTCTTTTCATGGGATTTTTCCATGTTTTGATTTGCTTCTTGTTTCTGCTTCTCTTTTTTTTTTTAGCAGAGGAAGACTTGGTGATGCCTGAGGTTCCAACCGATGAGGTGGTGACGGATCCTGTCGGGGCACCTGAAAAAGAACCGAGGGATTCTGGAGTGAATCCAGAATCTCCAATTGGTATGACTTCTTTTGCTTTCTTTTTTTTTTGTGTCTGTGACTTGGTTTGCTAACATTTTTCTTGTCAGCTGACTTGCCACAGGATTCCGATGACTTTGAACCATCGATGGACGCAAATGTTGATGATGCTTCCGATGAGTTCATAGAGGAAGAGAGTCTTCCGCCGGTTGTCGAAGAAGGTATTTTGTAGTAATAACCCTGATAATGATTTTCAAACAAGATTATATTCATACCTTTTTGTGTTTCTTTGGCAGGTTTTGAAGTGACAGAGGAGAGTCCGTCGCTTCCTTCAGAATCAGAGCAAGGGATGCTAGAGGTTGATCCTGGGACCAGTTCTGACACTGTTGAGGAGATACCTCGTGCTGAGATTCCTTCCCGAGCGGGAGCAGCTTCAACTAGAAAGAGTTCTTTTGTTACTCTTCCAATGAGTGATGACATGAGCAGTCGACCAACAGAGTTGGGCGAATCTTCAGCTGGGCCATCTCTTCCTTTTGCGAAGAAGGTGGTGGTGCGGGTTCTGAGCTCTTGGATTGAGACTCTGCTTTCTGGGCACTTAGATGCCGGATTTGGGATGATCCAGCATTTGCGTGAGATTCTCAGTGATGCCAAAGAGGCTGGTCTGGATGTCACAAGTGCCAGGGCGATCGTTGATAGGATCATTGAGCTGGGTGACAGGTGGTTTGAGACCATGGGTTTTCCTAACGACCAGTTCTTCAAGGAGATGTTCCTTGACCCTGCAGATAAGGCTCAGTCTAAACTGGATGAGGTTACACAAAGCAGGAAGCAGATAGTCCGAGAGAAGAACTTAGAAGAGCTAGCCATCATTGGGCTGACACATGATCTTAACATCCTTGATAGGGAGGTTGATGAGGCCAGGAAACGTCTTGAGCATCTGCAGGCACAAGTCGCTGCCAAGTGGGCTGCAATAAGAGAGGCTCACGACAGGGAGAGTGCTCTGATTCGCCGGGTTGCAGATGCCGATCGAGTTCTTAAAAGGAAGTCTGAAGAGAACAAACAATGGCAAACTGCTTGGGATAAGCTTCCCGGTGCGAAAAGAAGGGTTACAGCCCACCCCAGCATCTCATGGCGAGTTCCTGAAGAAGCGTGCCTTGGAATCCCTGATGGCTGAGGTCAAAAGTTTGCTTGAGGAGCTGAACTCTTGGCTGGAGACCATTTTTAATTGAGTTCCTGTTTTTTTTTTTTTAACAGAAACCATCAGCTTCTTTTTTTTTTTAGTACCACTTGTAATTTTTTGGTACTTTTTCTTTTTTTTTTTTTTTTGTAGTGCTTGTGAACACTTTCTTTTTTTTTGGTACCACATGTATATTTTTTTTTGGTACTCTTTTTTTTTGTTCTCCCTACGCTCACTTAAATCTTTTTGTGATAAAAGTAATTGCTAAATGGGATGTTTTTTTTTTTTTGTTTTTTTTTTTCACTACACTTACTTAAATCTTTTTGTGATAAAAGTAATTCCTAAATGGGATGCCTTTTTTTTTTTGTTTTCCCTACGCTTACTTAAATCTTTTTGTGATAAAAGTAATTGCTAAATGGGATGCCTTTTTTTTTGTTTTGTTTTCCCTACGCTTACTTAAATCTTTTTGTGATAAAAGTAATTGCTAAATGGGGTTTGATCAAAAGTTTATCATTTTGTGAAAATCTTTTGTCAAATGATTGTTTTGGCATGGAAGCCAGATTTTTGTTTGTGGCATGGAAGCCGATTTTTGGCATGAGAGCCGGTTTTGGTGGCATCTATAGCCGGTTTTGGCATTGATAGCCGGGTTTTGGTTGCATTGATAGCCGAGTTTGTGGCATTATAGCCGGGTTTTTTTTTTTTTTTGAAAGCCAAAGTTTTTGGTTTGTGGCATTGATAGCCGGTTTGTTTTGTGGCATTGATAGCCGGTTTGTTTTGGTGGCATTTATAGCGGGTTTATTTTGGTGGCATCTATAGCCCTTTTTGTGGCATTTATTGCTTGTTTGGTTTTCAAAAATGCAAGTATCGACTAAAAGTCGCCTCCCTGTTGAATGTTCTTGCAAGTATCGATGGAATGTCGCATCCTTGCTCATTCGGTTGCGAGTATCGATGGAATATCGCATCCTCGCGGATTTGGGTGCAAGTATCGATGGAATGTCGTATCCTTGCTTTTCAAAAATTTTGGTTTTGTGGGTACTGACTTGATGTCGTTTCCCCACGATTTTTAAAATTTGTGGTTTTCTCAAACCTTTGGGTTATGGATATCAACTGAAATGTTGCGTCTCCATGGTTTTTTAGGTTTTTTCAAACCTTTGAAATTTGGGTTGTGGATATCAACTGAAATGTTGCATCTCCACAGTTTTGGATTTTGCAAGTATCGACGAAATGTTGCTTCCCTGCGATTTTGGAAGTGTCGAACGTGATTCGCATGCTTCCGATTTGTGCGACTAAGCGTCGCTTCCCAGCGGTTTTTTTTTTTTGAAAAACCATTTTTTTTTGTTTAAAGACGCGAGGGTCATAAGTGTTGACCTAAAACCATTTTGGCGGTAAAAGGCAGGGTGGACTAGGGTGGAAATCCCTGAATCCGGATTTTGTTTCAAACCATGAATTTTGGGTTCAAGGGTTGAAAATTTTGGTCAAGTTAGGGAAAGGTTCCTAAACTTGGATTTTTGAACAATGAAACGATGGAAGTAAGCATTGTTTAAATTTCTAGAAATTTCAACATTTGATATGAAAATTCTAAAAAAAGGTGGGTTTAACGAGCGTGTACCTGGAAACTGATTTTGGCCAAACAGGCATTGCTCTTACCCAGTTGGGTAAGTCTTCAAGGGTAGTACCGCTTTAAGAGCTTGCCGTTGATGGGCAGCATACATCTGTCACCTTCCTTGTTTAGGAGTGCGTATGCGCCGTTGGAGAAAACCTTGTCGATGACGTAGGGTCCCTCCCATTTTGGCTCAAATTTGCCTTTGGACTTGTGAGCGAAGACCATTGGTCTTTTTACCGCAAGAATAAAGTCACCCTTTTTGTAGGCGCGTTGCCTGACCTTTTTGTCAAAAGATCCTGCCATGCGTGCTTGGTAAAGTTCAATGCTTTGTTGAGCTTCGTGCCGTCTCTCATCAAGATTGTCCAGCTCATGGAGTTGCAATTTGACATTGCTTTCTTGAGTCATGTCATTTTGCAAAGATACCCTCAAGGAAGGAATTTGTACTTCCAAGGGCACGACAGCTTCGCATCCATAGACCAAGGAGAATGGTGTACTATGGGTTGGTCCTCGAACGGTGGTTCGATAGGCCCACAAAGCTTCAGACATTTTGTCGCTCCAGTCTCTTTTGTGACTAGAGACCATTTTTTTTAGGATTTTACAGAGTGTCTTGTTGAAAGCTTCTGCTAATCCGTTTGCTGCCGGATTATATGGAGTCGAAGGACAGCTTTGGATTTTGTATTTGTCGCAGAACCTGTAGAATCGATGATCCCGGAATTGTGGTCCGTTATCATGGACAAATCTTTTGGGTATGCCGAAATGACAAATGATGTTGGTGCGCAGGAACTGAAGGACTGATGAGGTCTTCATTTCGTTGAACGCAAATGCTTCTGACCACTTGGAGAAATAATCCGTAGCGGTGAAGATGAAGCGATGACCTTTGCTCGAAGGGGGAGAAATAGAACCTATGATGTCCATACCCCAGGCTTCGAAAGGCCATGAAATCGTTGTAGGATGTAGGATCTTCTGTTGGAAGGTTCGAAGGTGGTTCCTCCATAATATTTTCAGAGGCTTCCAGCTCAACGAAACCTTCTGGGGTTTCAAGGGCATTTCCAGACCAAGGTTTTGTTCCTTTCCACGAGTCTTCTTGATCGATAATTTTCCCAAGGCTTGCTATGAGATGATCCCAATCGCCTGTTGAAACCGAGTCGAAGTAGGCTACTTCTTTTGGAGATGAGGGTTCTTCTGGGTCAGAAGACCATACGTCTGTGCCATTGGACAACTCCTCTTCATTTTCGGAGAAATCGTGCCAATTGGATGAGCTTCCTGGATCTTTGTCAGGTGACTCATCAAAGTGATACCTATGGAGATCGATGTCTTCATGGACTTGAGATGTTGAGGCTTGGTCAGTATATTGACTTTTAAGCCTTTGTGTCAACTGTCTCAGGGGAGTGTCGGGATCATACCCTAACCCGTGTGAAGACTTTTCTACATAGTCGTAGAGTCTCCAATCTTCCAGCTGGCTTTTGGTCAAGACGGGCCCCAATGGCGTGAGAATACCGCATCCTTCTCCTAAACCGACTGGGTTTTGAGCGTCATAGCCCATTTTCTTCATAATAGCTTGTGCCACAGAACTATATAAGGATAGTTGAGGCATACCTTTATTTTGGAAAGGTTCAAGCATGGAGTTTGATGAAGAACCATCCGATCTATGGAAGAAGATCGGCTTTTCCTTTGCTGAAGTTGCTGGAACAACGAAGGAAGCTGACGTAGGATCTTCTATGTCAGGAGTTGTCTCCATTGGAGTGAGAGCATGTTGAACTTGCTGAGTGTCAGCTTGGCTTGACGATGTGTCGTCTTCTGGCTCTGAATCCGAATCCGTGTTTTGCATGATAGACACGAAAGAGACAACAAATTTGCCCCCAGGCTTTTGCTTTGTCTTCTTCACTTTAGTTGTGATGACCAAAGGTTTTGAAGGTTTGAGGGAGATGATGAAGGGAGTTTGAATGCTCTCTTCGGATTTACCGGATGATTTGTTTTCTTCCGGCGATTGTTGAGAAGCCTTGCCTTTATCTTTCTGGGGATTTTCGGCAAAGGGTGCTGTATGCTTCTCCTCTTCTTCTTTTTCACCTTCATACATTTGTGAGTCTGCGAAGTGGACTTCTTTACCTTTGAAGGGTTTTCTGTCCGCAAAGACTCGATGTATCATGCCATCGTCGCCAACAAACTTGATGCATTGATGTAGAGTTAAAGGGACAGCGCCATTCTTGTGGATCCAAGGGCGTCCGAGAAGGATGTTGTAGCATGAAGGGGTTTTTATTGCATACACAGTGACCTCAAAAATAAGATCACCGATCTGCAACTTGAACCTGATTTTGCCGATAGGCCTTTGAGTACTCCCATCGTATCCAAAGATAGATACAGATGTATGGCTCAGTTTGCTGGGTGGGATGCCCAACTCTTCGAGAGCATGTGGAGATGAGGTTGAGTGCAGAACCTAGGCTGATCTGAACTCTGTGCATAGGCATTTCCTTGATGTACCCTGTGAAGTACAGGGGTCGGTTGTGCCTGGTTTCGCCAAGTAGGAGGTCGTCCTTTGTAAAGGAGATGGATGCACTGGCTGTTTTTTTAACTGAGAGGCATTCAATGCATGATCCCTCAGTTTTCTTCTTTTCTCCCTTTGAGGAGGCTTCTGAGTTTTTGACCCGGTAATCCATTTCAATTTGGAGGACTTGCGGGGCATGTTTGTCGACATCCTCATTCAGCTTTTGTAATTCTGAGATGAGATTATCACGAGTGTGCGGAGACATTCGCAACAAACCTAGGATGTGCAGACGTGCAGGTATGTGCTTGAAGTGTTCAATCAAGTCATACTTGAAAGCCTCCTTAGGGCCTGCATGTTCATCATTGTTGCCACTAGGGGCGCTTACAACATCTTTTCCCGAAGGATTTACATATGTAAAGGAAGATTGGTTGTAATTTTTGTGGTAGTCCCGGCCAGAGCGGGTGCCTCTACCAACTTCGAGAGCTTCTTGAGAAGGGTCTTCATTTGGAAGATTGTCTTCAGGATCAAGAGGCTATCGTTTTTCATTTGCTGAGGATGTATCAGCAGCAGAGTTGCCATCCTCAGTGATTGTGTTGCACGGAGCATTTTCCGGGAACAAGTCCTGAACAGCATCCAGCAACCTTTCTTCTTCGTTGACTAATTCATCGTCCCAAGCATCAATAGCTGGGAATTCTTCAGTCAGGAAGGGTGTGAACTTTGAAGTCACAGTCTCAGGAGAAGAAACCTGAGAGGGTGTCATCTCAGTGAAAGTCACGTGAGACGAGGTGGCTCCAGAAGATACATTACTAGGCGTCGCCGGAGTGTAAGTGCTCTCATCAGACGATGCTTCGGAAGAGCTATAATCCCGAATTATTACATTACAGGAAGCTTGATGGGAGACGTTGCCTGATCGGAGTCAGACTCATCCTCGGATGTTAGATGATCATCTATCCAGCAATTTTCTCCATTTTCAGGAGTTAAGGGAGGATGTACCTGATGGTCTTTAGGGACTTCAGGCTCTGGATTGCGAGGAGGCTCGTTGACGCGGTCTTGCCCTTGTTCTAGAGCGAGACGCTGCAAGATCATTGCATATTCTTCAAGATCAGGCATGGGAGCCAAATCTTCTTCTTCATCAACTCTTTGTGGCTCAACATGGTTGATTTCCACTGGAGCAATGAGAGGTGCTGGGTCAGCAGCATTTTCTTGTACAACCTCTTGGTCTTCTTCATCATCAAACCAGGATCCTTGTGGCTGTAGGGGGTTATACCAAATTACTGGCATAAGATGAGTCTCAGGAACCCATTCTTCATCAGAGAGATATTCTCCTGTTTCTAGGGACTCCTCCCACTCGTCTGTGTAGTTGGATTCGAATCCATCATCGGTGTCGCTGGACTCGTATCCATCAATGGAGAATCCAACTACCGAATTGCAAGAGTATGATTCCTCCTGCGTGGCTTCTTTGAATTGAGGTGGCATGAAATCACTGAGAGTGAATTTTCTTACCCCCTTTGAAGTCTCTGGAAGGGATGTTTTTGTTGCCTCCAGTGAAACGGTAGAGGAAGCCTCTGCCTTTTCTTTGACTTCTTATTTTGGCTGGGTCTTCTCTTGCCGTTTGAGCTTGAGGAGATATTTCCTAGCCTGCCTTCGCTGTTGAGCTATAGGCTTTGTTTTCACGACCTCCCAATTTTCATCTTCCAGGAGATCGAGATGTACCCATATGGGTTGTCTGTCTGGTGTCGGGTAAGGAACCAGTTCCTCGGACGCTTGAATTGAGTTTATCACCTTGAAGGAAGTAGTAATCTTCTTCTTCGGCGATTTTGATGTTTGTCCACATGTCACCATGTTGACGGAGGCAGACCCATAGTTTTTGTCAAAGGTGATGACTCCGTTTTTCCACATCTCGTTTATTTTCTCCCTCACAATGAAGCATTGATTGAGAGGATACGAGATCATCTGGTGGTATGGACAGTACCGAGGATCGTTGGTTTTGCCAACATCACCCGGTATTTTTGGTTCAGGCAAGGTGAGCTTGCCATTTGCCACAAGAGCCCCGAAGATTTCATCAACATCTTCATCAAACGGGTATTTCTTCTCTACTCGTTCTTTGAAGGCATCAGAGAGTTCAGGTCTCTTACCAGCAGCTTTGTTTTCAGCTTTCTTTAGTGGCTGAGGAGCTGACTTGGTCTGCACATTGAGGACCTCTTTCTTCTTTGGTTTAGAGGTTGCAATGGCGGTTGGCTCTTTTCTTGATGATTTCTGACTGTTGAGGTCTTTAATCACCATTTCAGCTTCCATGGAAGCTTCTAGGAGTTCTCCCAGGTTTTTTGATTTGTTGCCGATGATCATGGAGCGGATTCTAGCTCTCATGTTGTTTCGGCAGATGTCGACTAGCAACGCTTGTGGCAGTACATCAGAGCATTTGTACGCCATTGCTTTCCACTTGTGAATGAAGTCATATGTTGACTCATTCTCCCCTTGTTTTAGGCTGCACAGCTGAGCCATAGTAGCGGGATGATCCTCACCTTTGAAGTGAGTCAGGAAGCGTGTCTCTAGCATGGCCCAGTTTTGGATCGAGTTCTCCGGCAGAGTGGAGTACCAATCGAAGGCCATACCTTTTAGGGTACTTGCAAAGAGGCGGATCTTGAGTGCATCTTGATCCGCGATAGCTCCCGTCAAGATCTTGAAGTGGATGACGTGCTGTCTGGCTGATCCTTTCCCCGTATATGTTTGGAGAGTAGATGCTTGAATTTTGTGGGGAACGGGACCGAGTCCATCCATAAGGGATATGGTGGCTTGATCCCATGCTCCTTGAGTATATCCTCTTCTTTTGCTTTGGCGAGGATACTATCTACGTCCTTTTTGGTAAGGGCGCGTGACTCATTTTCTTCTCCATTTACCTCATCGTCTTGATGATTCGGAGGAGGTTCATTGTTCGCCTGATTTTGAAAGGCGAGGAGAAGGTTTTCCATCAGAGTTTTAATCCTCTGCTGCCCTTGTTCCAACTGCTGGATGCGGGTGATTGCATCATCTTGAGGTGGATTGCGGGGTGCTGGCTCAGAATTTGTAGCCAAGACGTTCATCCTTCGCGATGCGAATGAAGAAACTGTCCTGGTGACTGAGCTGGGGCTCATTCTTTTTGAAGAAGAGCTTGAGGAAGGATCACTCTGCCGTCCTTTGCTTGAAGGAGCAGGGGATTCTTCTGAATGTCTTCTTGTCCTGGAGACACTGCGGGACATCGGACGTCAGACATGGATTTTTGTTGCTGACTTTTGGCGCCTTCTGGTTTTTCCAACCATATGGACGGCAGCAACTTGGTTGGGTTTATCTTTTTCGACCCATTTGGGAGAGACTTGAAGTGTAGGAGGTTGGGTCCTTTGCTTCTCTAGTCTCTTTTGCCTATACGACGCGCGGCGGCGTATGCGACGAGCAATTTGAGCTTCGGTCAGCTCTGGCTGGGCTTTGACAATGAAGGATGTGCTCCCTCGGGCGCAGCAGCCGAGCCTGTCTTATTTGTAGCTGGGCAAGGACAAGATGCGAACCCTGTCCTTCGCCTGTTGCAGCAAAGCTTTGAATTTTTGGAGTTCGGCCCTTGTAGAGATAAAGGGTCGAACTGCAGGTTTGTAGGCCTTAGCAGGTGCTTGCAGAGGCCTTGTGATGCATGATCTGATTTTGGGCTTGTAGGAACAAGCCGGCTCATGCTGGTTTGACTTGGGAGTCAGGTTGGAGATGGGTCTCTCCTCTTTCATGTAAGCAAGAGGGTAAAAGTGGTTCTCCTTGAGTGGGGCCAGGAATGCTGGCTTGGTAGATGTTTGGGACCTTCTCTGTTTTGGCGAAGATCTTGGGGACCAAGTCTTGGGATAGACCTGGTCGTTTGCTGGTCGAGGCTTCGTGGGGCTGCTACGGGCTTCGGGCCTTATGGTGCTCGCCTTTGGTGTCACGGTAGCGACACGTTGAGAGGCGAGTTTCTGCTTCTTGGAAGGAACAGTTTGTTCATCGGAAAGTGGGAAGGGTCCCAGCGTCCCAAAGACGATAGTCTGGGGAGTCGAGGTCGACCTGGAGTTCAGAGAGTTGCCGAGGGAGTTCACGCTTCGGCAGCTGATCGGGCGCTTGTAGGTGCGCGTAGTTTGCTTCTGTTGAAGCATGAGCTTGTGCTTGCTCTCATCGAAAGTAATGGTAAGTAATGCTGCCATTGTTAGTTTTTTCAAAAATTTCTGAAACAAGACCACATCCATTAGTAATCACAAGAATATAATGATCATAAATGAGAAGTTCTATGGTTTTGTCTTTTCAAATTGCTCGAGGAAGATGACCCAAGCAATATGAAGAAGGCAAAACGCCATAGAGGGTACAATTGTTCTGATCGCAGGTATGGTAAGCCCAGAATGAGCGTCCCAGTGACTGCTAGAAGCAATTGTGAACTTAAATTCGACTTATCGAGAAGCAGAGCTTACTCGAGGTAAGAAGAATATAAAGTTGGAGTTACAAATGTGCCGGTCGTAATACAGTAGACCCTGAAAGGGCGTACTAGTACCGCTAACACAAATGTTTTGAGACCGCATCTATGAGATGAGATTCTCCGTTTTGAAAGGTCAAGATTGGATTCATCAAAGAGAGCAGATGGTATTCCGATCTGAACACGGGTTCAGCGATTTCCGCGAGCGCCAGTGCTCAGAAAGAAATGAACCATAATTTCTCGGATCTGAATCCAAAAATGACGAGTTTTTTTTTTTGAAAGGCCAATATCGGGTTCATTAAAGAGAGCAAAAGGCACTCCAATCTGAACACGGGCTCAGCGATTTCCGCGAGCGCCAGTGCTCAGAAAGGAGAAGACCAAATTTTCTCCAATCTAAACCCAAAATGACGGAAGTTTTTTTTTTTTTTTGAAGATTTTTTTTTAAAAAGAAAATCATTTTTTTTATTTTTTTATTTTTTTTAAAGATTTTTTTTTGAATTTTTTTTTATTTTTTATTTTTTATTTTAAAATTTTTATTTTTAAAAATTTTATTTTTGAAAAAATTTATTTAAGAGACGAGAGAGTACACATAGGCCTCCTAACCCGGTCTTATGAAATCTCGATTGATAGAATTGCCCCCAGGTAAGGGTAGGATTACTTAATGAACCCGTTTGGAGGACCCTTGCCTAGAACAGTTAAGTTATCTCCACACTTTGGACAATGATTTTCTTGAATCAACCATGATCAAAGAACGCAGTTGGTTTAACCTTAGTGGTCTATGTCTTTATATATATATTTTAGATCTTTAATGAACTCATCGAAGAGAAACGATGGCCCAAAACCTTAGTCGAACAGGCTCAACATTTCTGCAAGCACGATGAACGATAGGAAAGGATCAAGGTTTCTCAATTTTGAATCCAAAATGAAAATTCTGATTTTTTGTTTTTTTCTTTTTTTTTTGTTTAGATCTTTAATGAACTCATCGAAGAGAAACGATGGCCCAAAACCTTAGTCGAATAGGCTCAACATTTCTGCAAGCGCGATGAACGATAGGAAAGGATCAAGGTTTCTCAATTTTGAATCCAAAATGAAAAATATGATTTTTTGTTTTTTTTTTTTAGATCTTTAATGAACTCATCGAAGAGAAACGATGGCCTAAAACCTTAGTCGAACAGGCTCAACATTTCTGCAAGCACGATGAACGATAGGAAAGGATCAAGGTTTCTCAATTTTGAATCCAAAATGAAAAATCTGATTTTTTTGTTGTTGTTTTTTTCTAGATCTTTACTGAACTCATCGAAGAGAAGCGATGGCCCAAAACCATAGTCGAACAGGCTCAACATTTCTGCAAGCACAATGAACGATAGGAAAGGATCAAGGTTTCTCAATTTTGAATCCAAAATGAAAAATCTGATTTTTTTTGTTTTTTTTTTTTGAAAAAAGAAAGAGTGGAAATAAATTCAAAGAATTAGAAATTTCAAAAAAATCTCATCTCAATTTTTTTAGATGTGGAATCCAACATAGGCCACCAATTAGAAAGTAGCCAAGGAATCGAGAAAAGAAATATAAGTATAGAGCAAAAGATATGATATGCAAATATTTCATTTCTAGCATCGTGTTATCAAATGAACGGGTCCCACCGGGTGTGCCAGCTTGATGGACCGCGCTTCTGCCTGGTCCTACCGAGGTTGGGTCCGACCCTTTCGTAATCGGGGGGCAAAGGCGTGCATCAACATTTCTTTTGTGTGGGTGTGCCAGATTTTCTATTTTACTTGGAATTGCAAGTGGTGATTCGGAGATCAACCTTCGCAAGTAAAAAGGAAATCAACTTCTTTCAAGTTTTCCATTGCACATATATTTAAGAAAAGAGACATTTTCTTGATTTGCCGTGAAAGGCGATTTTTTTGGCATTTATAGCCGATTTTGGCGTTTATAGCCGATTTACAATCCTTATCAATAATGAAAGACAAGAGTTGTGATTTTTGTCTCTTTTAAAAAAATACAAACTACAATGAAAAGCAAGAAAAGGAGGATCTAACTTCTCAGGAGATTGTGGGGGACCCGTTCAGATTGACGGTCGCAAGCCATATGTGGACTTCGCCATCATCCATGCAGATGAGAACAGAGGATGCTATTGATTCGCTTGGCTTGGCTATAACCTCAGGTTTTTAGAGAACAAAGACCAAAAGGAGGTCCGATGTCCAATAAAAAGCTGAGTAGACGGGCTGAAAAGCGACGTCTAAGCCATTTGGAGGCAGAAGGAGAAGGCAAAGACCTTGGGGGGGGGGGGGTACCCCCCAAGGGACTTTTGTCACCTTGTAGCGGTGGTCGGTGTAGAACTTCCGCAGAGTTTTCTCTCTTTCCTTCTCTGAATTTCTGTGCTTTTTTCTGATCAGGGATCTGTCTTGTTTTTCCGATCTGGATTTCTTTGGAATGCTCTCCTATTTATAGGCTTTTAGGTAGCCATTTAGGAGGGTTTATGAGCCTTAATTGTCATAAAGCTACATAAAGGGAGGAGTTACAAGATTGAATTCTTTATTTTGTAACTCCTTCTTCTTGGCTTCTGATTGGCCGGAGGAGATTGAGGGCATTTAATCACCTTTAATCGCCATGATGGGAGGAGTTTCATGGGTTAAATGCCATGAATCTCTTGACTTGTAACTCCCGGATGCTTGTTTCTGATTGGTCCGTCCAAAGAAGTGGATTAATGACTGTAATAAAGCTAGTCAATTAATCGCATTAAGTGGTCGCTGAGCAGTTGAAGAGTCGCGGGCCGTGCCGCGTCTTTTGGGCTTCTTCTGGCGATGATCATCGATGGATCTTCATATAGATCGACATCGGATGACCATGTAACTTCATGTGTTGGTTGCCAACAGCGGGTCGGTGCCATCTGTCCTGTCGATTTCTCGATCGGTAGGGTAGAAAGCACACTTTTTTTGGTTGACCGGGTGGCGATCAATGTTGTTTCCATGTTTTTGACGGATGTCAGAGGATTTGGTGTCTCAAAAGTATGAATTTTGGAAAATACCAGAGGTCGGACGCTTCGAATCGCGAAAAAACGGCGAAAAACGGGGTTTCCGGGGCCCACCGGATGATCCCGAGCCCTAGGGTCGCAGGGGCCGGCGACCCTGGGGTTTTTTTCCCCCTTTTGTCCCGTTTTGTGTCCGTTTTTGCTGTTTTTTCGATTCTTTTTTCTTTTGTATTTTTCCTTGATATTTTTTATCATTCATTGGCCTGATTTCACTGTAGAAAATCTGACGAGAATCCTTGCATTTTATTTTGCAAAGTTTCCAATTTTCCGAGAAAGCCGAAGACTTTGTCGCGCAGAGCTACCGATTTTCCGTCAGAAGCTTAAACTAGGTCAAACGATGTCGGAATGACCTGAAATTTGGGGTGAAGCCTGCTGAGCAATAAATAAGACCAACCATAGGCTTTTGTTTGAGTTTTGAAGCCGTTTGGGGCCCTATCACCAGTAGACTTGCTTTTGTCGCGATGAAGATGTCGCGGCTTGATGTGCGGTCAACCGATGTCCGATTGACTTGAAATTTGACAGGGAACCTATTGTAGTCATTTTAAGTTGATCCATAGGCTCTGTCTTGGAAACCATGGTCCCGGGGAGCTTTGCCGCCGAGAGGCCTGATTTGGCTTCCGAGCGTCAAAGTATGGTCAAATGTTGTCGAAATGACCTGAAATTTGACGTGCAGCCCTTTGTAAGCATTTTGAAGCCGTCCATGTGCTCTATCTGATGAGTGATGGCATCGGTGGTTCTCGCAGCCGAGAGGCTTGATTTAGCTGTTCGAGGGTTGATGTAGGGTCAAACGTTGTCGGTTTGACTCGGAACTTGACGTGGAGCCTTTTGGAAGTATTTTGAGACCATCCATCGGCTCTGATCGAAGATTTGGTGTCTCCGATGCTTTCGCCACCGGGAGCTCCTTTTCAGCTGCCGGAGAAGCGAAGTTAGGCCAAATGATTTTGAAATGGCCTGAAACTTCTTGTGTATTCCTCTTTTGGCTGTCTTGAAGGATCTTGCAGTTTTTGTTAGATTTGATTTTTTGGAAGTAGCATTGCCTATTTATGGCAGGTTGCGACTTCATGTAGCTCTTTGGATCTTTAAGAGGCAAAGTGACATTTTTGGTGTCAACAGTCCACCCTCGCTCCTGAGCTGTCATAATTATGGTCGAGCTCTCGCCCTCATCATAAAATTATTGTTGTGCCGTTTCCTATCACCAATTGGTTTTGTGATAAGTGGTAGCTCAATGTGGTGTAAGATCCTACAGGGTGTGAAACGATATTAACAACTATCATAATAATTAATAGAACTTAAAAACATAAAGGCGTACCTTGATAGGTGTGGGAGAGATGAGAAAGAGATTGGAGCACATGAGAGGAAGGTTTATGCACTTTATAGTGAGTTGAGAGAAAGGCATTGATGAGAAACTCGGGACTTCTATAAGCGGAAGGATATTTGCAAAGGAGCATTTCTTTGAGAAGACGAGGAGAGGATGTCATTTCAGAAAGGGCCCTTTGTGAAAGGGAACCACTTGTGGATCAACGGGATGATGTCGATGCACTTGCTGGCTTGTTGAGGATTGAGAGTTAGATCTTTTTCTTGCAACCGTTCAACTTTAAATCAGGTACGACGCATGGGTTAAGGCCCGTGCGACACATAGGTTAAATCTCATGCAAATTGAATAGTTATCTTGTGTGGGCTTTTAATCCATGTTCAACCTGGGGGCTCGTGTAATGGTGTTGGTGGTTGTCCCTGCAAGCACAGAATCGTGCTTGATATTTTGTGAGTGTAAAATATGGCATTTAGTTGCTATGTTACTGGTTTCTATATTTAATTTATTTTCGTGAGAGCATATGAGTATCCTTGAATACCGGGGCAAACCCTTGAATTCTCCCTTGATTGGGGGGAGGGGACTATATAGAAACAAAACTCTTGGGAGAGCCATGTATAAAAAAAATATAAATTTTAAAATATGAGGGCTTTTTTTGAGAAATTAGGGGGCATATGAAAAAATTCCTAAAATTTCTTAAAACATAAGGGGGTTTTTTGAATATTTTTTTTGCCCCCATGGTTCCTCTAGTGCTTGAACAACATTCAACTCCAAGTGGGTCGACTATGGTGGATCCTATTTAGTTAAAGGTACTAAGCAGGGGCGGCTCAAAGGGGTAGGCTACTTAGGCAGTTGCCTAAGGCCCCCAATTAGGAAGGCCCAATTTTTGGGACAGTAGGGTCGATGTGGATTCCTAGACCAAATGTGGTAATCTGTTGCATACACCATACTCCCTAGGAAAACGTGTGAATCAAGAGAGAAATGGAGGCGATGGCTGTTGGTTATTAACTTCCAGACACACAACCCCACTTTCTTAGTAATTGCAAGGGATTTTGTGGGCTCTAGGAAGTAGGAACTCTCATCATGGGGACTAGATAAGCCATGTTTTACTATTATGCATATTACTTTTCACCATCACATCAGGTAGGTGTGTAGGTTAGCTGGGTAGGCATGTGCTGTAAAGCAATTTAAAGTGGGACAGTTGTGTCATGGTAAACACCTGTGGACGGTGGACCATCTACAGTACTGTAGCAGCATCAATATATTAGTACGTGGTGATTCTGGTGAAGTTCTTTTACATAGCTAGTACTGTAGCAGTTTACCCAAAGAGATTTGCCGACCGTTGAGACATCAGGGGATTTTGCAGACCGTTGAGACGCAGATGACTTTATTTAACCGTACAAGGTGATTTTTTACTTAGTTACAAACACATTCTCTTATCTCTTCAACCTTCTCTAAACAATTTTTATTATCTTCTCTAGACAAAACTCTTTTATGGTAATTTTCTACTGGCTAAAGAAAAGGAGTTACACAATCTGACTTTAGCCTTCTGTCTTCAAGGAAAGAAACCGGCCAACTTTCTCTAGTTACTACATAGACAATTAATCTACTCAGCCACCAGGTTCTATTGTTCTAATTTCTAATATTTCTGATTTGTATGATTGTATCAATTGGATTTTGTTTAGTTATTATTTCTTATTTGTGTCAATTTGTTAATCTTTGAAATGACTGGTAGAAAATATGCATCTGGATATGAAAAACTCAAGAAAAAAAGAAGAATAGAAAGTTTAGTGCAATCTCAAAAGGGGGCTCTTAACAAATACCTTGTTGACAAAAGGGAATCAAATTCAAATCAAGAGGTAATAGCCGAAGAACCAAGTATTAGGAGTGACTTAGAAAATAATGTTGATGAAACTCAAGAAGAAAACTTAGAAGATAATATTGATGTGACACAAGAAACTGAAATTTTGGAAGTTAACGAGACACCGATCATAGGAAATCCAAATGATGAACATGTTCATGTTGATAATGCATCAACGGAGCTAGGTAAGGATGAGACTCTCAATTGTTATGATCCTGGACAGTGGAAGGAAATTGATACAAATTTAAGAGATATCTTAGTAGAGAAAGGTCCAATTAAAATTGATGATATTGAGTTCCCAAAAGATGAAAATAATAGACATTTTTCTAGGGAATATTATATTCGTAGACTACCGAATGAGGAAAAGCAAGATAGGAGATGGTTAGTGTATTCAACCAATATGGATAGAGTATTTTGTTTTTGTTGTAAATTGTTTGGTTCAAAATATAGTACAAGTCAGTTAGTTAATGAAGGAAGTAGAGATTGGAAAAATCTTGGCAAACAGCTCAAGTCTCACGAAATAACTAATGAGCATATTTTAAATATGACTAGGTGGATTGACTTGGAAAAGAGATTGTTAAAAAATGAGACAATTGATAAAAGCGTCCAAGATCGAATTAACAAAGAAAAAGAACATTGGGAAAAAGTTCTTGTTAGAATCATTGCTGTGGTGAAGACATTAGCTAGAAACAATCTTGCATTTCGGGGAAAGAAGGAAAAATTATATGAAGATAATAATGGAAACTTTTTAGGTTTAATAGAGATGATAGCAGAGTTTGACCCTATAATGCAAGAACATATTAGACGTATTCAAGTGCATGAGATTCATAATCATTACTTGGGACATAATATACAAAATGAGTTAATCTTAATGTTAGCCGATGAAGTCAAAAGTATGATCGTTAAGAAAATCAAAAGAGCAAAGTACTACTCAGTTATTCTTGATTGTACTCCTGATGCAAGCCATCAAGAACAAATGACTGTTATACTACGATGTGTTGATACTTCAGTAAGTTCAATAAAGATTGATGAGCACTTTTTAGAATTTTTGACGGTAGATAACACATCGGGGAAAGGACTTTTTGATGAACTTTTAAGTATACCAAGGAAATATGATCTTGAAGTAGATGATGTTAGAGGACAAGGGTATGATAATGGATCTAACATGAAAGGTAACAAACAAGGTGTGCAAAAAAGGCTTTTAGATTTAAATCCTAGAGCATTCTATACTCCTTGTGGCTGCCATAGTCTTAATTTGGTTCTTTGTGATATGGCTAATTCATGCTCTAAAGCAATATCATTTTTTGGAGTAGTACAACGTATATACTCTTTATTTGCTTCTTCAACAAAAAGATGGAAAGTTTTGTTAGACTATGTTACTTTGACTCCTAAACCTTTGTCCCAAACACGTTGGGAAAGTCGCATTGAAAGTGTTAAAGCTCTAAAATCTCAAGCCCCAAAAATTAGGGATGCTTTATTGAGATTAGCAGAAGTTAGTGAAGATCCTAAGACAAGGAGTGAAGCCAAATGCTTAGCAACCTATGAGATTGAAAGCTTTGAATTTATATTGGGAATGAATATCTGGTATGAGATATTGTTTGCTGTAAATTCAGTTAGTAAGAGCTTACAACTTCAAAACATGCATATAGATCTTGCTATGGATAAATTAAAGGGACTTATTTCTTATTTTAAAAACTATAGAGAAAATGGTTTTAACTCTGCACTGGATTCATCTAAACAAGTTGCAGTTGAAATGGAAATAGAGCCAACATTCCGTAAAAAACGTGTCATTCATCGGAAAAAACAATTTGATGAAATTGATGAAAACGCTGAAGATGTGAAATCTGCAGAGGAATCTTTCAAAATTGATTATTTTTATTATATTGTAGATCAAGCAATATCTTCACTGCAAGATAGATTTGAATTGTTTTCGAAATATGATGACATTTTTGGTTTTTTGTTTAGTCTTGTAAGATTAAGGTCCTTTGATAATTTTTCTTTATAAAAAAAATGTTTAGATCTTGAAAATTTTCTTAAGCATGACATGCATTCTGATATTGATGGCTTGGATTTATATTCAGAATTAAAAATTTTAAAGGAAATTGCAAAAACAGAAATTAATACTCCAATTGAAATACTTAATCTAATAAAAGAAATAAATTGTTTTCCAAATTGTTTTATTACATATAGAATATTACTCACCATACCTGTTACAGTTGCATCTGCAGAAAGAAGTTTTTCAAAACTGAAGATTATAAAAAATTATTTAAGAACAACTATGTCTCAAGATAGATTAAACGGTTTAGCAATTTTATCTATCGAAAATGATTTATTGTCTAAACTTGAATACAAAAGTTTAATTAGTAATTTTGCATCTAGAAAGGCAAGAAGCAAATTTATGATTTAATTTTTATTTTTAATTTTTTTAAACTAAAAGGCCTCATTTTTATGATTTGCCTAAGGCCCCCAAAAATGTTGAGCCGGCCCTGGTACTAAGTTAAGTTGCACCGGATAATTACATAGTGGGACTCGGACATTTACACTGATAATTAGATGTCACTTCCCTCTGCTTGTAAGAAAAATGTCTCATAAATTACCAAAATGTTCTTCGACTAGAAATAAAACCAGATTTTAAGGTGGTTCCACCTAAATGTGCTCTTAAAAATTTGCAAAACCCATATATTTCGAAAGAGATCTAACGATCTTCATTTGCACAACTTAACATAATTCAAAAAGACGTATTAACGGAGAGGAATGCCTCCATATCGTAAACATGCCTCCCGTTCCTTCCCAAAGCCAATTCCCTTGACGGCAGTGCCTCCTTCCTCTCTTCCCCTATCCTCCTCCTCTCTCAATCTCATCTCCATTCTCCATCCAGACGGATTGCCGATTTCAACTCCGCCCTCTTCCCTATCTCTGGTTAGTTCTCAGCCTCTGACTTTGGTCCCTCCGGTTAGTTCTCAACCCCTGGCACCGGTTAGCTCTCAGCCCTTGGTTCTGGCCTCTTCCCCTCCTAGGGACCTAACTCAGGTACTCCAGCCCCTTTTTCAAGTCAGTTTCCCCTGCCTCCTAACCCTATTCCGGCTTCTCACCCCTTTTCTAACCCTAACCCCTTTCCTTCGGTTCCAGCTTCCCCACCTAACCTTTGTTCGCCGGATCAACTCCTTATCCCTCCTCTCTCATCCAAAGCTAGTCCCCAGCCCCCAGCCTCTTCAACCATCCCGTGCCTGCAGGGCCAACCTCTAACCACTCCCTTTTCCCAAATTCCAATCGGGGGCTTACTACCAAATAAACCCCAGCCAGCTCTTATCACCAATCTCACACACCATGGGACCCTGCACAACTTCTCCTTCTCCACAACTGCCTGAACACCTTTCTCCAAAGTCCAAACGGCCATCCCTCCCCTGCCTCTTCCAAAACTTATGCTAGCTGCCTTTCCCAACCTGTTTTTTCCACCCGTCCAATCACCCCCTGCGGTTACGATCGATGGAAGGCTTACAATCAGGATCCCACTCCAGATGGTTAACTCAAGCAAACAATCCTTCTCTCACTCTGCCATAGGGAAATTTGTGGGGCGGATGCCTTCCTTGGAAGCTCTGGAACAATGGGTGATCTCCTCATGGCGTCTGTTAAAACCGTGCTTGATCTCGCTCATTCAGAAAGGTAACTTTATTTTTAGATTTTAATCTAAAGAAGACAGAGACGACCTGGTTGGCCATAGCCCTCTCATTATGGAAAGGAAAAAACTCCTCCTTCGTCCCTGGACCCCAGGCCAGGATGAAACATCTTGGCCTTCGGAAGCCCCTATTTGGATTAGACTAAGAGGAATTCCCTATCACTGCTGGAGTAGTGACATTCTTCTGTCGATCGTAGCCTCCATTGGGAAGTCGCTCCGGCTTGATGAAACCACATCCAAGCAGAGAATGCTTTCCTTTGCTAGAGTCCAGGTATTGTTGATTGCTGCAACCTCTTCTCCGAAGATTCTTACAGTAAAATTGGAAGGTGAAGGTATAGTGGAAGTAGAAGTCCAATATGAATCCATTCCTTGCCATAGATGTCTCTCGACTGGCCATCTCTCCACCAAATGCCCTTTCAACCCAGGTCTGCTCAAGACCCCTGCTCATTCGGTAGTCCTGATTGCTCCATCCACTTCACAGAACTCAGGTATAGAAAAGGAAGCTAATCATCAGGCCCCTTTAGTTCTTGTAGATGCCTTTACTTTTACAGGGACATCTGGGAACGTCGTTGATCAAGTGGACAGCCTACAGGAATCAAGCTTCCAGCTACAAGAGGTAACAAAGGACTCTGCCTTTGCTGCCAATCCTACTCCCAAGCAAATCCCTACGCCCCCCCAGCCCACACCACCCGAAGATATTAGTCTGGTCCCTCAGCCCTCCTCATCCATATCCTTCCTCCCTTCTACCTCCTATGGACCTCTTTCTACAAACAATCCTCTCTCAGTCTTCCCAATGGATGTAGCTTTTGAAATATTGGGGAAAATTCCAGCTCCAACCTTGGATTGTTCTAATTCATTCTCTATCTTGGAGAATTGCACTTTAGCAGATCCTACCCTCTCCTCTGCTAATTTGAAAAAGAAGTATGCTGGTTATTCTAGAAAGAAAAGAATCATCCCTCAACAGGTGATAGAACCAGCCCCTTTTCCTTCTTCACCAATTAACCCCCCTTCAGCTCCCCCACTTCCCAATCCTGCCTCTACCAGTGAAATGTCCCTGATGGCGGACCTCTCTCCTTTCAAGGTGAAAGTTAGTAGGAAATCCAAAGGGAAAGGCCTTTCTCCCTCAGGTTCGAAGTCTCAGATTTCTTCTGGCCCTTCCCCTAATTTAGCTTGTTAATGATCAAAGCTATCTATTGGAACTGTAGAGGTATCTGTAATACCCCTACAAAGGCCATGATCTCCCACCTCATAGATTCTCACTCCCAACTCCTCTCTGAGACTAAGTCTAATATAGACTCCTTCTCTAATGGAGCCTTCCCCTTTGGCTACTTCCCTTCCTTTTCCAACATAGAGAATTCTCTATGGTGTCTCTGTAAACAAGGTTCCAATTTCTTTTTTGCCCTTCTAGACCTATCTCCCCAGCATATCACCATTTCCACTCAGACTCTCTATCTTCTTGCTCATTTATTATCATTGGAGTCTATGGTTCGACTGACTATAGGCGGAGGATAAATCTCAGGGATTAGCTAGTTAACAACTCTTTTTCTTGTGTTCCCTGGTGTGTGATTGGTGATTTTAATGCAATTCTCTTGGCTAAAAAAAAAGCTTAGCACTTGCCTCCCCCCCCCCCCCCCTCTCGGTCAAGGAGTTCAATGAGATGGCTTTGGCAGCTGGGTTGAAAGATCTTGGGTTCAGAGGAAATAGCTTCACTTGGGCTAACAACAGGCAAGGTCAGGCCTTCGTGGCAGCTAGGCTAGTTCGAGCTTTTTCCAATTCCAAGTGGCTGGACACTTTTGCTGATCCGGTTGTGAATCACCTCCCTAGAATATCCTCATACCACAGCCCCATTATCCTTTCCCATAGGCAATGCCTCTCTTTTAAAAATAAGCCTTTCAGATTTGAAGAAAAATGGCTCTCTCATGCCTCTTTCACCAAGGTGGTTGAAGATAGCTGGGCCTTTCCCTGTAGTGGTACCCCTTAGTTTATCTTAGCTTGCAAACTGAAGATTCCCAAATTCAATCTTAAGATTTGGAGTAAAGAGGTCTTTGGTCATTTGAAATCTCTTATTGTTGAGTCAAAGATCTTAGTCTTGGCCAAGCAAGAAGCCTTTGAAGCCAACCCCAGTGACTCCCTCCTCAGGGATCTGAATCAGGCAAAATCTTTCCTTCACAATTGGCTTAATGCAGAAGCAATTCACTGGAAACAGCAGGCTAATATTAAGTGGCTTCATGATGGAGATAGGAATGCTAAATTCTTCAACCTTTCCGCTAAGGCTAGAGGTATCAACAACCGTATTGACAAGATCATGGTAGATGGCAACCTTCTTGAAGATGGTATTAGATTAAAGATCAGGCTTCTTGTCACTTCTCCAATCTTTTCCAAGCAGATTCAGTCATCCCAGACGAAGGCCTTTTCCTCTTGGCTGGTCCTTCTGTCACAGAGGAGCAAAATAAGTCCCTTGTAGCTGTCCCTTCTCCGGAGGAAATAAAAAAGGCTGTTTTCTAGCTTAAGAGGAGTAGCTCCCCTGGGCCAGACGGATTCTCTTGAGCTTTCTTTACTAACTATTGGGCCATTGTAAGTAAAGAAGTGATTGAGGCAGTGATCCACTTTTTCTCTTCTGGTCGTTTGCTGAGAGAAACCAATGCCTTTTCCATCTCTCTTATCCCTAAAAAATCCTCTTCAGAATCATTCTATGATTTTAGACCAATTAGCCTTTTAAACTTTACCTATAAAATTTCTTCAAAGATCCTAGCCTCTAGGCTATCTACCATCCTTCCTCTCCTTATATCCCCCAGCCAATCTGCCTTTGTTAAGGGAAGCTCTATCCATCACAATGTAGCCCTAGCTCATGACCTTATCCAAAAACTTAACTCCAAGGTTAGTGGTGGATCAGTTTGTTTAAAGTTGGACATCTCCAAGGCCTTTGATAAGCTCCAATGGAATTTTCTCTTTAGAGCCCTCAAGTTATTCAACTTTTCTTCTGCTTGGATCAACTTGATTAGAGAGATGATTTGTACGAGTAGAGGCTCCATCCTGATCAACAACAGTCCTAGTGGGTTCTTTTCCTCTTCCTGTGGATTGCACCAAGGGGACCCCTTGTCGCCTTATTTGTTCATCCTGCTAGAGGAGGTCCTTAGCCTCCATATTGAGCAGCTCAAATCCTCTGGAAAGATTCAGCCAATCTCCCCTGTTCCTTCTACTCCTTGTCATTTGCTATATGCAGATGACATTTTGCTTTCCTGAAAGCTCACAAGTCTTGGCTGAGATATATCCAAGAGCTTCTATCCAAGTACCAAGCCTCTTCTGGTCAGTGTTTCAACCTTCAGGAGAGCAACCTTTTTCTGGGCAAATGTACCGCTAGAAGAGCCCAAATGATATCTGCTATTCTCCCCATTACTCGGGCCTCTCTTCCATCAGTATACCTGGGAGTTCCTATCTTCTTTGGATCCTCTAGACACCGTTACTTCAGTCCTCTTCTGGATTCCATAAGAGCCAGGCTGGATGGCTGAAAGGCTAAGTGTCTCTCTTTTGCGGAAAGACTAATATTGGTAAAGCATGTTCTTTCCTTTATTCCTCTCCACATCTCCCTTGTCATTCCTATCCCAAGAAAAACCAATTTCCGGATCGAACGCTTGATTCATAATTTCCTATGGTCTTCTAGCTCAGAAAAAAAGAGAAGTAATATGGTGAAATGGGACCTTGTCTGTTTGCCTAAAGCAGAGGGAGGCCTTGGTTTGCGCAGGGTGAAAGAGTTCAACGATGCTTGCTTGTTAAAACTTGGTTGGTCTGCTGCAACATCAGATTCCATCTGGGCTAAATGGTTTTGTGGTAGGTATTTCAGAAAATCTCCTATTTGGTTCCCTGGTAACCCAAAGGCAGGATCTTGCATTTGGAAAAGGATCAGGTCCTTGGCAGCCATCCTTCAATGTGGCAATAACTGGGCTCTGGGGAATGGTCAATCGATCCTCCTATGGCTGAACAACTGGATCGATCATGATCCAATAGCACCAAGATTTCCTCTCCTCCAATTTTCGTTTAATGACCGGGTGGAGGATATCATTCGTGGTAACTTATGGAGCATCCCTACTACCATTCCAGTGGAGGTGCAGGGCTTTCTTATCTAACAGACTAGTCTCATCCCACTTCCAGGCTCTTTTGTCCCTGACAAACTATCATGGAAGGACTCTTCATCAGGGGACCTTTCTCTCAAAACAGCCTGGGATGCCTTGAGAACCAAAAAAGATGCAGTAGCTTGGTCTGGTCTAGTGTGGAATAATGTTATCAATCCGAGACTTTCTTGCTTCAGATGTCGTGTTCTTCTCCGCAAAACGCCCACAGATTTCTGGGCCATGCAAATTGGTTGTTCTATGGCTTCCAAATGTTACTCCTATCACAGCTATGGCGAATAAGACCTTCATATCTTCTTTGTCTGCAGTCTAACCCAGTAGATATGGATTTGGCTTCTTAGCTACGTTGGTACTCCTCCAGCTCTTCCTCTTTCAGCTTCCTCTGTTTGGTTAGCTTTAGCCAAGGGTGTAGATGTCAATGGAAGGAAAACTGCTGCAGCTATTTTCTTCTAAGCCATCTATGCCCTTTGGTTTTCTCGGAACGAAGCCAAGCACCACAGCAAGGTCCCTTCTCTGAAGACTACCCAGTTGATCTTCTTGGAGTGTTTAAGTGGTATGTTACGCTCATTTAAAGGTTCGAGATTCCCTTCCCACCCAATTCTAAGGTCTCTTGGATTTGAAGTTTAAGGAGAGATTTCCTTTTAATCTCAGCATGCTGTTTTTGTCAATGAGCCTTGGTTAGGCTGTCCTATAGTTACTGCTGATTTGGTCCAGCTGTAGGGATAGTCCCGTTTTTCTGCTCAGCATCCGGTTTGGCCTTTCTCATTGTAGTGGGTGCTTTTTTAGCCTCTGGTTTGATATTCCCGTCAGCCTGCTTGTGGTAGTGGAGTTATCTACCTTCCATGTCAGTAGGCTGTTTGGAAGAGCTTCTTAAGTGTTCAGCTTCTAGTTCCTCTGCAGCTTGCTGCAACTTTTGGCTTGTTTGGTTTAGTGCTAGTTGAGGATTTTAGGCCCAGTTTTAGCTGGGGTAGTGGCTGTGGAGCTGCTGTGCAAAGGATTGTAGTGGAGTCTTTCCAGCCCAGTCATCTAAACTTCTTGTTTTAAGCTGTGGATGGGATTCTTTCTTTTGTAGCATCTGGTTTCTGTCGAGTTGTAGAGATCCTCCTCTCTCTACTCAACTCAGTTGCCATTTCTGGTTAGTCTAGAGGCAACTCGGGTAGATCTCTCTGCTCAGTGAGGTGTGGAGTTATGCAGTTCTGTTGGGCCCTGTTTTGCCTATCTCATGTGGTTTCATGGTTTTGTGCAGCTTGCAGCAGTTTTTTGTTAGCTCCCTTCTCTGTTTTGAGCCGTTGCTGGTGGTGTTTGTCTGGTCCAACTCTAGCTGGGGTGTTGTCCGTAGTGCTTTCTTGCATTGTTTTGTAGTGGAAAGCTATTGTTTTGTAGTGGCAGCTTTCCAGCCCTCTGGAAGATATAATTTCTCTACTGCAGTGGTTGTGTCCCAGCTATAGCCCCTGATTTGCTAGTCGCCACTGCTGTTGTGCAGTTGCTGTGATGTTTGTTGTTGGTGCTCTTATGGTGCTCTTAGGAGATGTGTCAATCTCTCTCTCCCTCTTATCTTTTCTGTCCCTCCTGTTTCTGGGATGTTTTTTTTGTTTTTTGTATGTAGCATTTTTGCTTCTCCTTGTCCTAAGGGCTTTGCCCTTCTTCTTCTTTTAATACCAATTTACCATTTAGCAAAAAAAAATAACATAATTCAAAAGGTTCCAACAGCCAAAATGGAATCATTAAATATCGATATAGAGTAGCGAGAATCAACATCTAGTTAAGAAACTCAATCACCAAAGATGGAGAAAATTTCATGGAAGGGCTATGTCATCATCAAAGCCATATCCCGTTATTAACTGCCAGCCAAAAATGATCTACATGTTAATAGATAAAACTGGTAGATGCCACCACATTCATTATTTCTTCAACATGGCAATTTTAGGTCAACTTCTTGCCACTTCTTCTCACAAAGCTTTGGTCTCTTGTCTCAAAGGATAGTTTAACATATTTTTAACTGTTGATACAAATCATAAGAACATTGTTAGGTCCCTAGTACATGCAACCCTTGTGGCCCGTGTTGGGGCGAAGGCTAGTACAAATCGAATGCCTTCTTAATACAACAAAACGACCATAAAACTATTGATTCTATCATTCCTATCACGTTAAGGTTTTGGTATAAGTGGTAGCCCAGTGGGCTTTGAGATCCTACAAACATTAATTTACAACACTAAAATGATAGGCCAGGCAATGAAGCATGACACTGCTTCAATCCGATCAATAGGCATTAAAAAAAAAAACCTAGAGGATCACCAAACCAAGAGATAAATCCATTCATTTCCAACAGTTATATGGGGATTCTGTTCATCAAGTGTTTATTGGTCCTTCATGGGTCCATTGATTTCTAAACCATCCATGATCCATTTACAATCCTCAGAAGGATCCTAGATACTAATTATGATCAACTAAATGGTGAACAGGAACTTATGCAAGGTTGAGAGAGAACTTTTATGTTGAATCAGCTAGCAAAGGCACTTGCCTAAAGAAAGGCATATTTTTCTGTTGAAGCTCCTCACATTCCTCTGGTGTTGCCGTTCGCGGATCAAAACTCCTACGATCATCAAGTGGTAGGCCTTGTTTAATTCGACCCATTCGTCGTGAGTGTAAGACTTGCTTCGAAACAACTGGAAGTCGGATTGATTGGAACTCATTCAGAGCTGAATCCATGTTTTCTAGTCCCCATTTCTTAAGGCATTGGCCTAAAATCCCTGCATCCATGACGGACATGTTTGTGCTTCTAATGCCATGAGGAGATGTGGGGTGAGCTGCATCTCCTACCAGTACTACTCTTTCCCAAAACAACTGTTGCAGGGGATCACAATCATATATTACATTTATGAAAGGTTCCTTTGTTTCTTTCATTACCCGGGCTAGTTCAGGAACCCACACCTTCTCCGCTTCTTCATGCATCTTCTGAATCATGTCCTTGCTTACTTTCATGGTTACTGAGTTCCCCTGCAAAGACTTTTTGAATTGTTACTTTACTTTTGGTTGAATTTTTTTTTTTCAGATATCAAAGAAGAAACACAAGAGGGCGAGCCTTGGCGCAACGGTAGAGTTGCTCCTTTGGTGACCTCGAGGTCACGGGTTCGAGGCGTGGAAACAGCCTCTTTGCAAAAATGCAAGGGTAAGGCTGCGTACACATGCGCCCACCCTCCCCCTACCCCCGCTTAGCCGGGGAGCACTTTGTGCACCGGGTGAGCCCTTTATCAAAGAAGAAACACATGAATGGGAGTCAAACTTCAAATCTTTTAGAACCTTTTTTTATGGATGGCATCTTTCATAAAATAATGACCACAGGTCACATGTTGTATAATTGATAAGTCCACAAAATTGTAGCTTTCATTCATCATTTTATTCGACTTTGTGGACTTAATTAGGGTAATTTGCATTTAACTTCATAGAATTTCACAATTTCATGCATTTGAGTATCAAAGTTGGAATTTTAATCAAAATCATTCAATATTTCAATCTTGCATGAATGCTTTGAGATCATGCGTTTGCATCATCTTAAAGTCACACAAATTAGTTTTCTTATTTATTTTAAACATGCATCAAATTCGTGCATCATAACATAGTTCATGAAAAATGAGGCACATTAATACACTAATATGGATGTCTTCAAATTGATTTGGGTCCCATGCATGACACTAATAAATTTCACACAATTAAGTATAGCTGAAGTATTCTTTTGATTGTTGTAGGAAATTGGGAGCCACACCCTATAAGAGTGAATTCCTAAAAATGGGGCAGCCAGGGGGGTCCCACGTCATATGTTTAGAAAACAAAAGAAAAAGAAAAAGAAAGAAGAAGAAGCCAAGGGAGAGATGCACGTCCATGTGGAGTTCCATGAAGTACACAACCCATGTAATTCCAAATTTGAAAGAAAGATTTCAAATTCAGATTTTGGGGGCTTAATTATGGGAAGTTCAAAAGTAAGAATTAAGAAAAAAAAAAAACCAGCCATGAAGATACATGTGGAAGTTAGATGTCTCAAGTGTTGCACATCACAGTGGGGCCCACCATGCATTCAAAAAGTTGCACTAAATCTGATTCTCAGATTTAAGATTTTTTTTAATGAAGATCCAAGTGCTCGTTGCAAAGGCATAGAAATGCAAAATGGCAAGTCAAAAGAGCAAAGGAACAAAGGAAAATTGGAAGGAGGGGTCATGAAGGAAAACAAGGAAAGTGGCAAAGCACTTTGGATGTCCAACCAAGGGGTCGCCCACACTCCAAGGACGTTCCATACATAGAGATTCTTTTATGTGCACAACATTTAATTTTTGGGAAAGTCTTTCTTAAGCAGTCTTTGGAGATTATTTTTGGAGATCCAGCTGGCAAGAATTGTCCATCTAGGCACCCACTTTGGTAAGGGATCTAATTTAATTCAAATTATTGCTTAACTTGGAGTATGGCTTGAAGCCTAAGCTAAGATGTCAAAGCAAACAAGGAAACAAGATCCACTTGGAGGAGATTCTTAACAAATAAGGGAGACTCAAAAAGTTATAAATAAGACCAAATAGGGCCTTGGACGTCCCTACACATTCTCCCAAAAGTGTTGAACGTGCAATATCCTCTCTCTCCTATTCTCCTTTCTTCTCTTCCCCTCTTCTTTTCTTCATAGTTTTTTTTTTTTTTTTCTTGTTAGCCTTGGGCCATGTCCAAAGACTTGTTTTGAAAGGGAAGTTGTAAATATGCAATATTTAATGATAAATCAAGAAGTATTCTTTACACTGGCAGGCTAAATCCTTAATTTGGTTAGGGGTATGGATAAAGATAAGTGAGTACCTTTAATTTGTCTAGTAGTTTTAACTTGTTTGCATATGTAATGTTCTTAATGATTAATAAACTTGTCTTCGTGACCTAGGCAAACCTCTATTCTTAATTTCTAAAAATAAAAATTAATTTTTGACTATCCATGCTTTTAGGTTTGATGGATAGTGCTTAGGTTATTTTTATTCTTTTATGAGGTGAATGAAGTCTTGGATTTTGGATTTTATAATTAATTAAAAATGGGGTTTTTAAAGTTATATTTTCCAAGTAAAAAATATTAATTTGTCTTTGGTTTGGAACAAAAATTGAAAAAAGTTAAGGTTGCTTGATAAGTAATTAGTGGATGCTTATTGGATTCCTATGCTCTAATAACTTTCATTAATTGATAGTTTTCATCTTTGTAAATTAGTTGTTTGCTTTTATTTTTAGAAATTCTCCTTAATTGGTAGTTTCCTTCATCTAAAATTTTATTTAATTAGTTCATGTGGGTTCGACCCATACTTGCCACTGTCTATCCTTAGACACCCATTCACTTGTGGTAAATTTGCATCTTAAAGATGACATAAATAATGTTCAATCAAGGGGAGCGTTCCTTGTGTCAACCCACAAGAAGAGGGTGCTCGATTCCAGTTAAGCCATTCATCTTGTGGGCCTCCATAATATGTCCAATTCATGGTCCTGGATATCTGATTAGTGGTTCAAAAACACATGATTGCTGTTAGGATTATCTGCCAACCAATAAAGAAATCTTCACACCCATCATATGAGAAGGTTATAATTGAATTCCCAAGAATTCAAAGGTCGACTTGTATTTTTAAAAGTGATTAAAAATAAAGAAACAAAGGTGAATATCCAAAAATGACCATCAATCCCTAATAGAAAATGAATATAGGAGATATGGAAAATGAGCACCAAGCCATTACCCAAGTAATTTAAACTCTAGACTAAAAGAAAAAGACCAAATTAGTAGTGGTTTGACCAATAAATAATATTATTTTTCAACACATTCATGGTTGAATGTTGTTGGACCCTAGTTTTGCATATATGCCAAGTGATTGATCCTTGGGTCGTCAGTAGGGATGTAAAAGGATCCTCGATTCTCCGATTACCCAAAGGTTCAGACCTGTTAAAAACCGGGTATGGGTCCTTATTTAGGCCTCGAAAAGTAAATGGGTCAGGTCTGGTTCCACCTTGGTTCAGACCCGTGGACCCAAGACCCGACATATTACCTAAAATTTTAAAAATCTCTCGTAAAATCATATTTTTTTATATATCATTCTCTACCTAGATCTGGACCCGGATCCGGACGAGTCTCATATATGGTTCCGGTTCCAGAGTGAAGAAATTGGTTCTAGGTCCGGATCCGGTTCCACCTTTTTCTTAACGATTCTGGTTCAGGGTCCACCATGGACCCGAACTGAAACCGACCCGTTTTCAACCCTAGTCGTCAAGTTGAAATGTCACTGTACAATAGTTCACCATTCCTCCCATGTAAAAGAAAAGAAAAATAAGAAGAAAAAAAAAGAACAAAGAAAACACACACATAAAGAGAGAGAGAGAGGGAGAGAGAGAAGCAACAGCAGCAGCAGCTAAAAAATATAACATTATATTTTAGAAAAAGGAAAAAATATCAGTTGAAAACAAGACCAGAATCAGAACAAGCCCTGCAAACTTAATCCCAAGACCGACCACCCCCTCCCTTCCTCTTCCCAACTCTCCTCCTCTCTAACCTACGGACTCATTGTGAGCAGATGAACTTTGCTCAAGGTTCAAGTGCTGGTACCGTCAGATCCCAATCCGATAATCGCGTCATTAGAACTCATTAATTGTGTTGTTTGCTCTCTAAGTGGGATTAGATGTTAATTAATTAAATTTGTGGGTTAGAATAACTTTTCAATAGCTTTGGAAGTTTTGAGAGTCGTTGAACCTAGTTTGAGGCCTATAGGGTCCTATGTGTAATTTCGAAAAAGATTGAGGGTTTGTTTGCAAATTCTGAAAAATTTTAAATTTTAAGCTTATTAGATAGAGAATATCATTTCTAACAACTTTCATGTTCATGTCATGGCCATTCAAAGCCCAAAAATCCTCATCTGATGATTCTAGTATGTTCGGGGGTAAAATGGATCATTTTTGAAAATGCACGATTTTCCCGAGACCTATTATCATGTCATTCTTGTGCTCGTTAGAAAATAGATTTAATTTCAAAAGACTTTTGTTCTTTGACGTTTTCAATCTGGGGCCCAGAAATCATGGTTTAAAATTGCGGAATCGGTCGCAGTATCGGCCTAGACAAAAACCGATATGATATCGGTATCAGTCGCGGTTATCAGGTCCGTCGCGGTCATCGTGATGTGAATTTTTTTTAATACAAAAAAATTCGTAAAAATATCCAAAAAAATCAGAATATTAGAAAATGCTAGAAAACAATATTTTTCTCTATTAGTAACAACAATAAATCAAGATATTAGTCACCTTAAGTTATGAGTCATGTTTGTGTCGTAGTTCGCTGTATTATCCATTATTTCATATAATTCAAATATTATTTTGGCTCATTGTCAATTTATTAGTGTAAAATATACGAAAATAACGCTAACATAACAATTATCTATACACTATTAATAAGTTATAAGTATTTACTATTTAGTATCATAAATATTCCAACAACATTTTTTAAAAAGTATCATAAATATTCCAACAATATTTTTTAAAAAGTAGAAGATTAAAAAAAAATACTTTTCTACACCCAAAATCATGTTTATAAGTAGATCTATCATGAAAGTGTGTGGATCTAAGCGAAGAACACAACACAAACCCAAAAATGACATGCCAATGATCTTTTCATTCATTTATATGCTTTATCTAAAAATAAAAAAAAATAAAAAAACATGTAAGAGAATGAGCTATGGAGACATGGTTGCTTTAAGGAGATGAGGGGAGAGGAGAAGAAATGGAAAAATAAGAAAAAAGTTATAAAAAATTAGGGTTTTTGACCATTACTCCAAAAATATCGGCTTTGATATTGGTAATATCAGCCGAGATATCGGTTAAACCGATATTTTGATCATATCGGCCGAGATTAACTGATATTTTGGGGATATTTTGCCTGACTCGGTATCGTAGCAAAATATCATCACGGTGTGGGCCAATATCGGTTCATATCATCATCGGCCAAGATTTTAAACCATGCTAGAAATCCTTCGTTTTCGCATCGAAAGTCATTTAAGTTATGGGCCCCACTAACTCAGCCCTATTTAAGGCTTCACCTCCTCATTTTTCACCAAACGAAGGCCGTCATCACTCTCCTCTTGCTCTCCTCTACCCGTGGACCTCATTATTATCAAGATCCATCGTGGCGGCCCCTCCCTCTGTTGAAATCGCGAAGATCGGACCCTCAAGAGTAGGCAACCATCTTCTCCTTGTTATAGATTGAATGTACAGCCCCTTGATGTCCTAAATCACAACATGCAAAGCATCTCTTCCCCACTTTGTTGATTTCCCATTTTCGAGTGGAATTTTGGGTTGATTTTGGGGTTTTGGGTTTTAGGAGATCCCTGCTGTAGGTGCAGAAAATAATGACCCACAATAACGGGGGTGCCTTAGAGGACTTATCCAAGGTGATGAAGATTAGGTGCCGCCCGAAAGCCTGAAAGGGAATAGCAAACGGTCAGAGGACCCTGGCTTAGGCGGCGCAAGGCTCTCCGATGCCAAAGTCAGAGGATGAACTGGAACAAAGGAAGGAGAGGAAGAAGAGAGACAGAGTAACGGCTCTTTCTATTGGATTGTGCGTACCTTGCATTGGTATGAGGCTCTATTTATAGAGACTTGGGTCGTATCTTTGGATGATATCTTGGCGCGGGTCCCATGACTCGACTGGAAGTCATGATCAGCCCACAAAGTAATTAATGCGGTCCAATCCAGCCCGCTTTGCATTTAATGCCGGTCGGATCAGCCCACATCGCATTAAATGTGCGTCTTGTTGGGCCAGATCGTGTTGGACGCCTTTGGCGGTAGGGGTACCATCGGATCCGCCCTCGGGCCTCGCCCTGATTTGGCTCCAGCCGCTGGATGCCGCCCTGTCAGTGATCTGGTGAAGATTGTGGACGGTTGGATGTCGCATCTGTCTCACTGGCTCGCGCCCCTGTTCCTCCACGTGTGTGATGACGTGGGGGGCGAAGGGCACGAGTGGAGATTCTTTCCTGTTTCGGCTCCTTTGGCCGAGGTGGAGCTTTCAGCTGAGGTGGGCACCTGGGGAAGCCGAGCTCGGCGCTAGCGGCCCAGACCTGCTTGACTTCGGCCGGGGCCCCTGTCCTGGTAGCCGAGGTGAGTCCGGTGCCACGTGGGCGGCACGCGGATGGCACGTGAGAATGCTTAGTCTCATCTGATGGCTGTGATTAGCGTAATCCTGGAGTTCTGGAAATCTCCCCACACAATTGCCCCCTAGCTTTTGACCTCTTAAGCGTCCTAGCCTTTAGTGGTGGAAAGCTAGAAAATCTGTCTGGGGATGCGGCGATCATTGCCTGATGTCGCTTCAACTTTTCTGAAGCAATAAATGCTCTGTCCTGCCCGCTCTGAGAAGCGAACCGACGGCTACACGTGTAGCTCCTCTACTGATTGCGTTGTCTCATCTGATGGACCGGGCGCGGATCGCGAAATCCGTCCCTTCGAATTCGAAAGTGGCGCGCAACGAGGGTTCCCTTTCCATAAATAGGGTCGTCTTCTTTCTTTCTTGTTTCTGATTTCTTTTTGCCTTTGCCTTCACCTTCGATTTTTGCTCTGCTGCTCGAGATCTGTCTAGCGCGGACGACCGTAGGACACGCCCGGACCTGTCCTTGACTTGCCCCTTCTTCTCTGTAAGTAACTTCGTGCCTCTGTCTGGTTTTTGTTCTTTCTGTAGGGTTTCTCGACTTCTAGGGTTTTAACTCCGCCGTTTCCCCTCTTTAGACATGGGCACCCCTAAGTTTCGATTAGATATTGACGAGGGCATAGCTAGATTTAGGGCCACTTACAGTATCCCGGAGGGAGTCCGCCTCAAGCCGGCGGATCCCATTGACTATGCCGCGCGTCGCTTTTCCGGCGGCTGGATGCCGTTCCCTCTGATCTCTGTGATCGAGGGCGGGGTCAGATTCCCTCTGCAACCCCTGCTTAGGGCTTGCCTTAGCGCCTTGTGTATTACCCCGTGCCAGCTGGTGCCCAATGGCTACAAAGTCATCATGGGCACGGCGAAGCTGAACGAGATCTTGGGGACCAACCTGGGTGTCCATGATATCGAGGACGCCTATGATATCTGCAAGGCTGGGGAAGGAAAGTACTATCTCCGGGTGAAGCAGCAACGAAGAGGCTTCGTCCTGGCCTTGGAGGATTCTAGTAAGAACGCCGAGGAAGATCTCTTCTGTATGTCGGGGGACTGGGAATTCGGCGCCGGCGAGAGCAGGAGGCTGATGGTCCCTCGTCGCCCCGGGACTGTCCCAATTAAACACTGCTTCTTTTCTCCTTTTGTTCTGCTTGATTTTGACAATGCCGAGCTGACACTCTTACTGTCTGTGGTGCAGAACTTGGTGCGAGGCGACGCCGGGCTGCGAGCGAAGGCTGGACGAGGAACGTTGACGACATCAACAAGGTCGAAAGATACAAGGGGCACGAGACCAGATCGGCCTGGAAACTGCTAGGGTACACGCCGAGGTACCGCGGCCACTATAGGAGAATCGGGGCAGCCCCGGAGGACGTGGCGCAGCCTGATCATCCTGCTGTTACCGTTGCCGTGCCCGCCGGGATCCCTTTGAACAACCCTACCGCGAGCCGAGCTGCGTCCGGCGCTGAGGCATCCACCTCTAGTTCGGAACCGCTGAATCTGACGGAGGTAGTGGACGCCTATTCGTCCGGCTGGGAAGAAGGAATGGAGGCAGGCTCAAGGGCGCCCGGTGTCAAAGATCTGGCGGCCAAGTTCAGGCAGAGATCTTCCTCCTCTGCGACACCATCGTCCGCCAGCACCCGCGCGCCTTCAGGCTCGGGGGGTGCTGGCGCCACTTCTGCTCCTGCCCCTGCCCCGAGCGAGGGAGTGCGGCGACGCTCGCCGGATCGCCCGAGGGAGGGGTCCCCGCCCAGGAAGAAGTCCAAGGTGGGGGAGAAGGACTCGGGGGCTGAACAGCCTCCGAAGGGTAAAACTCCTGTGCGGGCCCCCGGAGTCAAGGCTCCGTCTGAGAAAAGTGCGCCGGCTAGCGGGGCAGCACGCGAGCTCACCATCTCGGTGGGGCAAGGATCCGTACCGGGCTCCGGGCCTCGAGCTGCCCCTGCGGCATGGAGACCCAGGATGGAGACGCAGCCTGGGAAGCCTCTGAACGTCGAGGACTGGCTGATGGGGAACGCCAGCGTCATTGGAGCCCTCGCAAAGGCCTGTGCTTTGCCGCGAGACATGGAATTGCACAGGAGGTACGATGACGAGAGCCTGATGGTCTCGTTGATCCAGGCCAATCTTCTGGTGAGTATCTTCAATGCTTTTCTTCAAGTGCCTCAGCTTGGCTGCTCTTGTTTGACGTACTTTCTCTTTTTGTAGAACGTGCAAAGGCTCCTGACTGTGATGGAGAGGAGTGACAGGAATGTCACAAAGATTGCACAGCTGGAGTCTGAGGGAGAGAAGTTAAAGAAAGAATCGGAAGGGCTGAGGAAGGGCAGCGCCGAGGCGGCCACCCGGCTGGAGGACCTCACATCGCAGGCTCACCAACTGAAGGGTGACATTTGGGCAAAGACCAAGAGGGTCGCCGAGCTTGAGTCTGAACTAGCCAGGTCGAGGTATGAATCGGTGGCTGAGGCGACGAAGCTGCGTGGCGAAGTGCTGGCTGGGCGCGCCGAAATTGAGAAGCTTAAGTCGGGGAATGCCGAGCTGAAGAAAGAGAAAGCTTCCTTGCTGTCTGAGGCGCAGTCTTCTTTCTAGAGGGGGGTGGACCAGGCCACCGAAGAGTACGAGAGGCAGGTGGAGGAAATTACCTCCATCTTGTTCGAGGAAGGATGCTTGGCCACGCTGAGGCGCGCGGGGGTTCCCGAGGACCACCCGGTCTATCGGAATCTGCCGAAGTACTCGGACCCAGTTCCTGAGCCGAGCTCCACCCCGGTCGCCAGCGATGCTGCCCCAGCTGTTCCTGCCTCGGATGCTGCCCCAGCTGCCCCTGCCCCGAGCGACGCCCCGGTCGCCAGTGATGCTTCGGCCATGCCTCAAGGCGAGGCCTTTTCTGCCCCCGCTTCTGGTGAGGTACTGGCCAAAGCATCCACTGCCGGCGACACTCCAAGCGAGGTTACGGTCGCGGCCGATGCCACTGGTCCATCAAATACGGTGATCGACCTGGTGGAGTCGCCGAAGCCACAGTAGTCTCGCCTCTTCTTGCTTTTGGCCTTGTATATGTACTGCTTTCAGCCCTGTAATATCTTTTGCTTTTAATGAGAACAGAGCTCCTTTACTTTTGCTTCTCATTTGTTTCTGGGTGTGGTATTGAATGCCTTTAATGTGATGCGCGACCCTCGAGTCAGAAAGAGTCGAACGGTCTTCACAGCTATTTTTGCCGATTCTCCGAATTCTGGAGACCATAAATAGCAGTAATCATGGCGATACGGCCGATGAGGGAAACGGGCGAACGGCTCCACGTGGCGCCATAGGGATCGCTGGTCATCAAACAGGAAGACGTGCTTCCCGCGTAACGCATGGGAGACTTCGCCTCATAACTTCCTTGGGAGACCGGGCCTTTCTTCCTCCTATAAGTAGAGGTGGTAGGCTCGCCATGGGAGAGGAAAATAAAAGACATTAGGATAGCTTAATTCATATAGACGTAGGAGCCATGTCCGGTAAACCTTTAGAAACATTCGATCCGGGGGGAACCCCTGCGCCTGAGGACGGCTATCTCCGAGGGGGGAAGCCCGTCGTGGTCTGCGCGCTCTCTGAAAGCGTTCCTCGTGGACCACGCGCTCTCTGAACGCGGGTCCACGGCCAACCCTCCCTGGTCCGGTTGCAGGGGAGTCTTCTGCAACCGTGGGTTGGTGGCGCCCTCTGCGTCTGGCGGTCCTGCAGGGTCCTGTGTCGGAACGCGCCCCTCGACCGCCGAGCAGAGGGTAGGATCGAGGCCCCGCTGGACCGAGGGGCTCTTCAAATTTTGGTCTCACTGACCGAAGGGTGTTGAAGAGCTCAGCGAGGTCCAGGGCCTCCGAACTGGAGGGGCTCTCGAATGCTTTGGTCTGACCAACCAAAGTGTATTGTAGAGCTCGGTGGAATTCAGAGCCCCTCAAAGCCTCCAAACAGCGGACCGGAGTCTTCGAGCTTGCAGCCTGAAGAGTCGGTGAAGATCAGAGCCTCCTAGTCTTTATTTCTTTTTCTGCTTTTAGAGGACTGCGAGCCTCCTTTCTGTGCTTTGTTTTCTTTTCTGTAACCCTTGTAATGAAGTAATTACAGTGAATAAAAAGGACGAGTTTTGTGATCACTCAATCTGTGTACAGTGTTTTTGTATTCTTTTTTACTTTCTTTGCACTGTTTTGTAACACTTGTATTTTTGTGCTGCTTCTTTGCACTTCAGTGCTTGCACTGCTCTTTCCTTCTTAAAAACTGACCTTGGCCGAAATGGGCTAGCGTTGGCCGACACGAACTGCCTTGCGCCGAGGTGCACCCAGAATCCCGTTGGTCTCGGCTGTGTGAGCATGAGTTCGGCAACGGTCTCGAGGGGTGTATAAACCCGGAACTTTAGGAAACGACTGAGTGTCTGAACTCGAAGCCTTTTCCAGGGCGGTAGATCCAGGGCTTTAGGAAACGACTGAGTGTTTGAACTCGAAGCCTTTTCCAGGGCGGTAGACCCAGAGCTTTAGGAAACGACTGAGTGTTTGAACTCGAAGCCTTTTCCAGGGCGGTAGACCCGGAGCTTTAGGAAACGACTGAGTGTTTGAACTCGAAGCCTTTTCCAGGGCGGTAGACCCGGAGCTTTAGGAAACGACTGAGTGTTTGAACTCGAAGCCTTTTCCAGGGCGGTAGACCCGGAGCTTTAGGAAACGACTGAGTGTTTGAACTCGAAGCCTTTTCCAGGGCGGTAGACCCGAAGCTTTAGGAAACGACTGAGTGTCCGAACTCGAAGCCTTTTCCAGGGCGGTAGACCCAGAGCTTTAGGAAACGACTGAGTGTCCGAACTCGAAGCCTTTTCTAGGGCGGTAGACCCAGGGCTGCCGAAGTCAGTCAAAGAGAGATGACAGATTGATGACAGGGCAAAAGCTGCTTTCATTGATTCTGAGACTCATTACATCTTTAGAAATAGAACTTCTTTAGGTGGGATGCATTCCATGGCCTCGGCAGTGGCTTGTCCTCTAAGTCCTCGAGCTTGTAGGATGATCTTCCCGCCAATGAGACTACCCTGAACGGGCCGTGCCAGTTCGGGGCCAGCTTCCCTTCGTTTGGTTCTTTGTCAGCTGGCAGGGTCTTTTTTAGAACCAGCTCTCCCACGGAGAAGCTTCTTTCTCTGACATTTTGATTGTATGCCCTGGCCAGCCGCTGCTGATAGTCGGTCAGTCGCAGGGCTACTGCTTCTCGGCGCTCGTCTGCCAGCTCCAGCTCCATTGCCAGGCTCGTCTCATTTCGGCCTTGATCGACCAGCTCTGTCCTCAGGGTGGGTAGGCCGATTTCTAAAGGAATGACCGCCTCCATCCCGTAGGCCAGAGAGAAAGGTGTCGCCGAGGTGGAACGTCTTGGAGTCGTTCTGTATGCCATAGCACGCTCGGAAGCTCCTCTACCCATCTTCCCTTTGCCTTGTCCAGTCGCTTTTTCAGGCCGTCCAGGATTACTTTGTTAGAAATTTCGGCCTGGCCATTGCTTTGTGGATACGCCGGAGTAGAGTAACGATTTCTGATGCCGTGCTCTTGGCAGAAGTCTTTGAAGGATTTGGAGTCGAACTGAGTCCCGTTGTCCGAAATCAGGGTCCTGGGGATGCCGAACCTCGTTAGGATGTTTTTCCAAACGAAGTTCCTGGAATCCCTGTCCGTGATGGAGGACAACAGCTCAGCTTCTATCCACTTTGTGAAGTAATCCGTGGCGACTATCAGCCATCTCTTGTTCCCTGGAGCTCGGTGGAGAGGCCCCACAATGTCTAGGCCCCATTGAGCGAAGGGCCATGGACTAGAGAGGGGACTCAGATCTTGTGCTGGCTGATGGAGAGAGTGGGAGAACTTCTGGCACTTCTCGCATTTCCTGGCGTACACCTGCGCGTCCTTCTGCATGTAGGGCCACCAGTAACCCTGGCTTATAGCCCTGTAGGCCAGCGATCGACCTCCTATGTGACTGCCACAGATTCCTTCGTGGATCTCATACAAGAAGTTGTCCACCTTGCTTGGGTGGACGCATTGGAGGTATGGACCTATGAAGGATTTCTTGTAGAGTTTGCCTTCGGGAGAGAGCCAGAATCGAGCTGCCTTAAGTCTGATTCGGTGGGCCTCAGTCTTGTCCTCGGGGAGTTGATCGTCCTTTAAGTAAGCTGTGATTGGGTCCATCCAGCTTGGGCCGAGATCAGCACAGAGGATCAGCCGAGATGAGTGGAGCTCTAGGCTTGATCTTGATATCGACCCAACCTCGACGATCCTCTTCTTTCCGGCTTCGACAGTGGAGGCTAGGCTGGCAAGCGCGTCAGCGTGCGTGTTGGTATCTCGGGATGCCCGTCTGACCTCGGCTTTCTGGAAATGAGACAGCAGTTTTTTTGCAGGGGCTAAGTAGGCCTGCCATCCTGTCGTCCCTGGCCTGGTAGTCTCCAGCGAGCTGGCTAGTTACCAGTTGTGAATCGCTGAAGATCACCAGGTGCTGGGCTCCGAGGATTTGGGCGCTGTTCAACCCTGCTATCAATGCTTCATACTCTGCCTCATTGTTTGTTGCTTTGAAGTCCAAGGTGAAAGCCTGCTCTATGACCAGACCCTCTGGCGATTGGAGGACTATGCCGGCGCCAGCTCTCTTGGAGGTGGACGATCCGTCGACAAAGATCTTCCATGCCGAGGCGGGAGACTGTTCGACCTCGGTCACTTCTGGCTCGTGCCCTATGCCCCCCAGTTCCGTGCCGAGCTGTGGTGGAGCTGAGTTGGGCGAGACGAATTCAACGATGAAGTCTGCCAGGATCTGGGCTTTGATCGCAGTTCGGGGACGGTACTGTATATCATACTGCCCCAGTTCAACTGCCCACTTTGATATCCGCCCTGAAAAGTCAGCCTTCTGGAATATAGAACGGAGTGGGTGTTCCGTGATCACCACAATAGAGTGGGACTGAAAATAATGGGAGAGCTTGCGGGAGGCACTAACGAGAGCCAACACGAGCTTCTCCAATAGAAGGTACCTGGTCTCGGCATCGAGCAGGGTCTTGCTCATGTAATAAATTGGTTTTTGAATTCCCTCGTCCTCCCTGATGAGGGCGGAGCTCACCGCGTGATCCGAGACCGCAAGATATAAATACAAAACCTCCCCCCGAGTTGGGGTGGAGAGTAAGGGTGGCGACGACAAATAGGTTTTGAGCGCGGCCAACGCCTGGTCGCACTCAGGAGTCCACTGGAATTTTAAATTTTTTCTTAGAAGCTGAAAGAAAGGCCTGCACTTATCTGATGACCGGCTAATGAAGCGATTGAGTGCTGCAGCCATTCCTGTGAGCTTCTGGACTTCTTTCGTGGTAGAGGGGCTCAGAATGCCCTGGATCGCGGTGATCTGGTCTGGATTGGCCTCTATCCCCCTCCGCGTTACCAAGCTGCCGAGGAACTTACAAGAGGCTACGCCGAATGCGCACTTGGAAGCATTTAACTTGAGCTTGAACGCGCGAAGGATGCCGAAGACTTGGCCGAGATCCGCCAGGTGGTTGCTGGAGTGCACTGATTTTACGACCATGTTGTTGATGTACACTTCCACCGTTCGGCCGAGCTGAGCCTGGAACATCTTTGTCACGAGGCGCTGATACGTTGCCCCCGCGTTCTTTAGCCCGAAGGGCATCACCTTGTAGCAGTAAGCGCCGCGGGGGGTTATGAATGACGTTTTCTCCTCGTCAGGCTCGTGTAGTGGAATCTGGTGGTAGCCTCTGTAGGCGTCGAGGAAGCTCATTCGGTCATGGCCAGCGGTGGCGTCGATCATTTGATCAATCTTTGGAAGGGGGAAACTACCTGTTCAAGTCTGTGAAGTCCACGCACACCCTCCATTTACCAGTTTTCTTTTTAACCACCACCGTGTTAGCCAGCCAGACCGGGTACTGGACTTCCCGGATGGCTCCTGCTTTCAGCAGTTTGTCGACCTCTTCGACGACCGCGTCTGTCTGTTGCAGCCCTGTCCTTCGGGCCCTTTGCACTACTGGCTTGTGGCTGGGGTCCACATTTAGCTTGTGGCACATGACCTCAGGGTCAACCCCAGGCATTTCGCTCGGGCTCCATGCGAAGACATCGACGTTCTGCATCAGGAACCTTGAGAGTTCGGCTCTCTCCTCGTCTGGCAGCTGGGTGCCAATCAAGAAGAACCTGTCTGGGTCCACAGAGTCTAGCCTGACCTCAGCCAGACCCTCGATGCTTTTCTTCTCGGGATCTCGCCCGATTTCATCTAGCCCTTTCTCGAACTCGGCGAGGTTGACGCGCTCTGGCTCCTTCTCTGCTGGGACCGCGACCAGCATGCACTGCCTAGCTTGCTGCTGATCTCCCTCCACTGTGACCACTTCCATCTTGCCCTCCTTGTTCTCGAGGACGAACTTCAGCTTCTGGTGGAGGGAAGAGGGGACCGCTTCCAATTTGTGGAGCCACGTTCTGCCCAAGATGACGTTATAGGGAGAAGGGGCATCCACGACCAGGAAGTCAGCCAACACAGAGGCTCCACCGACTCGGGTTTCCAGGGTGATCCTGCCCTTGGGATAGACTGGCCTGGCGGATAACCCTAGCAACGGTGCACGGACTTCCGTGAGGTCTCCTTCCGAGAGGTTCATTTTTTTGAAGCACTCGTAGTAGAGGACCTCGGAAGAGCTGCCAGAGTCGACGAGGATCCTCTTCGCGGTAAAGTCCCTTAGCTTCATTGTGAGGAGCAGGGGGTCGTTGTGGGGAAGCTGGATTCCCTCTAGATCTTTGTCTGAGAATGAGATCGCAAGTCGGTGGCGGCGAGCTCTTTTGGATGCCGGTCCGAGCTCGGCTTTCATCACCTCCTTTTCGTGCGATGCCCGCCTGGCCTCGGCACGGGCCTGCGAGCCTCCGCGAGACGAGGGAGAGGGAGATGAGGATGCCAGGTGGATCACGTTAATGATTTTTTCGGAATCCTCGCTGTCTGGATCCCGAGCCGACTCTGGTGAACTCGGCCCTCGCTGCCGTCGGCATCTTCTGCCTTGACGAACTCTAGAATGTGGCCTTCGCCGGCTAGCCTCTCCAGGTACCACTTCAGAGACTTTCACTCCTCGGTCTTGTGCCCGTTACCTTTGTGGAAGGAGCAGTAGAGCTTGCTTCGGCTGCCGGAGGTGGGCTCACTCCTCAAGGGCGGAGGCCACTTGAAGAACGGCTTGGTCTTTATTTTGTTCAGGATCTGGTATATCGGCTCCTTGAAGACGACATTGACGCCCTGACTGGCGTTGGTGGGAGGTCTTGGCCTCCAGGTGCCCCCAGATCTGGAAGACGTAGGCTTCGCCGAATTGGCGACCCAGGCCTGCTTGTGCTCCTGCTTCTGGAAGGGCTTCCCGCCTCTCTGCCGAGGCTGGCTGCTCTTCTGCTCGGGCTCCGGTCTTTCGTCCTCTTCCCGGGCCTGGATTTCATCTTCCTCCCGGGCGACAAAGCGCTTTATCCGGGACATTAACGCCGGCATGGATTCTGGGGTGTCTCCGACCAAATCCTGTTGGGATTGGTGTATGCCCTAAAACCCACTAGCTGCACTTTCATCTTTTGTTACTGGATATTTACTGGTTATTTAATGGAAAGACTCTTTTATGCTTAAACATGTATATATGTATGGTTGTGTAAGGCCCATTGTTTCTAGTAAATGAATTAGGTGTGTAGTGTCTACACACAGATAGGTCTAATTCATGGACAACTGGAAACATCATATTTGTTCATAACTGAAAGATGGAGCTGGGCACTTCATCTTGGTAGAAGTTATAATGAGATACTCTCCTATATAGGGTGACATACCTAAGTCACGGGAGGGCTTTCCCGGATCTATCTCATTAGTGCATGTGTCATGCATTGAACAGGACGATTGTAGGTGTGATCTCTAAAATAGTACTATCACAGAAAAGAGATCAAGTCACCTCATGCTACTAAGTAACCGGTGCTCTTAATCTTGAGCATTTGTGGATGAACTGACGAAGTCAAGTTCTTGTGCTTTAATTCACTATGGGTGAGATTCTTTTTCATGGGTCAACAGCTCTGTGTTTTGGGTACTCGGACTTGATCAGTTGGGACGTGCAGATGCAATATAGAATCTATGCCATCATGATGATGGAATAATCGTCCCCTTAGAATTATCCGATTAATCATCAAAATCTAAGATCTTAGTATATGGATGTTCCATATGGATATTAAACTTGTGGGTCGCTCCCTGGATCAAGAGAATGATATTCGAATGATGATTATGTTTAAGGATATGAAGTTCTAAGGTTTAGATGTAATCGGGAAGGCTGATAGTACATGTGATAACCTGACTCGATTATGGATGTTACATAGAGGGGCATTCAGGTCATTACACTTAGTAGGTCGAAGACAACCGTCATTTTATGACGAGCTTATTATATTATATATTTGTCCTTGGAGTTCAACCATAACTCTTTAGTGGAATGAGTTAAGGTTAAAATGGTCTTAATGTTGCTATGGGTTTAGCATGGACATTTTGGTCATTTTGGGAGCCAATGGCAAATATGTCTTTTGGTCCGTTCTCTAGTCACTTACCAAGATTGGCATGGTTTCCTAAGATGTTTAGATAACATAAGGATGAATTATGTTAGTGGAAAAATAATTTTGAGTTTAAATTCAAATAGGCCTTTGATGGCATACATGAATTTAACTCTAGATAAATTATATGTGGGCCATGGTGTGCATTGATATGTGGGACGTCCATAATAGGATTTCCATGGGTAAGGTTTCCAACTTTGAGTAGGACTCTCTACTTGGAAAGTTGGACTCCTCTTTGGATTAGTATTCCTATGAGTTAGTTTCCTTTTTGGACTAGGAACTTAAAATTAGTAAGTGTTCTACAACTAGTATTACTAATTGTATGGAAAGTTCCTTTTTGGTTTCCTTTTCTAATTAGAGTGTTTCTTAAAGGAAATAAGTCTTTCCTTTTTGGACATCAATTAGAATAAGGAGAGATAACTTTATGGGAAAGGTTTCCAAGAAGTTTCTATAAAAGAAACCAAACACCATTTGGACGTCCACTATGCTTAGAGTCACTAGAAGAGCCACACAGCCAGCCCTTAGTTGCTTCTCTTCTTGAGAGAAGAAAGCTTGAGGTCTGAGATTTTCCCTTGGAGAAATACTTCCTAATTCCTAGATTAAGATCCCACCATCTTAGCCAATCAGATTTGGAAGTGAGATAGAGGAGAAGATCAAAGGCAATACTAGTGCAAGAAAATTCCAGCAACTTGTTTGCAAATTGCAAGTCTGAGTTCGGGCCCTTGGATCTATTTTTTCAGAGATTTGAAGTCTACAAATCTTCGAGGTAATAGTCTTCTATCATCTCTATTAATTAGACACTTATTGATCATGATTTAATGGAGTTTCTATGCGATTCTTTATGGCTGATTTCCCCTGCATAGTGCAGAAATCAGATTTTTTAAAATCTATCATGCTTTGCATCAGCCATAGTAGTCTCTTTATGAGAAGTTTCAGATCTGAATCGCGGTTTCCTTCAGTGGTATCAGAGCCACTCCATGTGAAATCATAATCCCATGTTGTGTGTAATTAATCCTAGATTGATTATGGGTATGGTGGCACCCTATTAAAGTTATGTTGTGATGCATGTTGTGTGCAAGTTTCATTAACATTGCTGGAATTTATTTTCCAGATTTGTTTAATGATGCACATAGTGAGTTTGCATGCACTAACCTCTTTGTTTGCAGCCATGTATTGCATCCTTGATGGTTCGCATGATTGTTATGTGGATTTGGATGTTTTTTAATTAGTTGGAAAGTGTACGATTGCGCGGTTAGCAATCATAGGAAGTTGTAAAGTTTCCTTAATTTTATTCCAACTAGTCTTGATGTAAGCTTTCTTGAAAAGCATAGGAATCTCCAATGTAATTTTGGTTTTGTTTCAAGACAAGAAGGTTGCAAGAAATTGGAGTCCTTGGAGATCAAGGAGTCAAGACTTCTAGATGCATGAGGAGTCCTAATTTGATTAGGATTTGAAATCCTAAGAGCAAGGAGCCATCAAGGAATGCATACTTTTATTTGCTTTTATATATGGAATGCATGGATGAATGCTTTATATAATTGCTATAATTGTTACCTAGAAACATGGCCACCATTAGGCTCTAAAATTGGCATCTTTATTGTATTAGATTGTTTTTAGTTTGGCAAATTGTTTTAAACGGAACTTAGACCAGCACCTTCTATTTGTCTAAGGTTTAAAATTGGATAGGGTTTAGTTTATCTTGGTACCCTTGGTTTCCAAAAGAGGCTAAACTAAAATCTAATTAGATGCTACCTATGGGTTTTCATAACCCAAGATAGGTTTTTGACTCTTTGAAGGGATTTGCTCAAATGTTTTAAAGCAAAGGTTATTTGATTTTAAGATGACTTAAGTCATAAATTTAATTAACCAAGTTTGCTAGATTTAAAAAGAGCTTTTGAGTAAAACAATGTAAAGGTCAAAAAGTATAAACCCTAGCGATAAATAATCAAGTGGGAGAGGGGTTTTAGGAAAGACCCCACGGCCTTCCATTTTCGGTTCATGTTATCTCATTAAGGTGTTAGTAGGAGCGGCCACCCCTTCGGTGGAGTTCTTTACTAAAGACCGCTTTGATGGGTTAATGGGTGAACTAATGTGAATATTCGTAATGAGGTGTTAGTAGGAGCGGCCATCCCTTCGGTGGAGTTCTTTACTAAAGATCACTTCTATTAGAATGTCAATGAAGTGTTGGTGGGAGCGGCCATCCCTTCGGTGGAGCTCTTTACTAAAGTTCACTTCTAGGAAGGATAAAAGTCTCTTCCCTTCGGAAGACTTAATCATAGACATTCTGGGAATTTTATAAGAGATGGTTATACACTTGACATAAGACGGTGATGACCTCTCCTTAGGAGTTAAGGGTTATTTGTCATATGAGGCCAAACCAATCAGTGATTGTACTACCACTGGATGTGTATCCAGATAGTGATAATCCAAATAAGTCTGCCTTAATTCAACGTGACTGTAGGCTCGGCCATCCCTTCGATGGAGGGTCTATGAGGAGGTTGAAACACTGATACATTTTGATTGGGGTTGAATAATGTAAAAAGTTTCGTGCTTTGTTTTTCCTTTTATAACAAGCACCATATGCATATTACATATATACTGCATGTCTAATTATAAACCGTTTTATATCTAGAAAAAGATGGGTAGAGATTCTTTTAGTCCGTTGATGTGCATTCTTCGTGAGAATAAACTGACTGGCCCTAACTACGTAGACTGGAAAAGAAATCTTGACATAGTACTCACAGCCGAGGAGTACAAGTATGTCTTGCTGGAAAACTGTCCCGATATTGATGCTAATTCTACTGATGACCAGCGAGAGGCTGAGAGGAAATGGAAGAAAGCGAATAGCATGGCTAAATGCTACATGCTCGCTTCCATGTCCAACGTGTTGCAAACACAGCACGAGCAAATGGACACAGCCTATGAAATCATGATGTCCTTGTCTGAGATGTTTGCAGACAAGAGCAGGCCAGCCAGGCAAGCTGCTATGAGGACTATCATGAATGCTAGGATGGCTGAGGGAACACCTGTCAGAGAGCATATGCTCAAGCTGATAGATTGTTTCAATAAAGCTGAGATTCTAGGGGCTGAGATTGATGCAGGGAGTCAGACTGACATGATTCTCGAGACTCTGCCGGACTCTTTCAATCAGTTCAAGCTCAATTTCAATATGAGCAAGATGGACATGACTCTACCTGAGTTAATGAAAGAACTCCAGGCGGCAGAGGCTATCATGAAGCCCAAAGCCCAAGCTCATTTTTTCCAGTCTTCCTCTAAACTGAACCCGAAAGGGAAGAAGTCCAAGAAGAAGCAGAATAAGGGAAAAGGGCAGAAAAAGGACAATGCTGGTAATAAGAAGGACAAGGGTACAGATGGAAAGCCCAAAGGGAAATGCTTCAAGTGTGGCCTCAAAGGTCATTGGAAGAAAGATTGTCCCAAGTTCCTGGCCTCAGTTAAGAAAGGTACATCTTTTTCATACTACATTGAAACTTGTCTAGTGGTTGATTCTACTGACTCATGGATAGTAGACTCAGGAGCCACTAATCATATATGCAATTCATTGCAGGGGGTTCAGATAATGCAGAGAATTGAGAAAGGAGAGTTTGCCTTTAGAGTCGGAACTGGAGCTCAAGTTTGGGCAGTTGCAGTAGGAGTTGTTACCTTACATTTTCCATGTAATAGGATATTAGTATTAAATAATGTTTTCTATGTTCCGGACATGAGGAAGAATTTAATTTCAGTTTCCAGATTGATTGAATTTAATTATTCAGTTTCTTTCCATTCTGGTGTTGATATCAGTAGAGATGGAAATATTATATGTTCCGGTAGAATACATGACAACTTATTTTATATATATCCTATTGCTCCTACACTGCATAATGTACAATAAGAAAGCTCAACTTCCCTTAAGAGGAAGGTATCTTCAATCAATGACACATATCTTTGGCACTTACATTTGGGTCACATTAACCTAAAACGGATTCAGAGGTTGGTAGAAGATGGGCCTTTAAGCTCATTAGATTTCGAACCTTTTCCTCAGTGCGAATCTTGTCTCAAGGGAAAGATGACCAAACGGTCATTCTCTGGAAAGGGACTAAGGTCAAAGGAGTTGTTACAATTGATTCACACTGATGTGTGTGGTCCTATGAACAAACCGGCTCGAGGAGGGTATGAGTATTACATCACCTTCACCGATGATTACTCTAGGTATGGATATGTATACTTAATGCGACGCAAGTCTGAGGCGTTTGATAAGTTCAAGCAATTCAAGGCTGAGGCGGAGCTACAACTAGGGAAACATATCAAAGCCCTTCGATCTGATCGAGGTGGCGAATACCTCCTGGGTGAGTTCAAGGAGTACCTCACACAATATGGGATTGTGTCTCAGTTGTCTGCACCGGGTACACCCCAGCAAAATGGTGTAGCGGAGAGAAGAAACCGTACCCTTCTTGATATGGTAAGGTCCATGATGAGTCATGCAACCCTACCTATATCTTTTTGGGGATATGCCTTAGAAGCAGCAGCATACATTTTAAATCTGGTACCATCTAAGTCAGTACCTAGGACACCACAAGAAATATGGACAGGTCGAAAACCTAGTTTAAATCATATCCACATTTGGGGTTGTCCAGCCTATGTACTGAATGATAAAGCTACCAAGCTAGAACCCAGATCAGAAATGTGCTACTTCATTGGGTATCCTAAGGGAATGAGAGGTGGCATCTTTTATCATCCAAAGGAGCAAAAAGTGCTCATCAGCACTCATGCTAGGTACTTGGAGGATGATTGTATGATGCACCAAGAGCTTAGTTGTAAAGAAACCCTTGAAGAGATTCTTCCGGGATCTCCTATAACATCTGTACCAGATCCTGAGGCAGTAGATGAAAAAGATATTCCTTTAAACACTCCGGAGCCTCGTCGTAGTGGGAGAATTTCTAGACAGCCAGAAAGATATCTAGGAGTGTCTTTTAAGACAGACTCTGAAGATCTGGTTGAGGATCCTACTAGTTATGATGAAGCAGTAACGGATATAGATGCTGACATGTGGCAGCAAGCGATGAAATCTGAAATGGATTCTTTGTATTCCAATCAAGTCTGGGAACTTGTAGATGCACCTGAAGGGATTAAACCCGTAGGGTGTAAGTGGATCTACAAGAGAAAGAGAGGAGTGGATGGGAAGGTGAAAACCTTCAAAGCAAGACTGGTGGCGAAAGGATATACTCAGAAAGAGGGTATCGATTATGAGGAAACCTTTTCACCAGTGGCTATGCTTAAGTCCATAAGGATTCTCTTGGCCATCGCATGTCATTATGACTACGAGATATGGCAGATGGATGTCAAGACAGCTTTTCTTAATGGAAGTCTTGACGAATGCATCTATATGATGCAACCAGAGGGCTTCATTGCTAGTGGCCAAGATAACATGGTTTGTAAACTTAAGAAATCCATCTATGGACTTAAGCAAGCATCTAGAGCATGGAACATCAAGTTTAATCAGGCAGTCAAATCCTTTGGCTTTGATCAAAACATTGATGAACCATGTGTGTATAAGAAAGGAAATGGGAAAGCAGTTGCGTTTTTGGTTCTATATGTAGATGACATATTACTCATAGGAAATGATGTAGGTTTATTGTCATCCACAAAGGTTTGGTTATCCTCTCAATTTCAGATGAAGGATTTGGGTGAGGCCAGCTATATCTTAGGGATCAAGCTTTTGCGTGATCGCAAGAATAAGATGTTAGCCCTATCCCAATCTTTTTACATTGAGAAGATATTGGTCAAGTTTAATATGCATGACTCCAAGAAGGGCCTCCTACCTTCTAGACATGGAGTACCACTGTCTCGAGATCAATGTCCAAAGACATCTGAAGAGATAGAGAGCATGAGGAGAGTTCCATATGCATCCGCTGTTGGAAGCCTCATGTATGCTATGTTATGTACTAGACCAGATATTTACTTTGCCGTTGGCATGGTTAGCAGATATCAGTCAAACCCTGGACCTATGCATTGGACAGCTGTTAAGCATATATTCAAGTATCTTCGGAGAACGAAAGATTATATGCTAACCTTTCGAGCAGATGATCTAACGCCATTGGCGTATACAGACTCTGATTTCCAATCTGATAGTGACGCCAGAAAGTCTACCTCAGGGTACGTCTTTACTTTGTCAGGAGGGGCTATATCATGGAGAAGTGTCAAGCAATCCTGTATAGCTGATTCTACCATGGAAGCAGAGTATGTGGCGGCATCGGAAGCTGCGAAGGAAGCGGTATGGCTCAGAAAATTCCTGTTGGAATTGGGAGTTGTTCCTGCAGTGCATAAACCGATTGTCATGTACTGCGATAACACTGGTGCTGTAGCACAGTGCAAAGAGCCCAGGAATCACAAGAAAGGCAAGCACATTCAAAGAAAGTACCACTTAATCCGGGAATTCATTCAGGATGGAGAGATAGTGGTGGAGCATATTGCTTCAGCAAATAACTTAGCTGACCCATTCACTAAGACTCTTACAGAGAAACTTTTCACTTCTCATGTTGAGTCTATGGGTGTTAGGTTAGGAAGCAGTGATCTTTAGTGCACGTGGGAGTTTGTTGGGATTGGTGTATGCCCTAAGGCCCACTAGCTGCACTTTCATCTTTTGTTACTGGATATTTACTGGTTATTTAATGGAAAGACTCTTTTATGCTTAAACATGTATATATGTATGGTTGTGTAAGGCCCATTGTTTCTAGTAAATGAATTAGGTGTGTAGTGTCTACACACAGATAGGTCTAATTCATGGACAACTGGAAACATCATATTTGTTCATAACTGAAAGATGGAGCTGGGCACTTCATCTTGGTAGAAGTTATAATGAGATACTCTCCTATATAGGGTGACATACCTAAGTCACGGGAGGGCTTTCCCGGATCTATCTCATTAGTGCATGTGTCATGCATTGAACAGGACCATTGTAGGTGTGATCTCTAAAATAGTACTATCACAGAAAAGAGATCAAGTCACCTCATGCTACTAAGTAACCGGTGCTCTTAATCTTGAGCATTTGTGGATGAACTGACGAAGTCAAGTTCTTGTGCTTTAATTCACTATGGGTGAGATTCTTTTTCATGGGTCAACAGCTCTGTGTTTTGGGTACTCGGACTTGATCAGTTGGGACGTGCAGATGCAATATAGAATCTATGCCATCTGATGATGGAATAATCGTCCCCTTAGAATTATCCGATTAATCATCAAAATCTAAGATCTTAGTATATGGATGTTCCATATGGATATTAAACTTGTGGGTCGCTCCCTGGATCAAGAGAATGATATTCGAATGATGATTATGTTTAAGGATATGAAGTTCTAAGGTTTAGATGTAATCGGGAAGGCTGATAGTACATGTGATAACCTGACTCGATTATGGATGTTACATAGAGGGGCATTCAGGTCATTACACTTAGTAGGTCGAAGACAACCGTCATTTTATGACGAGCTTATTATATTATATATTTTTCCTTGGAGTTCAACCATAACTCTTTAGTGGAATGAGTTAAGGTTAAAATGGTCTTAATGTTGCTATGGGTTTAGCATGGACATTTTGGTCATTTTGGGAGCCAATGGCAAATATGTCTTTTGGTCCGTTCTCTAGTCACTTACCAAGATTGGCATGGTTTCCTAAGATGTTTAGATAACATAAGGATGAATTATGTTAGTGGAAAAATAATTTTGAGTTTAAATTCAAATAGGCCTTTGATGGCATACATGAATTTAACTCTAGATAAATTATATGTGGGCCATGGTGTGCATTGATATGTGGGACGTCCATAATAGGATTTCCATGGGTAAGGTTTCCAACTTTGAGTAGGACTCTCTACTTGGAAAGTTGGACTCCTCTTTGGATTAGTATTCCTATGAGTTAGTTTCCTTTTTGGACTAGGAACTTAAAATTAGTAAGTGTTCTACAACTAGTATTACTAATTGTATGGAAAGTTCCTTTTTGGTTTCCTTTTCTAATTAGAGTGTTTCTTAAAGGAAATAAGTCTTTCCTTTTTGGACATCAATTAGAATAAGGAGAGATAACTTTATGGGAAAGGTTTCCAAGAAGTTTCTATAAAAGAAACCAAGCACCATTTGGACGTCCACTATGCTTAGAGTCACTAGAAGAGCCACACGCCCAGCCCTTAGTTGCTTCTCTTCTTGAGAGAAGAAAGCTTGAGGTCTGAGATTTTCCCTTGGAGAAATACTTCCTAATTCCTAGATTAAGATCCCACCATCTTAGCCAATCAGATTTGAAAGTGAGATAGAGGAGAAGATCAAAGGCAATACTAGTGCAAGAAAATTCCAGCAACTTGTTTGCAAATTGCAAGTCTGAGTTCGGGCCCTTGGATCTATTTTTTCAGAGATTTGAAGTCTACAAATCTTCGAGGTAATAGTCTTCTATCATCTCTATTAATTAGACACTTGTTGATCATGATTTAATGGAGTTTCTATGCGATTCTTTATGGCTGATTTCCGCTGCATAGTGCAGAAATCAGATTTTTTAAAATCTGTCATGCTTTGCATCAGCCATAGTAGTCTCTTTATGAGAAGTTTCAGATCTGAATCGCGGTTTCCTTCAAATCCTTCCAGAGGTCGTGGCCGGGGATCAGGGCATGTTGGAAGGCAAAGATTGCTATTTCCTCCCTAGTGCCTTCGACCTGGCTGTAAACCGCCCAGAATCGTCGGGCGAACTTGGCGAGGCTCTCGCCCTGCTTCATTCTCAGGGCGAGAAGGTCCCCCTCCGTCTTGGGGACGGCGCTGTAAGCTTGAAACTTCTTTAAGAAAGAGAGCTGGAGCTCCTTCCAACTCGAAATTGACTTCTCTAGGAGGGCGCAGAACCACTTCAGAGGGAGGTCACCCAAACTGGAGGAGAAGATTTTGCAGTTGAGGTGGCCCTCGTTTCCCCAGATGGACATCTTCTGGGAGAAGTGTCGGAGGTGAGCGGATGGATCGGACAGTCCGTCATAGGGGACGAACCGCGGGACAGAGAACTTTTTGGGCAAGGGGGTGCGCTCGATGTCTCGCGTGAAAGGCGAGGCCCCTAGGTCGGTATGGCCACAAATTTTTTTCTGGTCTCGCACGTCCAGGTTGTGCTGAAGAGCCAACCTGACGCGTTTGTCGAATCGCTCCTGCTCGTCGTCCTTTTCTGGTGTCCGCGCTCTCGGCCTTCGCTTGGAGTGGTTCGGGCTGTGATGGCTATGGGTTCGGCCATCGCGGCTATGATGACTTCGGCTGTTGCTTGAGCCTTCATCATGGATCTGGCTTCGCTTGAGGTCCAGATGGTTTCTCAGATCCTCACGAGGAGGCTGGGCTGTCCTGCTCGGGGCGTCCATCTTCTTTCCCGGAGGATCAGAGACCTGCCTCAACGAGGCAGTTTGCGCTGCTCTCAGTTGATGCTGGAGCTCGCGGATTAACCGCTCCTGCTTCTGGAGGAGAGCATTTTGAGCTGCGACATCTCCTCCAGCGGCAGGAGGTTGAACGTGGCGCGTCTCTTCTACAGCCACGGCTTTATCTTTGCGAGGACGCTCATGCCGACGCTCGTCGCGTCGGGGTGGCGTGACTTCGTCCGCTGAGAGCGAGGCCTCGAGTCCCTCTTGGAGGGGGACCTCGACGTAGAGCTGCGAGCCTAAGCGGCCCTCGCCTGTAGATGTGCCATGCACCGTTCGGGACCGCCCTTGAGGAGGGACGTCCGTCGATGGTGCTGGCAGCTCGAGCGCTGCTCTCGAGGATTCTCCGCCCTTCCTAGCTTTTGGAGGCATGATTTCTGGGAGATTGAGGAGGTTGGGAAGGTTGGGATATTACTTTCCCACAGACGGCGCCAATTGTAGGTGCAGAAAATAATGACCCACAATAACGGGGGTGCCTTAGAGGACTTATCCAAGGTGATGAAGATTAGGTGCCGCCCGAAAGCCTGAAAGGGAAGAGCAAACGGTCAGAGGACCCTGGCCTAGGCGGCGCAAGGCTCTCCGATGCCAAAGTCAGTGGATGAACTGGAACAAAGGAAGGAGAGGAAGAAGAGAGACAGAGTAACGGCTCTTTCTATTGGATTGTACGTACCTTGCATGTGGTATGAGGCTCTATTTATAGAGGCTTGGGTCGTATCTTTGGATGATATCTTGGCGCGGGTCCCATGACTCGACTGGAAGTCATGATCAGCCCACAAAGTAATTAATGCGGTCCAATCCAGCCCGCTTTGTATTTAATGCCGGTCGGATCAGCCCACATCGCATTAAATGTGCGTCTTGTTGGGCCAGATCGTGTTGGACGCCTTTGGCGGTAGGGGTACCATCGGATCCGCCCTCGGGCCTCGCCCTGATTTGGCTCCAGCCGCTGGATGCCGCCCTGTCAGTGATCTGGTGAAGATTGTGGACTGGCTGGATGTCGCATCTATCTCACTGGCTCGCGCCCCTGTTCCTCCACGTGTGTGATGACGTGGGGGGCGAAGGGCGCGAGTGGAGATTCTTTCCTGCTTCGGCTCCTTTGGCCGAGGTGGAGCTTTCAGCCGAGGTGGGCACCTGGGGAAGCCGAGCTCGGCGCTAGCGGCCCGGACCTGCTTGACTTCGGCCGGGGCCCCTGTCCTGGTAGCCGAGGTGAGTCTGGTGCCACGTGGGCGGCATGCGGATGGCACGGGAGAATACTTAGTCTCATCTGATGGCTGTGATTAGCGTAATCCTGGAGTTCTGGAAATCTCCCCACACACCTGCTATTTAGAGACTGTTAGGGGTGTTCTTGGGAGCTTAGATTTGTGAGGCAAGTGTTTAAATTGAGTAGTTTTACATGCATGCAATGCTAGTGTTGATTTTCCACGGAATTCTTTTGTGTGTTCAAACTGTTGTTCATGCCTTTTTCTCTTTCTTCCTTGAGTTGTATGATGACTTGAATGGTGGAATTTTTATGTGCAAATGATGTAAAGTGTTTTCCAAGAAAGGTTCTAGAATTCCCCAAGTTTCAAGCTTCATTTCTCCCTTAGAATAGTGCCCAGAAACCGCCCAGTTCGGCTATTCATGCAGGGCACAATCGGCCAAACGCCCGGTTCGTACAACCGATGGGTGTTCAGTTGTGCTAGGTTTCGGCCAGGCCATTGACAACAAGCCAGGGTAGTTTTAATCCCCTTTTCACCTAGACTTTGGATATTTCCCTAAGACTCTTAGATACCTGATCCAAAATTCATTTTTGTTTCGAGGGCGTAGCCCCTGAGCCCCCAGCGGGGCGCGTTGCCCCTTGCACCCCCAGCGAGCTCATCAGGGAGCTCAACCCTCATGGAGGAGTCTACCCCCACCTCCCTCTAGTCGGTGCTTGACTTAGGACTTGGACCAACTTTATCTAAGTCAGAGGGTTGTCCGGAGGCATGTAGGTGTACTAAGACTTGGAGATGCGTATAATTAGGGTTTTTGGAAACTGGACAATGCAACTCAGCACTAAGGAACGAAATGACAGGTGAACGGACCCTACGTGTGCGTAATGCCAATTCCTACTACGTCGACATGTCAATGGCAACCCTAACCATAGGTTAGAAATTTGTAATGGATCCTTGACTGTTATACAGGTTTATCCCACCTAACTCCTATCCAATGATTTATTCATGTACGCAGTGTACGTTGACCTTTGTGTATGATTCCTCCGTATACCCTTCGTACCCTACCTTCACATAGCACACATGACCTGTCACTTCCACACAGGGTTCGAGCAAGCGTTTATTTACCTTGTTTATCCCTTTGGTTTTAGGATCCACGGTGTGTTGTATTGGGTTGCGTAGCAAGCATTCAGTTGCCCTGCTCCTTCCTGGTCACCCGAATCCATCCATTCTCCTTTTACCCATTCGGGTTGAGCCATTCCATATTAAAATGCTATCCAATTTTCTAGAAGCCCTATAATCATCTTTTACTTCCTTCATGTTTTCCCCGACTTGTAATAGTATGTGGTTTTTACTCCATATATGCATGTTATGTTATATCCAGGTCATTGAAGGGTGTTAAGTCACACATGAATGTTTAATATGTACTTCCTTACCCAAGAGAAATCCCTCAGCCCATTAATATTCCCAACTATGACCAATATGCTTGATATTGTAACCCGAGTTGGCACCACTAAGCTTGGGCACCCACTTCAGTCTGATTAACCAAGCTGGGGTCCTTAAATCTTGCAACCAGCTACATTTTGGGATTTATTTTTTGTTGAGATTTTCTCCAGAGCCATGTCTGTTTCCTCGCATGTATGAATGTATGCGCCAACTATAAAGCCTCTTTGTGAAGTCTGGCTTACTATAGTTATATGTTCCATGTATGTATGCTCTCCTTTACCATGTTTATTGGCGAGAATGTAGCTTTATGTGGTTTGCCACTTTGCTAGGACCAGTATGATGTTAGGTATGCAGCTTCATTGATATTCCTTCTATTCTTATGTTAATCCAGTATAATCATGCCTTATCACATGCAGTAGGAATCTGTTATTATTTCCGATTTAACTTTATGTCTAAGAAACATGTTATTTTAGTCTTATTAAACACCTGTCAACCATCGTGTTCGACTTGTTCCTCTTGATGATGTAAGTATTGCCCCAGATCCCTTTGAGGCACGACCACAAGAGGCGCGCAGCTGATGAGCCGCAGGACGTGAATGTCCGGTGCGCTGATGATGTCATGCAGATGCCAAGCGTGCGAGAATGGCAGAACATTTTGGGAGTGTTGTTTCCTTTTTGGGATTTTGTTATAACAGCTAATGTTTGCTTTATTTTGATATTTTGTGTAAATATTCTAACTCAATGCCATGGGAATGCCATGTTATGAATGTGTCTATCTTTGATGCATGTCTCTTTTATTATTTGTGTCCCATATGTATGATTTGCTACAAGCTTCTGTTGAAATAAGATGTATGTCCAAGTATGATTCTGTATGGGATCCTCACAGCGGAAACCTGTGGTAAATTGTGCATGTGGGCAAAATGTTACACACCACCCTACGTGCGCAACTCGGCGATCCCGGGCCGGTAATCTTCATCATTATTTCTAATCCGGTCCGAGCATGTCAAAGTTAAAGAATGAAGACTGCATCATCGGTGCAAGGACGTACCATTCAGCAAGGTACGAGAAGACATTGCCTTATAATACTATGGCTCAAGTTGTGAGGAATCTAATTCAAGGTGGAGAATGTTGGGTTTATGTCTTGTATTCCTGGTTTACTGAGTTGGTTCATTGAGTTTTCCAATAACCAGGTTTAGGGTCATGGGTATTTTGGTAATTATACCGGGACTTTCTTGGGGGCCAAGAAAGTGGAGATTATATATAATATAATCTGTAACCCTAGACTCTATTCGTGAGTGAGAGAGGTGAGAGCTCTCTCTCCTGTGGGTGTAGGAGTCTTCCGAATCACGTGGGGCTACATGAAAGTCGAGTTTCTTTCCTGTAGACGTAGGCGAGTTTGCCAAATGACGTAAAATCTCTGTATGATTTTCTCTTTCTTGTGTGGTTTGATTGAATGTTCGATCGCGGTGATTCACGCTTCCTCACACACGCATAACAAGTGGTATCAGAGCCCCAACAAATTCATCTTTCAAGATATCAAATTAAGCACATACCATACTCCCACGTCAAATGATGTAAATCTCCCACGTCAAATGATGTAAATCTTGTAGGGAGTAAACTATCTTAGAACAATTAGGTTTTTCAACATGGAACAACATTCCATGCTGGATATGGGTATGATAGAAATGAATAAAGTCGCATATCAATTCATTGGCGCTAAGCTACAAGTGCGAAGCTCGAAATCAGTCAATGCTGAGGCAAATTTTAAACTATCAACATGTTATACCACTTTTATGTTGAGAACTACAAATACTTAAAATGAAATTAACTTTTACGTTGAGAAATTCTAAAGTTTCTTCTACTAGGATATTGAGGGGTTTGTGAGTGTACCTTCAGTTCGGGTTCCGGCTGATTGAGATACCAAATCCAGTTGAGTCTTTTGTTTCGAAGCTCATAGAGAACGCAATGGGAACCATGAGCCAGATCAAAGTATAAGCACTTCCCAAGTTCTGGATAAGCTTTACGGATACCAATGATGGTTTCTGAGTTCTCATCACCTGAAAAATCTAGAACACCTCTCCATGCAGAGTAACCTGTATATCTGCATCAGCAATCGAAGGCATGACAGTAAATTCATCGATGATTTTCCCATTATACAAGCATCAAATAATAGAGACACTGGGGCTCAAAGATTGATTGATGGATTTAAATGAACAAATATAATTCCTAACACATGTATGAAGATCTCTCAAATATAAATCCGACACTCAAGTCACTAAGACCAGGCTCTTCTTCAGAGCTAAACACGCCTAACAACGAACGAATGACAAGTTAGGTCTACCAATATTCTCCCTCACAACCAAAATCTAACATGGTATGAGCAGGTCAGAATCAATTGCATAGGTTATAAAGAAAAAAAAAATTTGCATGTGGACAGCTGGATGACCACAGAATGGTTACAAGATAATCATAAAAAGAAATGCTGGACAGGCCCCTCAGAGGAAACGTTACAAACCAGAGCACTTAGTCCAATGGTAAATTTCCAAGACCAGAATTTTTATCAAACAAAAAATCTAAAGATTTGTTTAGTTTGGTTGCTTTTTGCTTATGAAAATCACATTGTGCCAAGAAACAGTAATAGTTCACCAATCAATAACCTAAATCAAGATATAAATCACTGAAGAAAAAAAGCTCAACCCATAAAAACCAAGAAACCTCACTGGAAAAAAATGAAATGAGTAATATGCGTCAAATATAGAAGGTATGCGATGTTTTTGTTAACACTTTGAATAACAAGACAACAACCCATTCGGACTTCAATGACAAACTATCAATTAGTCATACGATTTTGCTGCGAAAAATGTCATACAGTTTTAACTGGATCTAACAAAACTACGTAGGAAGCAACCATTTAAGGAAACAGAAAAAAAGTGAGACATGACCCACAACACAAAACAAGTAATTCACCAACCTAAGTTGAAGATCAGGAAGGAAACGCCGACGAATTTCAGACAGGCACCCATCTGCGGCAATGAGCAAATCGCCAACAATCTCAACAATCTCACCTGTTTTAAGATTTTTGGCTTCAACTATGACATATGCCTTGTCATGGGCCGTGTGGAAAGAGAGAAAGTGATGACCCCAAAGAAAAATATCAGGTGTTAGAGGCTTGTAGAGAAGGTCGTGGAGATCGGCCCAATGAGCGGCCCGGAAATTGAAGCTCTCATCCCTTGTTAATGTCCAGCTGATCTTCTTCTCACTATCAGTTGCTTGGTCCTATCAAAAATTTCAAAAAAGGAGGGAAAATAATGTGAAAAGGTATAAATTACCAGAGTCATTGAGGTGTTGGATGACTTTAGGCATGAACAAGCAACATTACTAAATGCTATCCAAGCTGACTCACGAACAGATTGAATGAGCTTCAGCTCAAGTTTGGCTCTGATCAACATGAACTCAGCTGAAGGGGCCCAACTCATCATCATCATCTCTTTTTGTTTGTTCGACAAGAAATAAAGTGAAATAAAATCTAACAATTGTATTTTTCTTCACTTAAAAATGAGTTTGAGGGGATTGCAAGTGGCAGGTAAGTATAGCTTATTGGCTCAGCTATCCTTATATGTCGCTTGCAATCTCTGCAAATACGTTTATGAGTGTAAACATGCAGCCATTTGATTTTATTTCACACCATTTTTATTATATCTCTGTCGCGACCCGGTCCCGAGATCTGATTAGCTCGGACAAACCCCGAGTCGCGATTGCATACTTACTCCCGTAAACTCCGAATTAACATAAAGTTAAAACGAAATCCACAAGGGATATCAAATACCATACCTGTCAACTGTATACAATGGCGGAAATATACATTGACAAAATACTATTAATTATATGAGTTCCTTTACCAAAAGTAAAGGTCATTTACACATACATCTCTGATATAATAAAGTCAACCACTGCATATTTACATACAATGCAGGGGACATCTACTCGTATGTCAAACCTATAAAATAAAACCTTCCAAACATTTCCAGAATAGTTTTAGTCGATTCGCACTCCGAATATTTACATCATTCGATCAACATCCTCTGCTGATGGTGCGGACAACAGGGCCTGCGATGTCATCAATAACACCGTGAACACGACGGTTCAACAATGTACATACAATTCTATGATAGTATATGCTATCATATTATTAATCAATAATCACATATATAAGAACCTGTCAATTTACCAATTTAACAGTCCTATATGAGTCGATACAATTCTATATTACACAGATATAAACAGTAGAATCAAGTAATAACCATTACTTATGACTATAATAATAGATTTATATTTCATCTCATTTTATGCTTTCAAACGAAAGCTGTTCTGTATTTCTGTTAACAACAATATCAGTCAGTTATAAATAATATTTATAATATAATCCTCTTTGGCTCATGGGCTCACGCCACCTGGCTCTGGCCTACATGTTGCCTCAAGGCTTTATTATATGATATGGGCTCGCGCCACCTGGCTCTGGCCTACGTGTTGGTCATGGGCTCGCGCCACCTGGCTCTGGCCTACGTGTTGGTCATGGGCTCGCGCCACCTGGCTCTGGCCTACATGTTGCCCCAGCTCATGGACTCGCGCCACCTGGCTCTGATCCAATTTTGCCTATGAGGTGTGGGATTTCCAGTGTCTTGATCAGAGATCACTGGTATCACCACGGAGTTCCGGAAGGCTCCTAGATCATTTACTGCAGTAGGAATTATTAATTCTTCATTACATTCTATTCAGTAACTCAGTGTATAAAACAAGTTCTGCTTTGTATAAGCTGTTCATCCAATAATTCAATCATTATGTTAGTATAGCTCTACATTGAGCTTAAGAATCATAATACCATTGAATGCGGAAATCAAATTTAAGTCTAAGCAACTCTATACAACACTATGCAGACGTCTAAACCAAACAAATGAGTGAAACTTTCGTTATCCAATGCACGTGTTATTCTTGATGAACATCACTTTATATATTGAATTGTGCATTCGAAGAACTTAGTTTACACCTATCTAGGCTTATACATTAACAATAAACAGCCTGTATAAATTAGGCTTCGAAACAGGGAAATCATATTCCAAATATGAAATTTCCTTCACTGTCGGTCAACTCGTCGGTCAGCTGTCGGCTGACCGATAGCTCCATGTCGGCTGACCGGCATCACGTCGGTCAGAATTCCTGAGACAGAAATTCCTGCACTTGCACGTCGGTTGACCGACGTACGTTCCGTCGGTTGACCGACATGAGTCGGTCACATCGGTTCGTTTCTCGGTTCGAAAACCAGAGACACGAATTCCTATATTTACAACGTCGGTCAGGTCGTCGGTTGACCGACCATGCATCGGTTCGAATTTCAGAGAACTGAAATTCAATGAAAACAGGTTCTATACCTGTCGGTTCACTCGTCGGTCGACCGATAGCGCACAGAAGCTCAGTTCGAGCTTCAGGTTTTCTGAAGCCAAACTTCTGGCTTTTGATCCATTTATGCTCTAATCATTCTAATACATCATAATTCATAAAAACATGTAAGTACTTGCCTCTCTTGATGCTAAATCCACAAAAACCCTTTTTTTTTGTATAGTTTGAGCTTGAGATCAAGTCTTCTTCAATCCAAACTTTGTAATTCCAAGGAAGAAAATGAAGATGATGAAATTCTTCAAACAAAACTTCACAAATCCTTGCCTTGATATTTGTTTATGAGAATTGCAGAAAGAAAGGAAGAAAGAAACAATGAAATGAAGAAAGAAGAAGGAAGAAGGAAGAAGGAAGAAGGAAGGAGCCAGCTGCTGGCATGCATTCCTTCTCATCTCAACAACTCATGGTTCACTTGAACCTGAGTCATAATGCAATTTTGCATTTAACTCCTTTTGCATTAGTTAAATTTTACTTTGAGTCAATTGAAGATCCACTTGTTCCATCTTAATCCAAATGAAACCATGTGTATTATGAAAGTTAATGTACTCATTGAGATACACATGATAGTATAAAGTTTCACCAAATTTGACAACATATATATAAACTTGTATTTACGGAAAAGTCCTTCATTACAGTAAGTTGAGTCTAAAACTCAACGTAACGAATTCCATGCCTTCTAAATTATGTCATCAGACTTTAATCCTTCTTTTGAGATCAATTTGATCCAATTTAACCATTAATCATATTTAAGTTAACTAATCACGCTTAATCTTTTTTAAGCTCGATTAATTAGAGTTAATCAGGATTAACTCGGGAAGGGGTCTTACAATCTCCTAGCAAACAAACAGGTGATGGTTGGGCTTGAGTGAAATTTGTACACATCGGGACCACTTTTCTAAGATCAGAACAGTTCAAAAATAGGTGTCACATCATGTGTTATTCATCATAGGTAATGAGTTTTAATTCACTCGTTGCGATTGGATTGAACAGAACATCGATAAATCATAAATGAATTCCAAATGCATAATGATTACATGATGAATCTAATCAGTCCATTCAGACCAGAGTTCATGATTTGGTAGACTTTACAAAATTTCACTTCATTTTGAGAAATTCAAATACCAACGCTAGGGGGCATTTGGTAACGCTAAAAAATTCTGATACCTTAGAAAACTTCAGTTAGAAAACTACCCTTAAAAAACCTCTCATTCTAAACCTTCATCAAGCCGCATCATCATCTAACTCCACATCAGCATTCTGGTATCTTTCTTTCATGCCAAAGAAACTGCACAATCCCATCTTGCCTTTTCATTTGTTTCCATCTTTCTCTTCCACACCCATTCCTCTCGAAGGAAACACCCCCTCATTATAGGTTATCTCATCAATGCCTCTCTGAACCCCAAAATTCATGACCCTTCACCACAAATGCCTCAACTACAAAATTATAACGTCTGGTCTCATGGACAGCACACAACAAATACATGGAATGAGAAAAGCAAGTTGTCTCTCATATGACAATTCCGGCCTATTTCTACAGATTCCGGCCATTCTCCGCCAGAAATAACGAGTTTTCCACCGCCAACATTCACGTTGTAACTTCCGGCGGCCTTCACATTCCAGCACATTCTAGCATTTTGGTACTCCAAGAAAGCAATCGCTGATCTCACCTAATTTTATCATTTTATCCACAGTTTTGTTCTTATTTGTTCAACTTGGATTGAGATTTCTATTTGTTTTGGTCCTACTTCGGACTCAGATTGGATGTGGAGAAAGCCTATTTAAGTTCAAATGCTTTGATTTCTGATAGTTTGGTTCATAATAATTCCACTGTTTCTTCTTTATATTAACTCTTGTTCCAATCTGTTGATTTGATCCATCACTCGTGATTAACCCTTTTAAAATAGTCTGTCGATTAATCCACGCCCTTTTAAGAAATTGATTTGAATAATATAATATGACACTTCTCATTTTGATTTTGGTGACTTGAGTATTGTTATTAAGTTTGTTAGAATGGATGGTTTGATCATTGGGTTACAACATTTTTAATTTTTTTTAAAAATTATGTAAGAATTCTAATGATATTATAAATAAAATATTCTTCTATAACTTGATCCAACTTAACTTTAATTTCTATGGCTAACCAGTAGGCCCAAGCTGGATGTATAGAGATCACATGTGATGAGTCAAATCCAATCCGGATCGCGGTAATGAGTCAGGTCCAAGTGACCCGGTCCGTCTAGGATCATGGGTCAGGCCAGAATAGCCCCGTTGAGATCCGGGTTTCGTTAAACGAAGCCTCGTCACCTCAGGCTCGAAGTCATCGCGACGAAGTCCTCCCCTCACCTGCATTTACCAAGTCTCACGGAGAGGATCTCACCTGCCTTCCACCTGGCTCGATCCTCAAGGACACGACTGAGGCTCCAAAGAGACGTTGAACTGATCGCATCCCCACCTGGTGGGGAAGAGTTATAAATAGAGCCCTCTCATCACTTGAGAGGGTAATCGTTTTTTCCCTACTTTCTCATATCTGTAATTCTCTACATTAATCAAACGTCACCATTTTGAAGTGGACGTAGGTCACGCTTGACCGAACCACTATAAATCTCTCATCTCTCTTCAATTATTGCACAGCATTAATTATCTGACCGGTGGTGTCCGAATTCCTCCTTTTTGGCATCATCAGTTTGGCGCCGTCTGTGGGGACGAAAAAATTCAAACCCCTTGTTAGAATCATGGTGATCAGCACGAGGTCTGTAAGACGAGAGGACAACCCTGGCCTAACTACGGGTCCGGGCCCTACCGTTCAACCAAACTCTCCCAGACAGGGAGAGAACGGTCCTCCACCGGGTAATCCTGTCCCGATTACCCCCGCTCCTACTCCCTCTCCACAGCAGATGATGGAGACCATGCAGCAGCTGGTGACTCAAAACCAGCAAATCCTCCAGCTTATGCTCGCAGGGCAAGGAGGAGCGCCATTCGGTGGGATACAGCAGCAGGAGGCGACGCGCTCGCGGGGCCCGACTGCTCCGCGAAACGGAGCGCCTCACCCGGGCGCCCATCCCCTGGGCGCCCAGGGCAGAGGACTTCTTATGGGCGCCCAGCCCAATCTCCATCACCTGGGCGCCCATCCCTATGGCGCCCAGGGTCGAGGAGTTCCCCCGATGATGCAGTTCCATCGCGCCCAGGATGCCTCTGCCGGCGCTCCCTTGGACCCCCCACCTGGCCCGAGCCTGGTTGGTCCTCAAGGTCATGCTTATTACGCAGTGCCTCCACCTCCAGGTGGAGCCCAGTTTACAGAACCTCAGGCTGATGATCCCCACTTCCAAGAAGGGGGAAATGAAAATAATACAGTGGGAGAAGAAAGCAATCTCCCTGGTTCTTCCAGAGAACCCCATAATCAATGGGAGGAAAAATTTAAGGAGATGCAGAATCAAATCGGGGACGTCTTCGATGCTGTGAGGGCGCAGGCCCCATAGACAGTAGATTATCTCGTCAGACGAACAAACACCCCGTTCAAGGCTGATATAGTAAACTACCCCCTTCCCAGGAGGTTCAAAATGTCGTCCATGGAGACCTTCGATGGAAGGAAGGATCCATTGGATCATCTGGAAACTTATAAGACCGTGATGCAGTTGCACAATATCGCTGATGAGATCATGTGCAGAGCATTCCCGACCACACTGAAGGGCTCCACCCGACAGTGGTTTTCCAATCTCGCCCCATCTTCCATCGCCACCTTCGAAGAACTAAGCAGGTCCTTCGTATCACATTTCATTGGAGGACGCCGCCATCAAAAGCCACCCACACACCTGCTGAGTGTGAAGCAGGACAGTAATGAGAGCCTCAGGGCATACCTCACTCGTTTTAACGAGGAGGTACTTCAGGTGGAGGAACCCAATGACAAAGTGACCATGACTGCTTTCTTGGGAGGCCTCCGTTCATCGGGTTTCTACTTCTCAGTAATGAAGCGCCCACCCAAGAGCATGACGGAGCTGTTGGCGAAAGCCCAGAAATATATGAATGCGGAGGACGCTACTAGGGCCAGGCGGGGCGAGTCCTCCAGAGTGGCGGATAAAGGAAAACACGATAGAGACGACAAGAAGGAACCCAGCAATAAGCGGAGCAGAACCGAGAGGATACCTGCCAGAGACCAACTCGGTCCTGCCCCCCCCGAGAGACCGATCCTTCCCTGCTCCGCAGAGAAACCAACAAGCTTTCACAGCTCTCAATGCTGCAGTAGGGCACATTCTACTGGAAATTCAAGATGATCCTGCGATAAAATGGCCGGGAAAAATGAAATCTCCACCAAATCGCAGGAATATGACCAAATATTGTCGCTTCCACCGCGATCACGGCCATGACACTGACGATTGCTTCGACCTCAAGAGGCAGATTGAAGATCTGATCCAGCGGGGACACCTGCGCCAGTATGTTGCTGGTAGGGGGCAGGCGCCGCCACAGCCTCATAACGTCGAAAATCAGCACCCTATTGGAGAAATTCGTACTATCTCTGGAGGATCAGCGGAGTCATTCTCCGCCATGAAAGCCTATGCCAGAAAGGCGAGGCATCCTGATGAACCACGCCCGTCAAAAGCGTCGAGGCACAGCACTGATGAGACTATATCCTTCTCGGATAAAGATCTAGAGGACATCCAGCACCCTCATGACGACCCTCTGGTGCTCTCGATGACCGTCGCCAATTTCCAGGTGCATAGGATCTTGGTTGACAGCGGGAGTTCTGCAGATATTTTATTTGTGGAAGCCTATGATAAGCTGAAGTTGGGCCGAGAGAGATTGCAACCAGTCAAGTTCCCTCTCATCGGTTTCTCGGGGGAAAAGGTGTATCCTTTGGGGGCCATCACGGCCGGAACAGCCCCCCGAACCTCCACCACAATGGTCAATTTCCTGGTGATAGATTGTCCATCAGCGTACAACATCATCCTGGGACGACCTACTCTTAACTCCTTGAGAGCCGTCCCTTCCACATATCATCTCATCCTCCGCTTCCCAACCCCGAATGGAGTAGGGGAGGTAAGAGGAGACCAGGTAGCAGCAAGAGAATGCTACGTCACCTCGATGAAGGCCAAGATGACGCAGGAGGCGCTGCAAGTGGAAGTCTTGGACCTAAGAGATGAGGCCACCACAGAAAGAGGGGAGCCAGTTGAAAAACTCACCCCTATAATCTTGCATGAAGAACATCCAAAGAGGAAGGTGTATATTGGCTCTTCACTCCCGAAGGCTCTGGTTGGCCGGTTGACAGATTTTTTGAGGGATAATATGGGCATATTCGCATGGTCACATGCTGATCTAGAAGGGATCAACCCAGCTGTCGCCACCCATCACCTCAATGTCAGCCCTCTCCACAAACCTGTTCGGCAAAGGTTAAGGGGCGCCTCCACTGAAAGGGCCCAAGCAATAGAGAAGGAAGTGGGAAGCTGATTGACACCGGGGCAGTCAGAGAAGTCGCGTACCCAGAATGGCTCTCAAATGTGGTGATGGTGGCCAAAGCAAATGGGAAGTGGCGCCTCTGCGTAGACTTCAGCGAACTCAACAAGGCATGCCCGAAGGACAGCTACCCGTTGCCCAGGATCGACCTCCTCATCGACGCCACGGTGGGATACGAGCTTCTTTCCTTCCTGGACGCTTATTCTGGGTACAACCAGATTAGCATGCACCCTCCAGTCCAGGAAAAAACATCATTCATCACTCCGAAGGGCACCTACTGCTACAGGGTTATGCCCTTCGGGCTAAAGAACGCTGGAGCAACCTACCAGCGCCTGGTGAACAGGATGTTCCACTCCCAGATCGGGCGAACGATGGAAGTGTATGTCGACGACATGCTCATGAAAAGCTTGGCTGCAGCAGATCACATCGGTCATCTTCAAGAGACCTTCAGTGTTCTTAGGACCTACAACATGAAGCTGAATCCCGAGAAATGCGCTTTTGGCGTTGGATCAGGAAAGTTCTTGGGGTTCATGGTCAATCAGAGGGGGATTGAAGCGAACCCTGACAAAATCAGGGCCATACTGGATATGAGGTCGCCATCATCAACTAAGGAGCTGCAGCGCCTCAATGGGAGAATTGCAGCGCTCAACAGGTTCGTCTCCAAATCTGCAGATAAGTGTTTGCCTTTCTTCAAGATTCTGAGAAAAACTTTTGAATGGGGATCTGAAGCTGAAGAGGCTTTCCAAAAGCTTAAGGCATACCTGGCCACACCCCCTCTCCTCTCACATGCTTCACCTGGGGAAGTGCTGTATTTGTACCTCTCTGCTTCTCCCTCAGCAGTAAGCTCGGTCCTCATTTCAGACCATGGTGGGGTACAAAAACCAATCTACTATGTGAGCAGAGCATACAGAGGGGCAGAGGTCAGATACTCCGAATTGGAAAAACTGGCGCTCGCCCTCGCTTCAACTGCGAGGCGTCTACGTCATTACTTCCAGAGCCACACAATCACTGTCATCACGGATCAACCTCTGAAAAGAGTTTTGGCAAAACCTGATGTTGCTGGAAGATTGATTAAATGGTCGGTGGAGCTGGGTGAGTTCGACATTCACTATCAACCAAGGCCTGCCATCAAAGCACAGGCTTTGGCAGACTTTGTAGCTGAACTTACATATGCTGAAGAACAAACTGAGGATCCTCCTCTGCTTACACTGGGCGCCCAGCTCTCTCCCTCAACGGGCGCCCAGCTCTCTCCCTCAACAGGCGCCCAGCTCCCCTCTCACTCAACGGGCGCCCAGCCCTCAACGGGCGCCCAGCTCCCCTCTCCCTCAACGGGCGCCCAGCCCTCAACGCTCACTCAACGGGCGCCCAGCCCTCAACGGGCGCCCAGCTCCCCTCTCCCTCAACGGGCGCCCAGCTCTCCACCTCGTCTCTGGGCGCCCAAGCTTCTCCACAGGGCTCGCAGGCCTCTCCATCTATAAATGAAGAACCTCTCCAAAGTGCCCAAGTACCTTCTGAGAGGTCCGGTGTTTCGCCACTACCAGCCTGGAAACTCTACGTTGATGGCTCAGCAACCACGGAAGGAAGCGGAGCTGGCTTAATCCTAATAAGTCCTGATGGTACACCCATCAAGTATGCAGTGAAGCTCCACTTCATTGCCTCAAACAATGAAGTCGAGTATGAGGCTCTCCTCTCTGTCTGAAATTGGCGATTGAGATGGACGCCAAATCTGTTCTCGCTTATAGCGATTCACAACTGGTAGTGAATCAGGTAAACGGCGAATTCGAAGCAAATGAGGAAAGAATGCAGGATTACCTCAGCATGGTGAAGGAAATAATCAAAAGTTTCCAATATTTTCAGCTCTCTCACATTCCTAGGGGAGAAAATGTTGCAGCCGACGCACTCGCCAGGCTTGCCTCATCATTGGAGGCCTTATCTGCAGAACCGACCCTCATCGGGCATCAGTTGGAGAAGAGTAAATTAGATGTAGTGATCGGAAACATCAACTGTGCATTTGAAGGCGACGAGCCAAATTGGATGCCCCCATAAAAGCCTTCCTCCAAGAGGGCACTGAGCCGGATGACCATCTTGAAGCTAGGAGACTGAGGATGAGAGCTTCTAAGTTCACAATCCTACAGGAAGTTCTCTACAAGAAGGGTTACAACCTACCGTTGCTGCGCTGCCTTTCCCCAGAAGAAGCTGACTACGCCCTCAGAGAAATTCATGAGGGGATTTGTGGAAATCACTCGGGAGGACGCTGCCTCGCCCATAAAGCACTTAGGCAAGGGTACTTTTGGCCAAGCATGTTGAAAGATGCCAAGGACCTCGCCAAAAGGTGTGACAAGTGCCAGCGCTTCGCCACTGTGACGCGGCAGCCACCAGAAGAGCTGACCACCATCCTCAGCCCGTGGCCTTTCTCCAAATGGGGCATCGACATTTTGGGCCCCCTGCCTTTGAGTAGAGGCCAGTGCAAATTCATAGTGGTCGCCATCAACTACTTTACAAAATGGGCGGAGGCGGAACCCCTAGCGAAGATAACAGACCACAAGGTGAAAGATTTCGTCTGGAAAAACCTGGTATGTCGCTTCGGGATACCTGAGGCCATTGTCAGCGACAATGGCAAGCAATTCGACAACAGGCTCTTCAACTCCTTCTGCGCTGACCTTCACATAAAACAACCTCACTCCAGCCCGGCACACCCCCAGGCAAATGGACAAGCAGAAGTGATGGTGAGGACAGTCCTGCGCAACCTCAAGACAAGGCTCGAGAGAGCAAAAGGTCTGTGGGTTGATGAGCTTCCAGGAGTATTATGGGCCTACAGGACAACTCCGCGGACTCCTACAGGAGAAACCCCTTTCTCTCTTGCTTTTGGGACTGAAGCGGTAATCCCTGTCGAGATAGGGGTACATTCCCTAAGGGTCCACCAATACGACCCTGCCACCAACGAAGAAGGACTCCGCCTCAACCTCGATTTGATAGAGGAGGCAAGAGAAATGGCTGTGGTCCGTAATGCGGAGTACAAACGACGCATGGCCAAGTACTACAATTCGAGGGTGAGGCCTCGTTCCTTCCAACCAGGAGACCTAGTCCTCAAGAAGGTGATTCTCGCTACGAAGGACTCTCGGGAAGGAAAGCTAGGACCAAATTGGGAAGGTCCGTATCTCATAATAGAAGTGGTGAGACCAGGCACCTACAGAATTCAGAACTCTGAAGGAAAGGTCTTACCCCATCCGTGGAATGCAGAACACTTGAAGAAGTACTACCAGTGAAGAGGTCCAGAAGGGTGAATTAGGGTTTTTGTTAAAGGACATAGGCTTGCACTTTTTATTTCATTTAATGTTGCAAAACAATGGATGGATAAATAAAATTACTTTTATTACCAAAAGTTGCATAAATCAGGCTTATGCTGCCTTTACAAAAGTCAAGCTACCTACCCATAAAATCCCTATACACTAATCACTTTCATCCCCTTCCTCATAATCCTCCTCTTCATCGTCCTCATAATCACCAGAGCTGCTACCACCATCATCAGGCGCCTCCATCGGCACAAAGCCTGATATGTCAATGTCTGGAAAGGCGGCCGAAATCTTCCCTCGAAGCTCCTCGTAGCCATCAATGAAGGCATCCGCAATGCCAATCTGCAGGTCCCTCTCGGCTTGAGAAGCTCTCTCGGACGCTGCCCTCATCTCTGCCTCTACAGCAACTTCTCTGAGCCTCACCTTCTCAAGGGTTCGAGCAAGCTCAGCCTCACTGAGCGAAGCCCTCTCACGGGCCTTCATCAGCTCAGCCTCACTGAGCGAAGCCCTCTCGCGGGTCTTCGTAAGCTCAGCCTCGGTGAGCGAAGCCTTCTCGCAGGTCTTCGAAAGCTCATCTTCTACCTCGGCCGCCCTCTTATTGGCTGCTGAAAGCCCGGTCTCAAGCTCGCTTACCCTCTCTCGGGACGCAGCAAGATCGGTCGCGGAAATCCTACCAGCGGCTTCCAGAGCAATAATCTTCTCTCGAGCAGTGGAGAGCTCTAGCCGCATAGCCTCTTTCTCCCGTCTCATCTGACCACAAGACTGGGCTCGCGACAACAAGCAGATGGATGCTGTGGAAAGCTGAAAAGTTAAGAGACGAGAGGTGAGACAGTTGTAAAGAAATGAAGGGGTAACAATATGGAGAAAAATAAATAATGAACTTCACCTGAGTCAGACCCTCTACAAATGAGTCAATGACCCCCTCGGTGCCCAAGGCGTTAACCCGAGAGACCTCATGCGCCAGCACATATTTCCCTAGCCTATCCCGCATCTCCCACGAACGACCCCGCCTGGGACCGGTCCCGGTGGGTGCCCCTGTAGAAGTACCCGGTTGTGGAGGACATAGCCGAGGGACAGGAAGTGTGGCTGAAGAGGAAGGCTGCGAGACAACAGTCTTAGCGGAGGAGATCCCTGCCTGAAGAGATATCTCAGGTAAAATCACTCGAGTAGGAGACACTCGGGACTCAGTGCAAGAAGCCAATAGAGAGGTTCCTGGTGAGACATCGCCTGTTCTCGCCACCTTCGAAGGAGGGGTACCCCTATCCGAGAAGCGGGTCGAAAAGCGGGCTCCAATCATCTCTCTGCTTACCTCCGTGCCTATTAAGAGAAGTATTGGCAAGTGAGACATGGAAACAACACATCAGATAATGTTTAAGATTATGGCCAGAGCAGATTTAACTTACTTTTTCTCTTTGATGACGGTCCTGAAGAAGAGCCCGGAGAAGGTCCACTGGCCTTACTGCTTTCTTTGGGAATAAGAGCTCCCAAGTCTTTCTCTGGATGATCTCTCACCGCTTGCAGCTTCGCCTCTTGATCCTTGGAGAGTTTGGGAGGATCTGCGGAGAAACGGTGAGCATAGAAGAACAATATATATATATACATATATATAAGTATGGAGAAGTGAGCAGGGAGACGTACCCAGTCTCTTGGCGCCAATCCATCGTGTGGGCACTAAAGCCTGATCTGCTTGTGAAGCCCATTCGCCACCTATGAAGAAGAAACGAGATTTCCAACTGTGACAGTTGGAACGCATCCCTGTAAGAAGCTTACATCCCCTGGAGGTGAGATAATACCATCCCCTATATGGGGCAGGAGACTCTGTCAAGTTGTAAGCGGCGTGAAACTCAACTGGAGTGGCATCCTGGCCATTCACCTTTCTCCACAACGCCAGAAAACCCAGCAAAGCCCTCCAGCCGTTGGGCACGAGATGCCCCGGGGTTAGAGAAAAATAGTGAAGAATCCGGCAGATGGAAGAAGACATTGGGAATCTCAGCCCGGCCTCGAGCATCTCCTCATAAATGAGGATCTCACCTGAGGAGCTGTCGCAAGCTGGCTCATCTTTTTCAACAAGACGACACATCACCATGGGCGGAATACGATACGAAGTAATGATTCGGGAGATGTCACCTCCTGTCCTAAAGGTGCTGAAAATTGTACTTACTTTGGACCCGTCGTCCTCAACGATGACCTTCCCTTGGTATTTCTTGGGACGAGGACGCAATTTTTCTCTCGCGGCGGAGACCGATGCAAGGTCTCGTGATCCCTTGCCTGCTGCGACACCTGAACGAGAGGTGCTGTGACCCACTTCCGGTTCGGTCCTGATCGCTTGTGGAAGAGTACGCTCCCCCTCGCTCAGTAGACCCCCAGTCCGTAGGCTCTCGCCCCGCCAGGCCTCGACCTTGCCCTCCATGCTTCGTCGCAATGGGCCCTCGCCCAAGGCATGCGCGCCCATCAGGCTGGGCTCACCGCGGCAAGGGGGCACCTTGCCCTTGCTGCTCGCCCAAGAGGGCCCCACAGCAGCCTCCTCGCCCATGGCGCCCTCGCCCATGGCTCCCTCGCCCGTGGCACCCTCGCCCATGGCACCCTCGCCCATGGCGCCCTCGCCCATGGCCCCCTCGCCCATGGCTCCCTCGCCCATGGCGCCCTCGCCCATGGCGCCCTCGCCCATGGAGCCCTCGCCCATGGCGCCCATCATCTCCTCCTCGCCCATGGCAGTCCCCTCGCCCATCTCCTCCTTCTCTCCTCGCCCATTGCCCAGCATCGCAGAGACGACCACATCCTCCTCACCTATGGAGGGATCGCCGGAAACGCCAACGCCAGTGCCTATCCTGCCGCTTGCCACCATCTTCTTCTCTTCCAATGGTTTTTCTGCAGAACCAAGTTTCTTTCTTTTGAAGAAATCATGCTCTAGGGCTTATTTTATAGCCAAAGTTTTCAAAGAAGAGTAACCCAAGCCGGGAGGACTCTCCGAAATACAAATCTACAGGAACAAGCAAGGTTAAGATCGGGAAGAATAAAATTTGTCAAGAGAGACGAGATTGGAATTTATCAATGCCCCCTTTCAAAAAAAAATAAATATTATTATTTGAGCACGGGGCATTGAGGGGGCAAATGATGAGTCAAACCCAATCCGGATCGCGGTAATGAGTCAGGTCCAAGTGACCCGGTCCGTCTAGGATCATGGGTCAGGCCAGAATAGCCCCGTTGAGATCCGGGTTTCGTTAAACGAAGCCTCGTCACCTCAGGCTCGAAGTCATCGCGACGAAGTCCTCCCCTCACCTGCATTTACCAAGTCTCACGGAGAGGATCTCACCTGCCTTCCACCTGGCTCGATCCTCAAGGACACGACTGAGGCTCCAAAGAGACGTTGAACTGATCGCATCCCCACCTGGTGGGGAAGAGTTATAAATAGAGCCCTCTCATCACTTGAGAGGGTAATCTTTTTTCCCTACTTTCTCATATCTGTAATTCTCTACATTAATCAAACGTCACCATTTTGAAGTGGACGTAGGTCACGCTTGACCGAACCACTATAAATCTCTCATCTCTCTTCAATTATTGCACAGCATTAATTATCTGACCGGTGGTGTCCGAATTCCTCCTTTTTGGCATCATCAACATGGGTTGGGTGAGGGGAGGAACCGAAATGTCTCTTGCTAGATTTAGGCCAAAAAATGGATCGAATCAATTTATTCTAACAATGGATTTAGTTGGCCTCAAATTTTAATTAACAGCTTTATAAGTCGCATTGTTATCAAAATTGGACCCAACTCTGCATACAGGGGTTCAATGATCGAGTAAGAAATTATGATCAGAGCCAATTCAAAGGGGAGGGAAATTGATCAGTGGTAGACCATGTTGACCAAAACTGGGAGATCTTCTATATAAATGGAAAATAAATGCTACTTCACTTAAAAAAAAAGCTCTATATATGGTTGCACCTCAAGCTGGGTAGTTAGCCATGGCTATATCTTAGACAGGACGGTCAACGTTCCAGAGTATGGAATATTCATCAAGTGAGTCCCACACACTTAATTTGGGCTCAGATGATCTAAACCAGTGTTCAAAACTTGACTTGTCTCACCTTCGCTTGGCCAAATAGACTCAACTCAAATGACATATAATAAACCGAGTTCCAGTTCCGACTGAGTCTGCCAATCAAATGCCTGACCCAACTCAGCATTTCCAGCATCCGAAAAACACATGGGTCTTTGTTTGGGTTGAAGCCTTATCATGCATAAAAAAAATAGATGGGTAGGGAGTACCTGGTCAACTGAAAGGTGCAAAGTGGCCCGAAGGAGGAGGTCTGGATGGGGCAGCCATGACTCAATGAGTTGGCAGGTCTGTGGGTCTAGACTCAGACCCGCACCCGTCGGGCTTCCACTCGGTGGTGCGCACGATTTCTCCAACACGACCACATCCCACCCTGCTAATATAAGCGCATGGGCGCACGATACACCCGCTATGCTGCCCCCCACCACCACTGCCTTTGCTTTCTTTGTACCCATCGCCTCTCTCTCTCGCTCAAGTTTAACAAGGAAGAGATGGTTAAGTTTAACAAGGAAGAGATGGTTAAGTTTAACAAGGAGGAGAAGGTTAGATTGATAGTCTCTGATAAAGATGCTGGTGATCTTGTCTTTTATGACTTGTGAGAAATGAAACCTGAAAGCAGGTAAGATGCTTTTCAACCACTCATTTCGAATGGAGACAATGAAAAGGTGGTGATTTTTTTAAAAGGAAAAAGGAATGATGGTTGTTAATTTATCTGTCACAGAGAATCGAAAGGATCTCTAATAAAGCTTTTGAAAGCATACACTGCCTAGTGTTGTACTACAGAATTGTGTATATAAATTAGTTATGAACGAGGGGGGGGGGGGGGGGGGGGGGGGGGGCTATATAAATGAAAGAGGATTCAAGAACTTCTGTCTTGTGTGGCGTGCTTGATGAATGGATGAGATTGACCTTTGGGGTTTGCAAATGACCTTTTACATGCGGCTGGATGCAGTGTTTTATTCCAATTTTACTGCCCACTCTCCAATTATATCTATCTACAAAATGAGATGTAATTAATTGATCTTTTTAATTTGAATAGATAGATGGCCATTACAATAATGGCCACCTCTAGAGACCATTCTAAATTGATGACTTCAATTACAATTTTGAGCAATGAATTCCAACTTTATTATTATTATTATTATCATTATCATTATCATTTTTTTTTATTCCAATTTGAATTTTGATAGCTTCATCAACTTTGTTTACAAGGAGCTCACACAAACTATATTAAGCTGGTAAAGATTATAATTCACAACCTCTCACTTCTTAGAGCTTTTACATCAAATACAACTAGAGTCGTAGGCCCGTGCTGAGCACGGTCCCATTTTTCTGCACTGTCACTTAAAATATTATATATTAAAATAATAAAAATCATAAATTATAAATTAAAAAGAATTAATGATTGTAGACATTTTAATTCATCAGCATAGTGTTTGGCCGTGCCCGCCTGAAAAGGGTAAAGCCCGAGTCCAAGTGGGGGTTGTTTATTAAAATAAAAAGGGCTTTCACTATTAGCTTCAAGTAGTATCCTAATTATTTGGAATGTGTATGCGTGTGAGAAAGTACCTATGTTTAAATCTCCATCCCATTAATAAAGATGTTTTTTAATTTAACTGTGTATCTTATTTGGGTCGGGGCGGGCTTCGACCTCTTTACCACTGAATCCAAGTCTGGCTGGTATCTTAAACCTATATAGATTTAAGGTCCAAGTTGGCCCCATGTACTAAAATCTAAGGCTAAAGCCCATCTCAAAGCAGGTTGGTCTCTGGTTAGGCTCATGCTGACCAGGTCAATGAGCACCCTTATTTGGACCAATCAATACACTCATGCTTAGCCCGGTCCATAGAATCTCTATAAAAAAATATCATATAGTTTTTATAATAAAACTAGAGAACTAATTTGATTTCATATGTGTAGGCTATCCGAGATCTAATATACAATATTAATCTTTCTTTAAAAAATACTTTATAGGCTTAAATATAGGCTTAGATAGGGAGGCTGCTGCCCTATATCTTACAATCACAAAATAGAGTTTTTTTTTTCATTTTAGATATAAAATAGAGGATTTTATAAAAAAATAAATAAATAATTAGATGCATCCTAGACCGAAAAGATCATTTTAGTTTCTCTCATAAAAAATTAGATGCAGCCTAGTGTTTTTTAATTTATACCTTTTTTTAGGGTCCATATCAACCCTGTTTTGTATTATCAAGGTCGATATCGACCATCCCGGCTTAAAAACCATTGTTTGCATCATCTTCCTCTTCCTCTCTTCCACAACCCATTAAAAAAATGTGGAAGACTCAAATGAAAAAGAAAAAGGCCATTGTGGAGAAAGAAGAGGAGAATCAGACACTTAGATCAATGAACCAACCAATATGCCTTCAACCAAAAATCATGAGGGGCGCCCATCTCTGGTTTAGGGAAGGTCGATATTGACCTTCTGCACAAGAAAAAAAACATAGTTTTTCATCTAAAAAAGGGCTAGAGGACTCCTTATCCGGTCCTCTCACTATGAAGAAAAGGACAGCACTACCCATCTGTCACCCATGATTTAATGTTGAGTTGCAGAGAATGAGATCTTTAAGTAGAAAATAGAAAATCAAATCCATGGGATATGCTACCAACGCATGAAAAATAGGATTCAATCTTAAGTTTTTCCGACGATCATGAATATATGTGGGTTAATCTACTCAATCCCTTTGGCCTCAAGTTTTAGAATTGCTTGCTTAATATGATTTCATTATTATCATGGTTGAGATATTTAGACATACAGCCAGTAAATTACATATAGCCAAAATCCAAGCTCGGCCGACTTGTGTTTCAAGATCTAATGCTCAAACTAGTCCAGTCGATCATCACCCCTCCTTAATAAGGATTAAGAAATCCAAATCATATAACAGAGTTTAATTGAGCAATCAATTATCAAACCGAACCTCAATTTCTAAATCAAATCGAGATCGAGCACAGTCTCTTTTTTCTACACTTTCAGTTAAAAATTCACATATTGAAACAATGAAAACCTTAAAAATTATAAATTAAACTTTTATTCAATAAAGAATAGAGAAATATCTTAGTTAATCACAGTAGCAAAATAAACATCCGCCACCTAATCTCAATTCCATCATGTGTTCAATCGAAACGCAGGATCTACGTCTATTGAAATAAAATTTTAGTATACGTCATTAGAGTGGTTGAAACTGATTTTGAACGGTTTGAATTATAATTATTTGGGACCCATGATAAATTTCTAAAGAAGACTTGTAAGTTAACATATAATAGTTGCAAAGCGGGGGGGGGGGGGGGGGGGGGGGGGGGGGGGGGACTTGTAAGTTAACATATAATAGTTTGCAGAGCGGGGGGGGGGGGGGGGGGGGCTGTAAGTTAACATATCAATAGTTGCAGAGCGGGGGGGGGGGGATGTTTTGCTAGTTCTCATTTTGTAAAGATAAGTGAAAATCTTAATTCAAAACCAAAATTGAGATTGAAATTCAAACAAAGAGTATAATTGCATCAAATTGAGGCCGATTTCCAAATCAAATCGCCAAAAAATCATATATAATAAACTTTTATACAGAGATTTATTTTAAAAAAAATGTCGTAAGGAGTTATAGATGAGCTGGATGGCCTTAGCCACATGAGAGATGTAAAGCGACCAATGATGTACAATGAATAGTCAGCGGCTATGTTCTGCCATTTCAGCACTTAAGCGGCTAATTCCGTGACGGTTAGCGACTAGGATTCTGCCATTTCAGCGCTCAATGGCTAGAATTTAAATACTTAAGCGATCAGAGCTCAGTGGCTAGCATCCAGGATTCAGCGGTCAATTTCCAGATCCCATAATTCCTAACGGCCACTGTCTTGTTGCTTTGATGCTCAGTGGATAAAACTAAAATTCCCCACACTTGACGGTCGTTCTTCTTCAGCACTCAGCGGCTAAAACCAATTCCTGCAGCAATCAACTACAAAACCCTAAAATCTTCAGCAGCCGAGAATTCGCAATTACCAAGACTGGTTGGCCAATACCTGAACGGCTGTTACCTAGCCCTTATCCTGGAATTTGGCGACCATTCTGCACAACGATAGCGGCCAGTATTTAGACCTGGCCGGAAATCCACAGTCGCTACCTGAATTCCGTCCTTTGTTTCAAAAAAAAAGGAGGGGGGGGGGGGGGGGGGGATGGGATGGGGAAGCCCTAAAATCTCAAAGTCTTCCTCTCTGCCTCAAAGGGAAATACACGGGGGGGGGGGGGGGGGGGGGCGGCGGGGCAGCCCTAAAATCTCAAAGTCTTCCTCTCTGCCTCAAAGGGAAATACAGGAGAACAAAATCCTCATCATCTTTGTATGTATCTGTAGGTGCAGAAAATAATGACCCACAATAACTGGGGAGCCTTAGAGGACTTATCCAACGATGGTGATGACTGGGTACCGTCCGAAAGCCTGAAAGAGAAGAACACACGGTCAGAGGACCCTGGCCTGGGCGGCGCAAGGCTGCCAAGGTCAGTGAATGAACTGGAACAATGGAAGGAGAGGAAGAAGAGAGGCAGAGTAACAGCTCTGTGGATTGTATTGTGCGTACCTTGCATGTGAAATGGAATTACCTTTATAGAGGCTTGGCTTGTATTTTTGGAGGACACCTTGGTGTGGGTCCCATGATTTGACTGGGAGTCATGATAAGCCCACAAAGTAATAAATGCGATCCAATCTAGCCCACCCTGCATTTAATGCCAGTCGGATCAGCCCACATTGCATTAAATGCGCGTCTTGTTGGGCCAGATCGTGTTGGGCGCTTTTAGGAGCATCATCGGGTCTGCCATCGGGCCTTGCCCTGATGTGGCTTCAGCCGCTGGATGCCGCCTTGTCAGCGATCTAGCGAAGATTGTGGACGGCTGGACGTCGCATCTGTCTTGCTAGCTCGCGCCCCTGTTCCTCCACGCGCCTGGTGACGTGGGGGATGAGGGGTGCGAGTGGAGGTCTTTTCTTGCTTCGGCTTTCGTCTCGGCTCCTTCAGCCGAGGTGGAGTTCTCAGCCGAGATGGACACATGGGGTGGCCGAGCTCGGCGCTAGTGGCATGGAGCCGTTTGACTTCGGCCGAGGCCTCTGCCCTGCTCGCCGAGGTGAGTTTGGTGCCACGTGGATGGCACGCGGATGGCACGTGAGAGTGCTTAGTCTCATCTGATGGCTGGGATTAGCTTAATCCTGTGTTCCGGAAATCTCCCCACACAGTATCAATTCTGAAACCCCACACGTAATGAAACATCAAGAAAAAAAAAAGAGGGAGAAGAAAGGTAGCTAGGCAGTAAAAGTGTTCTTCCCTTATTCTCATATATATACAAAGCTTCGAAATAACAAAGGGGGATTTCGTTAGGCTTGAACCAGAAACCCTATTTAGATTCAAACACCCTTTCGAGAATACCCGGCTAAGATTGAGATAGCCATGATGAACACTAAAAGAAGACATGGAAAGAACTCCAACACAAGCACATCAAAGAGAAGATGATTCAATTTTATGCAAAAATTTGCCGGTCGTTCTTCTTCAGGTGCCAGCAGAGTTATCAGGTGTGCACGACGTCTTTCATGTCTCGATGCTGAAGAAGTATGTGGTGGACCCTACCCACATTCTGCACCACCAGCCGCTCGACACTTCAGCCGGACACATCCTACATCGCCAAGTCAGTCGCCGTCATTGACACCAAAGAGAATGTACTTTGGAACCGAATCATTTAGTGGGTGAAGGTTCAGTGGGAGCATCACACCCCGGCTCTACGGAGCTACGCAATCAGGTGGCGAAAGATTATCCACATCTTCTACCGTAGGTATGTTTTTACTTTGTTTTTACATTTGGGGACCAAATGTTTTTAAGGCGGGAGGAATGTAAGGCCTCACTCCGTATGGGCCCTCAATTTGAATTTGAATACTTAATTATAGTCGAAGACTATGTATTATTCTAATTATGGGGTTTAGTTAATGGTAAATAGTATTTTCCTAGGTTTTTAGTTGTTTAGTTTTGTTGTGTAATTAGTAGAGTCAATAGAGTGTCTTTTATAATTTTTAGAATTAGTTAGTTTGTTAGGGGCCCTAGCTTAGAATTAGCAATTACTATGGGGGGTATCTACTTGAGAATCTTCTAGAACCTCACCTAAAGACCAAACTACCCATGACCCTAACCCTAATCCCATACAAACAAAAAGGGTATTTTAGTCCCGAGCCCCAAATCCCAACCTATATATACTACACCCTCCCATGCCATACATTGGCTATTGTTCCTCTCTCTCATTTTCCTCTCTTTTCCCCCTTCTTCCCCCATTTCCCTCCAACACACTCTCTTTTCCCTTCAATTATCCCATCTCCCTCTCTTTCTCTCTCTAGAACTCTAAGGAGAAGAAGAAGAAGACCTACCGACCTCATGTTTCTGGATGTGTATGTGGTGTTTGGACGAGTTTGGGTGGAAAATTGGATTGAAGAAGAAGGAATCCGGAAATCCTAGAAATTGCCGAGCTCAGTGTATTCGGTCGACCGACCTGCATCTTGGTTGACCGAACACACTGAAAACTAGGAAAGACCAGCTCTCAGTTATTTTCTCCACAGGCTCTAACCCTGTCTAACCCTGTGTGCGGGGTGACCAAGCTCAGTGCTTGACCGAGCTCAGTGTTTGACCAAGCACACATGAATTTTGGAAGAAATGACTGGAAACTGGATCTCTCCTTTTGGCCGAGCTCGGTGTTTTAGTCGAGCTCAGTGTTTTAGCCAAGCTCAGTACTTGACCGAGCTCCGAGCCAGTAGACCGAGCTCAAGGGATTTTCAGAAGAAGGAACTGTAACATGGGACACCCTTCAACCTGGATTCCCAGTGTGCGCGGTCGACCGACCAGGCCAGGAGGTCGACCGAGCACACAGAAATTCTGGAAAATCAGGCACTGCCTGTAGGGTACTCGTTCCTCTGATCCCAGTGTGCCGGGTCCACCGCCTAGGCCAGGAGGTCGACCAAGCACACTATGTACAATGACTTTCCCATATTTTGGTTTCTTATTATTTGATCATTATGGGACCCATTGACCATCCAAATGGACTTCTATCACCGTGTCAAGCCCGAGTCAATGGTGTGGCTCAGCCTTGACTCGTGGGGCCCACTAATTAGGGTATAGGTTGCGTAATCTAAGATGATTCGACCCTTATATGTTACCAATGATGCTTGTAACTTCGAGAGCACCAAACACAGTATCCATTAGCATCTGAGGTTTTATTTAAAGATCGAATTACCTGAGATGGACTTGATCCTGAAAGTAGACCAATTACTTAAGTTGGACTGTTGATATCTCTCATTGATTCATGTACTTGGAGATTTATCTCTTTTATGCTATTACTATCAATCTATTGTCCTTATCATTGCTTGTACCTGTTAATTCAATGGAAAATGGAGGATCTAAACTTAGGACTACTTAGAGGTTAACTGGTGGTATGAATGGGTGTATATTAACCAGTGTCTGTGGCTAGGCGGACCCTTTTATGGCCTAAGTTTGGATGTGGATTACCCTAGACTGGAGAGGTTGGATTATATGGACTTATAACTCATTATGAATGTAAATGGACTGTATATCATTGTAAATGGACTTATCACTTCATTGGACTCTTATAGACCAGGCCATATATTTGGTGGGCCTTGGTATGGATCTAATGATTGGACTCGGACCTGGATTATGATCTATGGATTGTTATGAGTACTTGGACCTCTTAGGGACTTTGTCAGGACCTTGTTCACGCAAGGCAAAGCTTAGACAGACACATACCTTTATTGTTTCCTGAGTCGGCATAGACATTCACTCAGTTGATCTAAGCTCAGCCTTTGGATAGATCATCATTGGTAGGAGCTACTGAGAGTGTTAAGTGAGCTATCATGATGAGCATTGTTGGAGACGGACGATCTGATACCGAATACGGTCTCAGAGTGTGATGAGGATGTTGTTTGCGGCGCTAGATAATCCCCAGCACTGGTGCGGTTTCCCCACCGCGACTGTGTTCAGTATGGGAGGGCCGCGGCATAATATCTTGCGGTATCCAGCACGTGTGAATGTGCCATATTGTGTAGGTTTAATATTATGTTTATCCTGATTCTGCACTATTTATCTTGCTCAATTGCCTAGAATCTATACCATTGTTACTCTCTTAACATCTTCACTGTCTCTACTCATTTTTTATGCATGCATCCTATATTACTTGCATATTGTGACTTGCCAGTTTTTGAGATCTAATCCATTCTTGGTGCTTAGGTCTCGACCCCGAGTATGAGGACGGGGAGCTCGCGCTTGTTGAGGCGCCCATAGTAGGTGACTACGGATGGGACCGGTCGACCAAGAGGTCGAGCTGGAGGATGGAGAGCCAGTACCTGGGGCTTGAGTGTCTATTTTTGTTTTGGGATTTGAGTGTCTTTTGTAGTGAGTCGGGCAGTAGTTAGTTTCAAATGTAATAAACATTGATGTTATCACTTGTCATTTTAGGCTGGATTTCAGCCCATTTACATTTGATATATTTGATGATACATTATGCTTTCGTTATCTTACTATGCGCTTCCGCTTTACTCTTTACTCTTCCGCAAATTAACCATTGATATTATATTGTTCAGAAAGTTTTAACTTGGACCTCTCTGCGAACCTACGATCTTGGAAGTTCTCGGATTTTTCGGGAAGTAGCGCGCCAACTTCGGTACCTTGACGATTTTCTCGGTATTCGGAATTGGGGCGTTACATTTTATGGTATCAGAGCGGGCAAGTCTCTAGGAAATAAAATACATTAGAAACTTTAGGATGTAGTGAGGATTTCAGTGTGGAGATGTGTGTAAGGACGACGGATTGGGTAGAATTGGTATGGTCCTAAGTATTGGACTAGAACTGACACATTTCCATTCTCTTAACAGATGCCTAGAGAGGGTTCACCATCACATGCAGCACCGGCAGTCAGCGGTTAGTACGACTTTGAGCATCGCTTCCAGAGGTTTCTACAAGCTTTCCTTGTCTCATAGGAAGCCCAGGCCGCAGCGCATCAGCAGTAGGCTGAGGACTTTGCGCAATTCCAGTCGCAGGTCCTGGATGTCATCGGGAAGGTAGCTCGGCCTAGTCCCGCAGTGACACCTACTCGGGAGGCAGACCCGAACGTCATATTCGAGAGGTTCCTTAAGAGGGGACCACCAGAGTTTACAGGCGGCGAGGATCCGCTAGTAGCTGACGACTGGATAGTGCAGATGGAGAAGATATTCAGAGTTTTCGAGTGCACTGGTCAGCAGAGGGTTGATAGTGCGACCCAGGAAGCCAGGGCTCAGGATCCAAGTTCGAAGAAGATCTTGGCTATGCAAGAAGAGTTGAGAGATTTCTGTGCCAGTACAGACGCCATATGTCCTGACATTGCACTGCGGAGAGATCTCGCTGTTTACCTCACTTATTGGCTTGGTGAGGCTATTTTTGCTGGAGGAGATGGAACGTACATCAGGCCGCATTGTATTTTTTCGGCTTGTCAGATGGCATTTGGAGAGCAGCTTGCTTTGGTGCCAGCTCTTTACTCCTACCTGTGTACCGAACTGCAGGCTGCTGCTTTTTTGGTTCGGCTTGGGCTTCCCATGAACAGGGTATTTTCAGCCCACATCTTTTATTCATGGTATGTGTACCACTGTCCTGGCTTCCACCAGCTGGGTGCTGCACAGGATGATGATCCTTTGATGATTTGGCTGGCTAAGGGCAAAGCTGTGCCCGAATCACTTTTGTTTGCCCATATGAGAATCCGACAGTTTAGGGACGTCGAGATGGGGCAGTCTTCAGTGAGGCTTTCTTCGGAGTTACGGAAGAAGGCTTTTGATTTTGGTGCCTCCCGAGACTCTACCAGGGCGGGGTCGGGAAGGCATTACTCCTTGACAAACGCAGAAGAGTGGCTTTTCAGCACACGCGTCGGCACGATCGTGCACCGCAAACATCTTTTCGTCGACATCCAGCCATATGTACCCTCTCCCTTTGCTTTGCAGTTGGGCTTTTCTCAAGGCATTGTTGGAGCGCCTTCAAGCATGGTGAAGCGCTTTGGAGGCTTACAGGACAGGAGAAGTGCATGGGCTTTCTATAGTGCTGAAGACACTACAGCCATGATCTCTTCTCCTGTGTTGTCGACTTCCCGGACTGCCGGCTTTACGAAGTGGTTCACGGAGAGCTTTTCGGCATATCGGGGGCTTTCCAAGAAGGAGCTTGATGTGGAACTGGCATCTGGAAAAGGCCTTGGAATGTCAAATGGCATCCGGCGGGAGGAAGTTTGGGCCTTCCTTTCTAGAGAAAAGCACAAGATAGGCTTTCTCGGTGACCAGGGAGGAAGAGAGTGTTCCACCAGTCGTCGAAGAAGGTATTTTGTAGTAATAACCCTGATAATGATTTTCAAACAGGATCGTATTCATACCTTTTTGTGTTTCTTTGGCAGGTTTTGAGGTGGCAGCAGAGAGTCCGTTGCTTCCTTCAAAACCAGAGCAAGGGATGCCAGAGGTCGATCCAGAGGTAGAGGCTCCTGGGACCAGTTCTGACACTGTTGAGGAGATATCTCGTGCTGAGATTCCTTCTCCAGCAGCTCCAACTGCAAAGAGTTCTTTTGTTCCTCTTCCAACGGGGCATGACATGGGCAACCGACCGACGGAGCGGGGCGAATCTTCAGCTGGGCCATCTCTTTTTTTTGCGAAGAAGGTGGTGGTGCGGGTTCTGAGCTCTTGGATTGAGACTCTCCTTGCTGGACACTTGGATGCCGAATTTGGCATGATCCAGCATGTGCAGGAGATTCTCGGTGATGCCGAAGAGGCTGGTCTGGATGTCACAGGCGCCAGGGCGATCGTTGATAGGATCATTACGCTGGGTGATAAGTGGTTTGAGACCATGGGTTTTGCTGATAACCAGTTCTTCAAGGAGATGTTCCTGGACCCTGCTGATAAGGCTAAGTTTGACCTGAATGAGGCTACACAAAGCAAGAAGCAGATAGTCCGAGAGAAGAACTTAGAAGAGCTAGCCATCATTGGGCTGACACATGAACTTAACATCCTTGATAGGGAGGTCGATGAGGCCAGGAAACGTCTTGAGCACCTGAAGGCACAAGTCGCTGCCAAGTGGGCTGTAATAACAGAGGCTCACGACAGGGAGAGTGCTCTGATTCGCCGGGTTGCAGATGCTGATCGAGTTCTTGAAAGGAGGTTTCAAGAGAACGAACAATGGCAAACTGCTCGGGATAAGCTTCCCGGTATGAAAGAAGGATTGCAGCATTCTCCAGCATCTCATGGCAAGTTCCTGAAGAAGCGTGCCTTTGAATCCCTAACGGCCAAGGCCAAAAGTTTGCTTGAGGAGCTGAAATCTTGGCTGGAGACCATTTTTGGTTGAGCACCTGTTTTTTTTTTTTTAACAGAAACTATCCTTCTTCCCTTTTTTTGGTACCATATGTATTCTTTTATACTCTTTTTTTTTTGTTTAAAGACACGAGGGTCATAAGTTTTGACCTAAAACCATTTAGGCGGTAAAAGGTATGGTGGACTAGGGTGGAAATCCCTGAATCCAAATTTTGTTTCAAACAATGAATTTTGGGTTCAAGGGTTGAAAATTTTGGTCAAGTTAGGGAAAGGCTCCTAAACTTGGATTTTTTAAACAATGAAACGATGAAAGTAAGCATTGTTTAAATTTCTAGAAATTTCAACATTTGATATGAAGATTCTAAAAAAAGTGGGTTTAGCGAGCGTGTACCTGGAAACCGATTTTGGCTGTACAGGCATTGCTTTTACCCAGTTGGGTAAGTCTTCAAGGGTAGTACCGCTTTAAGAACTTGCCGTTGATGGGCAGTATACATCTGTCACCTTCCATGTTTAGGAGTGCGTATGCGCCGTTGGAGAAAACCTTGTCGATGACGTAGGGTCCCTCCCATTTTGGCTCAAATTTGCCTTTGGACTTGTGAGCGAAGACAATTAGTCTTTTTACCGCAAGAACCAAGTCACCTTTTTTGTAGGCGCGTTGCCTGACCTTTTTGTCGAAAGATCCTGCCATGCGTGCTTAGTAAAGTTCAACGCTTTGTCGAGCTTCGAGCCGTCTCTCATCGAGATTGTCCAGCTCATAGAGTCGCAATTTGACATTGCTTTCTTGAGTCATGTCATTTTGCAAGGATACTCTCAAGGAAGGAATTTGTACTTCCAAGGGCACGACAGTTTCACATCCATAGACCAAGGAGAATGGTGTGCTATGGGTTGGTCCTCGAATGGTGGTTCGATAGGCCTACAAAGCTTTAGACATTTTGTCGCTCCAGTCTCTTTTGTGACTAGAGACAATCTTCTTGAGGATTTTGCAGAGTGTCTTGTTGAAAGCTTCTGCTAATCCGTTTGCTGCCGGATTGTATGGTGTCGAAGGACAGCTTTGGATTTTTTATTTGTCGCGAAACCTGTAGAATCGATGATCCCGGAATTGTGGTCCGTTATCATGGACGAATCTTTTGGGTATGCCGAAACGACAAATGATGTTGGTGCGCAGGAACTGAAGGACTAATGAGGTCTTCATTTCGTTGAGCGCAAATGCTTCTGACCACTTGGAGAAATAATCCGTAGCGGCGAAGATGAAGCGATGACCGTTACTCGAAGGGGGAGAAATTGGACCTATGATGTCCATACCCCAGGTTTCGAAAGGCCATGAAATCGCTGTAGGATGTAGGATCTTCTGTTGGAAGGTTCGAAGGTGGTTCCTCCACAATATTTTCGGAGGCTTCCAGCTCTACGAAACCTTCTGGGGTTTCAAGGGCATTTCCAGACCAAGGTTTTGTTCCTTTCCACGGGTCTTCTTGACTGGCAATTTTCCCAAGGATTGCTATGAGATGATCCTAATCGCCTGTTGAAACCGTGTCGAAGTAGGCTACTTCTTTTGGAGATGAGGGTTCTTCTAGGTCAGAAGACCACACGTCTGTGCCGTCAGACAATTCCTCTTCATCGTCAGAGAAATCGTACCAATTGGATGAGCTTCCTGGATATTTGTCAGGTGACTCATCGAAGAGATATCCAGGGAGATCAATGTCTTAATGGACTTGAGATGTTGAGGCTTGGTCAGTAAATTGACTTTTAAGCCTTTGTGTCAACTGTCTCAAAGGAGTGTCGGGATAGTACCCTAGCCCGTGTGAAGACTTTTCTACATAGCCATAGAGTCTCCAATCTTCCAACTGGCTTTTGGTCAAGAGGGGCCCCAATGGCGTGAGAATACCGTGGCCTTCTCCCAAATCGACTGGGTTTTGAGCGTCATAACCCATTTTCTTCATAATAGCTTGTGCCACAGAACTATATAAGGATAGTTGAGGCATACCTTCATTTTGGAAAGGTTCAAGCACGAAGTTTGATGAAGAAGCATCCGATCTATGGAAGAAGATTGGCTTTTCCTTTGCTGAAGTTGCTGGAACAATGAAGGAAGCTGACGTAGGATCTTCTATGTCAGAAATTGTCTCCATTGGAGTAAGAGCAGGGTGAACTTGCTGAGTGTCAGCTTGGCTTGACGATGTGTCATCTTCTGGCTCTGAATCAGAATCTGTGTCTTGCATGATAGACACAAAAGAGACAACAAATTTGCCCCCGGGCTTTTGCTTTGCCTTCTTCACTTTAGTTGCGATGACCAAAGGCTTTGAAGGTTTGAGGGAGATGATGAAGGGAGTTTGAATGCTCTCTTCGGATTTACCGGATGGTTTGTTTTCTTCCGCTGATTGTTGAGGAGCCTTGCCTATATCTTTCTGGAGATTTTCGTCAAAGGGTGCTGTGTGCTTCTCCTCTTCTTCTTTCTCACCTTCATACATCTGTGAGTCTGCGTAGTGGACTTCTTTACCTTTGAAGGGTTTTCTGTCCGCAAAGACTCGATGTATCATACCGTCGTCGCCAACAAACTTGATGCATTGATGTAAAATTGAAGGGACAACACCATTCTCATGGATCCAGGGGCGTCCGAGAAGGATGTTGTAGCATGAAGGGGTTTTTATTGCATACACAGTGACCTCAGAGATAAGATCACCGATCTGCAACTTGAACCTGATTTTGCCGATAGGCCTTTGAGTACTCCCATCATATCCGAAGATAGATACAGATGTGTGGCTGAGTTTGCTGGGTGGGATGCCCAACTCTTCGAGAGCCGATGTGGAGATGAGGTTGAGCGGAGAACCTGGGTCGATCTGAATTCTGTGCATAGGCATTTCCTTGATGTACCCTATGAAGTACAGGGGTCGGTTATGTCTTGTTTCGCAAAGTAGGAGGTCGTCCTTTGTGAAGGCGATGGTTGCACTGGCTGCTTTTTTAGCCGAGAGGCATTCAATGCATGATCCCTCAGTTTTCTTCTTTTCTTCCTTTGAGGAAGCTTCTGAGTTTTTGACCTAGTAATCCATTTCAATTTGGAGGACTTCCTCATTCAGCTTTTGTAATTCTAAAATGAGATTATCACGAGTGTGCGGAGACATTCGCAATAAATCTAGGATGTGCAGATGTGCAGGTATGTGCTTGAAGTGTTCAATCAAGTCATACTTGAAAGCCTCCTTAGGGCCTGCATGTTCATCATTGTTGCCACTAGGGGCGCTTACAACATCTTTTTCCGAAGGATTTACATATGTAAAGGAAGATTGGTTGTAATTTTTGTGGTAGTCTCGGCCAGAGCGGGTGCCTCTACCAACTTCGAGAGCTTCTTGAGAAGGGTCTTCATTTGGAAGATTGTCTTCAGGATCAAGAGGCTGTCGTTTTTCATTTGCTGAGGATGTATCTTCAGCAGAGTTGCCATCCTCAGTGATTGTGTTGCATGAAGCATTTTCCGGGAACAAGTCCTGAACAGCATCCAACAACCTTTCTTCTTCGTTGACCAATTCATCGTCCCAAGCATCAATAGCTGGGAATTCTTCAGTTAGGAGGGTGTGAACTTTGAAGTCACAGTCTCAGGAGAAGAAACATGAGAGGGTGTTATCTCAGTGAAAGTCACGTGAGATGAGGTGGCTCCAGAAGATACATTACTAGGAGTCATCGGAGTGTAAGTGATCTCATCAGACGATGCTTCGGAAGAGTTATAATCCCGAATTATCACCTTACAGGAAGCTCTGACAGGATACATTGCCTGATCGGAGTCAGACTCATCCTCGGATGTAAGAGGATCGTCTATCCAGCAAATTTCTCCATTTTCAGGAGTTAAGGGAGGATGTCTGATGGTCTTCAGGGACTTCCGGCTCTGGATTGCGAGGAGGCTTGTTGACGCGGTCTTGCTCTTATTCTAGAGCGAGATGCTGCAAGATCCTTGCATATTCTTCAAGATCAGGCATAGGAGCCAAATCTTCTTCTTCATCAACTCTTTACGGCTCAACATTGTTGATTTCCACTGGAGCAATGAGGGGTGCTGGTTCAACAACATTTTCTTGTATAGCCTCTTGGTCTTCTTCATCATCAGACCAGGATCCTTGTGGCTGTAGGGGGTTATACCAGATTGCTGGCATAAGATGAGTCTCAAGAACCCATTCTTCATCGGAGAGATATTCTCCTGTTTCAAGGGACTCCTCCCACCCGTCGGTGTAGTTGGATTCGAATCCATCATCGGTGTCGCTGGACTCATATCCATCAATGGAGAATCCAACTATCGAATTGCAAGAGTATGATGCCTCCTGCGTGGCTTCTTTGAATTGAGGTGGCATGAAAGCACTGAGAGTGAATTTTCTTACCCCCTTTGAAGTCTCTAGAATGGATGTTTTTGTTGCCTCCAGTGAAGCGGTAGAGGAAGCCTCTGCCTTTTCTTTGAATTCTTGTTTTGGATGGGTCTTCTCTTACCGTTTGAGCTTGAGGAGATGTTTCCTAGCCTGCCTTCGATGTTGAGCTGTAGGCTTTGTTTTCACGACCTCCCAATTTTCATCTTCCAGGAGATCGGGATGTACCCATATGGGTTGTCCGTCTGGTGTCGGGTAAGGAACCAGTTCCTCGGACGCTTGGATTGAGTTTATCACCTTGAAGGAAGTAGTGATCTTCTTCTTCGGTGATTTTTGATGTTTGTCCACATGTCACCATGCTGACGGAGGCAGACCCATAGTTTTTGTCAAAGGTGATGACTCCGTTTTTCCACATCTCGTTTATTTTCTCTCTCACAACGAAGCATTGATTGAGAGGATGCGAGATCATCTGGTGGTATGGACAGTACCGAGGATCGTTGGTTTTGCCAACATCACCCGGTCTTTTGGGTTCAGGCAAAGTGAGCTTGCCATTCGCCACAAGAGCCCCGAAGATTTCATCAACATCTTCATCAAACGGGTATTTCTTCTTTACTCGTTCTTTGAAGGCATCTGAGAGTTCAGGTCTCTTACCAGCAGCTTTGTTTTCAGCTTTCTTTGGTGGCTGAGGAGCTGACTTGGTCTGCACATTGAGGACCTCTTTCTTCTTTGGTTTAGAGGTTGCAATGGCGGTTGGCTCTTTTCTTGATGATTTCTGACTGTTGAGGTCTTTAATCACCGTTTCAGCTTCCATGAAAGCTTCCAGTAGTTCTCCCAGGTTCTTTGATTTGTTGCCGATGATCATGGAGCAGATTCTAGCTCTCATATTGTTTCGGCAGATGTCGACTAGCGACGCTTGTGGCAATACATCAGAGCATTTGTATGCCATTGCTCACTTATGAATGAAGTCACATGTTGACTCATTCTCCCCCTGTTTTAGGCTGCACAGCTGAGCCATAGTAGCGGGATGATCCTCACCTTTGAAGTGAGTCAGGAAGCGTGTCTCTAGCATGGCCCAATTTTGGATGGAGTCCTCCGGCAGAGTGGAGTACCAATCGAAGACCGTACCTTTTAGGGTACTTGCAAAGAGGCGGATCTTGAGTGTATCTTGATCCGCGATAGCTCCCGTCAGGATCTTGAAGTGGATGACGTGATGTCTGGCTGATCCTTTCCCCGTATATGTTCAGAGAGTAAGATGCTTGAATTTTGTGGGGAACGGGACCGAGTCCATCCATAAGAGATATGGTGGCTTGATCCCATGCTCCTTGAGTATATCCTCTTCTTTTGCTTTGGTGAGGATACTGTCTACGTCCTTTTTGGTAAGGGTGCGTGACTCATTTTCTTCTCCATTTACCTCATCGTCTTGATGATTCGGAGGAGGTTCATTGTTCGCCTGATTTTGGAAGGCGAGTTGAAGGTTTTCCATCAGAGTTTCAATCCTCTGCTGGCCTTGTTCCAACTGCTGGATGCGTGTGATCGCATCATCTTGAGGTGGATTGCGGGGTGGTGGCTCAGGATTTGTAGCCAGGACGTTCATCCCTCGAGATTCGAACGAAGAAACTGTCCTGGTGACTGTGCTGGGGCTCATTCGTTTTGAATAAGAGCTTGAGGAAGGATCACTCTGCCGTCCTTTGCTTGAAGGAGCAGGGGATTCTTCTGAATGTCTTCTTGTCCTGGAGACGCTGCAGGTCATCGGACGTCGGACATGGATTTTTGTTGCTGACTTTTGGCGTCTTCTGATTTTTCCAACCATATGGACTGCAGCAACTTGGTTGGGTCTTTCTTTTTCGACCCATTTGGGAGAGACTTGAAGTGTAGGAGGCTGGGTCCTTTGTTTCTCTAGTCTCTTTTGTCGATATGACGCGCGGCGGCGTATGCGACGAGCAATTTGAGCTTCGGTTAGCTCTGGCTGGGCTTTGACAACGAAGGATGTGCTCCCTCGGGCGCAGCAGCCGAGCCTATCTTCTTTGTCGCTGGGCAAGGACAGGATGCGAACCCTGTCCTTCGCCTGTTGCAGCGAAGCTTTGAATTTTTGGAGTTCGGCCCCTATAGAGATGAAGGGTCGAACTGCAGGTTTGTAGGCCTTAGCAGGTGCTTGCAGAGGCCTTGTGATGCATGACTTGATTTTGGGCTTATAGGAACAAGCCGGCTCATGCTGGGTTGACTTAGGAGTCAGGTTGGAGATGGGTCTCTCCTCTTTCATGTAGGTAAGAGGGTAGAACTGGTTCTCCTTGAGTGGGGCCAGGAATGCTGGCTTGGTGGATGTTTGGGACCTTCTTTGTTTTGGTGAAGGTCTTGGGGACCAAGTCTTGGGATAGACCTGGTCGTTTGAGGGTTGAGGCTTCGTGGGGCTGCCACGGGCTTCAGGCCTTCTGGTGCTCACCTTTGGTGTCACGGTAGTGACCACGTTGAGAGGCGAGTTTCTGCTTCTTGGAAGGAGCAGTTTGTTTTTCGGGAAGTGGGAATGGGCCCAGCGTCCCAAAGACGATAGTCCGAGGAGTCGAGGTCGACCCGGAGTTCAGAAAGTTGCCGAGGGAGTTGATGCTTCGGCAGCTGATGGGGAGCTTATAGGTGCGCGTGGTTTGCTTCTGTTGAAGCATGAGTTGGTGCTTGTTCTCGTCGAAGGTAATGGTTAGTGAAGCTGCCATTGTTAGTTTTCGAAATGTTTATGAAACAAGACCACATCCATTAGTAATCACAAGAATATAATGATCATAAATGGAAAGTTCTATGGTTTTGTCTTTTCAAATCGCTCGAGAGAGATGACCCAAGCAATATGAAGAAGGCAGAAAGCCATATAGGGTACAATTGTTCTGATCGTAGGTATGGTAAGCCCAGAATGAGCATCCCAGTGACTGCTAGAAGCAATTGTGAACTTAAATTCGACTTATCGAGAAACAGAGCTTGCTCGAGGTAAGAAGAATATAAAGTTGGAGTTACAAATGTGCCGGTCGCGAACATAGTAGACCCTGAAAGGGCATACTAGTACCGCTAGACACAAATGTTTGGAGACCGCATCCATGAGATGAGATTCCCTGTTTTGAAAGGTCAAGATTGGATTCATCAAAGAGAGCAGATGGTATTCATCCAAATACGGTCTCAACGATTTCCGCGAGCGCCAGTACTCAGAAGGAAATGAACCATAATTTCTCAGATCTGAATCCAAAAGTGACGAGTTTTTTTTTTTTTTTTTGAAAGGCCAATATCGGGTTCATCAAAGAGCGCAAAAGGTACTCCATCTGAATACGGGCTCAGCGATTTCCGCGAGCGCCAGTGCTCAGAAAGGAGACCAAAATTTCCCCAATCTAAACCCAAAATGACGGAAGTTTTTTTTTTTTTGAAGATTTTTTTTTCAATATTTTTTTTAAAATCTTTTTTTATTTTTTTATTTACTTATTTATTTTTTTATTTTTTTATTTCTTTTTAAGATTTTTTTTTGAAAATTTTTTATTTTTTATTTTTAGGGGATTTAACGGCATAAACCCTCCTATACAGCCTATTGTTGCAATTAGCCCCAATAAAAAACATCACACAGATTGGGCCCTGAATCCACGTTTCTCTCCTTTTTTTTATCTTTTAGCGCTATAGTCGATATCGACTTTCCCTGCTACTAAAGACCAAAAACCCTCTCTCAAGAGGAATAATCTTCGGGTTCCTCTCTCAAGAACTTGGTGGCGCATTCGACGGCGACGGAGTAGGCCCTTCTCATGGAATCGTGGGTTTCGGTCCCGGACATGCAGTGGATCTCTTCCATGATTTCTAGGGTTTTGAGGATGGATTCGGAGATGGAGGTCTTGGAGAGGAGGAAGGAGATTCTTCGGAGGAGGATTGTTTTCTTGAGGAGGAGATCGGAGTTTGATTGAGGGAGGAGTGAGATGAAAGTGCATGGAAAACAGTCGTCGATTGATTAGCGGAGAAGGAATTCGAGGATCCATGAGGAGATATTGATATCCATTTGGATTAAGAAGAAGAAGGGGTTTGCAGCAGAGCTAACTTGGGATTCAATTCCGCCGTCTTCGTCTCTTCTGTAATTGATGATAATGCATTGGTGGAGGCGATGGGGGTTATTGGATTGAGAACCCAAGAAGGGGTGGGTCTGGGAGAATGGGTTGAAAGGGGAAATGGCGTTTTGGGGAAGAAGAGATTGGAATTGGAGAAATGGGTTTTGGGTGTGGAAGAAAGAGGAAGGTGGGCAAGGGTTTTGCATTTGAAAGAGAGGGTCTCCACCGTGGCAGCCGTCTGCATCTTCATCTCCCTCACGCTCATCACCATCTCATGGGGATGATGTAGATGCAGTGGGTGTATGCTGGGAGGAAGGAAGGAGGAGAAAAGATAAGGGAAATAAAAAACATGGAGAAGGAGAAGGTGATGGTGCAATGTGAGGAAGAGGTGGAATGTACCATTGTCTAGTTTGGGTGTTTTGAGAATGACTCATATCCTTCAGATCTCTTATTGTTTGTCAGAATTCGATCTTTTTCTTTGATAGCTTTCTTGGTTTTTTTCTTCTTCTCTTGTCTGTATGAATTCAATCAAGTACATATGCAGTTATTACAGCTTGTTTGAAAGAAGAGATAGGTTTCATTGATACTATCTTGTGTGGGTGAATTCGTATATTTGTATGTGCAAATTCTCTGTTTACTTGTTTGGATTGGATATTCTTCTTTCACAGGAAAACATGGGTTTCATTAATATTATCTTGTTCGGGTGAATTCAATTATATGTATGTGAAAAATTATTGTTTACTTGTTTGGATTGGATCTTCTTCTTTCACAGTAAAACTTGGGTTTCATTGATTTTCTTTTTGTAGGGGTTGAATTCAGTAAGTACATGTGCAATTATTTCTATTTAGTTGTTTGAATTCGATCTCATAAGAAAAGATAGGTTCTTTTGGATTTTCTTGTTTTGGTAAATTCTATTAAATTCATATGCAATTATTCTGGTTACTTATTTGGTTTTGGTCTTCTTCTTTTAGAGGAAAAGATAGGTCTCATTGGTTTTTCTTGGGGTAAATCTATTTAATTAGATATGCAAATTTTCTATTTACTTATTTGAGTTCGGTCATTTTCTTTCATGGATTTCTGTGGTTCTTTCTTGTTAGGGTGAATTCTATCAAATAAAATGCATTTAACTAAAATAAAATTGGAAATCATGTCATTAAGAAGTCAAAATAGTGAAAATAATGTTCTTTCATATTTAAAGAGCCTTAAGTAACCTGAAAATGGTGTGGGTTTTCACTTTCAAAAGGATTGTTGACTCTTTTTTTTTTTTTTGTGATTTGCAGATTTTGGAGAGAACCAAGCAAAGATTCAAGCTTGGGTTATATTCAAGGCTAATGGTTTTTATCCTATGTAAGTATGTAAAAAAGGAAAGAGAGGGAGAAGGAAGAAAGAAAGAAAGGACATGTGCATTGGCGTGGAGTGCAGTGGCTGGCAAAGCGCAGTGCAGGGAGAAAGGAGAAGAAGAGGGGGAGAGGGGGAAGGAAGAAAGAAAGAAAGGAAAAGGAGGAGAGCCAACAAGACAATTGTAATTGAATGCTAATAGGCTGAATCTTCCTGAGTTGTTGAACCTACCGGTTTGATGTAATTTTCTTAGCTGGTTAGTAGAAGTTTTTGGAAGATTTTTTGGATAGTAGACGGAGAGGCCAAACATAGATACTTACTTTCTTTACTTCGTAATTGAAATTGTAAAACTTGTGGGCAGTGGTTGTGGAACTTCTATGTTTTGGGCACTTGCATTTATGTTGTGGAACTTCATGTACCATTATTTGAAATTGAATGGTTTGTTAATGTATGGTTGTTAATTGAATGTGCGAATGGAATGTACCAATATATTCAGAACAATGTTTAGTACAATGAAATTTGATTGAAATGTGTTTGAATGTGTTTGAGAACAATATAACCCAATTGCAATAATATGCTGTTCATAGTATAGGTCCCATGACTCCCATCCCATGTTGTATATCTGTATTTACTGTTGATAGTAGATGGAGGGAAAGAATCATGGGATGATGATGGGGGAGTTAGAAAGGGATTTTAGATTGGTCAGTTAGTTAAAATTGGCTATGTGTGATATTGGTAATGCTTGAATTTCAAACCAATTGAGGAGATGTATGTGTTCTAATGGATTGGGAAGATAAAAGGGTTGATCATGTTCTAATGGATTGGTAAGAAAAAGGTTGAGGCTCTCGCACATATAGGGCCTACTGTTGGCTCATCTAAGTTGACCACAAAATAGGGACCCGCTATAGTCACGGGTCCCTTCTGTACAATGTAATCTCCACATAGAAGAGATTTTTTTCTAGAGCTACACTTAGTAAGTTATAGTATTATAACATAGTCGATATCGACTATGACTGTGTTTTTTATGTTTCAGCTAAATAGTCGATATCGACCATGAAAATAGTCGATATCGACTATGACTGTGTTTTTTATATTTCAGCTAAATAGTCGATATCGACCATGACAATAGTCGATATCGACTATGGCTGTGTTTTTTAGGTTTTAGCTAAATAGTCGATATCGACTATGACTGTGTTTTTTAGGCTTCAGTTAAATAGTCGATATCGACTATTGGTCATGTTAAACAAACTAGACAATGGTACATTCTATTGTACTAAACATTGTTCTATATATGAGTTGGCTAGTTTTATGGCCTAATTTTATTGCAATTGTAAACAAAGAATCCAAAAGAATTGTCTCTAGTATATCCAAAAGAATCCATTCAACCCCATTATGGGTTCTAAGGTTTTAAGAGCATTCCAAACCATTCCATTGTACTAAACATTGTTCTAAATATATTGGTACATTCCATTCACACAATCAATCCACAACCATTTTGACAAACCATTCAATTTCAAATAATGGTACACGAAGTTCCACAATATAAATCCAGCTTCCCAAAACAATAGAAGTTTCACAACCACTGCCCACAAGTTCCACAATTTCAATTACGAAGTAAAGAAAGTAGGTATCTATGTTTGGCCTCTCCGTCTAACCAGCTAAGAAAATTACATCAAATTAGCATTCACTTGCCAACTTCTCTTGAATAATTCAATGACAATTCTGCTACAGAATAATTCAATTATCATTTCTCATACCTTTCTTCTCACAACAAATAAACTACTTACAACAAGAGATATGCACATTTACAACACTGCTTACACAAAGCACAGACAACAAATGATACCTCATTCATTTACAGTGAATCAAAACAAACAGAGAAACAGAAGAAAATTCTGGTGTCAAGTAATACAATGCAATCAACTACACTTCCCTGTACCCAAAGGACCTCTACCACACCTCAATAGATGTGAAGTAATACAATACAATCAACTAAGAATCCTCCCCTGCCTAATTCAGATTCTAATAGAACTCTGCCACACCTCAACAGACTGTTGATCCTTCCTGGCCAAGACCATCTTATTTCCACCAAAGGCCATCTGGGTTACCCTACAACCTCCCCATCAAATTCCTTCTAAAAACCCTCTCTCCCAACCCATCTTCACAATTTCTATAGGAACCCATTTCCGCCTCCCATGGCTCTGAATCTTGGAATTAAAACCCTCATTCTTCCCATTGCTACCATTTCTACCATCCCCTAAACAAACCCATGGGTTCACTCTATCAAGCTTCCTTAAATCAGCCATGAACTCCTCACCTGGGTTCACCCCAACCTTAAACATTGCAAAAAAGCTATTGGATACAGTAACATCAGAGAAGCAATAGAGGACTGGTTCGGCCACCATGAATGGAGAAGAAGACATTCATCGGTCTTGGATTGCGGCGCAGAAGACGAACCATATAAATCTAATTTGATCGAAGAAGAGGAGAAACTCAGAGGATCTGGGCTTGCAAATCTGATCTGGTCTTCGCCTGTTCCTTTCTTTCTTCCTTCCTTCCTCTCTCTCCCTCTTCTTCTCCTTTCTCCCTACACTGCGGGCCTTTGCCACCCACTGCACTCCACGCTAATGCATAGTCCTTTCTTTCTTTCTTCCTTCTCCCTTTCTTTCCTTTCTTTCCTCTTTCTTTCCTCATCTTCTTTTCTCTTTTCCCCCTCCTTCACTGCTGCACTCCGCCCTCACAGCCCCTGCGCACACCTCCATCTCCGTGCATCTCATCTTCACACACCCATCAGCTTTCTCTTTCATTCTTCCACCTTCTCAAAGATTGTGATTTGAGATTGTGATTTGAGATCAGTTGCAGAGAACAAGAGAGAGGGGAAGAGATGAAAGGGGAAAATAAGGAAAAGGGGAAGAAGACAAACATGAAAGAAATTGGTTTTCGATCTTTATTATACACAGGGATAGTCGATATCGACTATAGCGCTAAAAGACAAAAAAAAAAGGTGGATTCAGGGCCCAATCTGTCTGATGTTTTTTACTGGGGCCAATTGCAATAATACCCTGTTTAGGAGGGTTTTTCCAGTTAAATCCCTTAATTTTTATTTTAAAAAATTTTATTTTGAAAAAATTTTATTTAAAAGACGAGAGAGTACACATAGGCCTCCTAACCCGGTCTTATGAAATCTCGATTGATAGAATTGCCCCCAGGTAAGGGTATGATTACTTAATGAACCCGTTTGGAGGACCCTTGCCTAGAACAGTCAAGCTGTCTCCATACTCTGGACAAGGCTTTTCTTGAATCAACCATGATCAAAGAACGCAATTGGTTTAACCTTAGTGTTCTATGTCTTCTTTATATATATATATATATTTTAGATCTTTAATGAACTCATCGAAGAGAAACGATGGCCCAAAACCTTATTTGAACAGGCTCAACATTTCTGTAAGCACGATGAATGATAGGAAAGGATCAAGGTTTCTCAATTTTGAATCCAAAAAGAAAAATCTGATTTTTAGTTTTTTTTTTTTTCTAATGAACTCATCGAAGAGAAACGATGGCCCAAAACCTTAGTCGAACAGGCTCAACATTTCTGCAAGCACGATGAACGATAGGAAAGGATCAAGGTTTCTCAATTTTGAATCCAAAATGAAAAATCTGATTTTTTGTTTTTTTTTTTTTTTCTAATGAACTCATCGAAGAGAAACGATGGCCCAAAACCTTAGTCGAACAGGCTCAACATTTCTACAAGCACGATGAACGATAGGAAAGGATCAAGGTTTCTCAATTTTGAATCCAAAATGAAAAATCTGATTTTTTATTTTTTTTATTTTTTTTTCTAATGAACTCATCAAAGAGAAACGATGGCCCAAAACCTTAGTCGAACAGGCTTAACATTTCTGCAAGCACGATGAACGATAGGAAAGGATCAAGGTTTCTCAATTTTGAATCCAAAATGAAAAATCTGATTTTTTTTTTTGTTTTGTTTTTCTAATGAACTCATCGAAGAGAAACGATGGCCCAAAACCTTAGTCGAACAGGCTCAACATTTCTGCAAGCACGATGAACGATAGAAAAGGATCAAGGTTTCTCAATTTTGAATCCAAAATGAAAAATCTGATTTTTTTTGTTTGTTTTTGTTTTTTTTTTCTAATGAACTCATCGAAGAGAAACGATGGCCCAAAACCTTAGTCGAACAGGCTCAACATTTCTGCAAGCACGATGAACGATAGGAAAGGATCAAGGTTTCTCAATTTTGAATCCAAAATGAAAAATCTGATTTTTTTGTTTTTTTTTTTTTCTAATGAACTCATCGAAGAGAAACGATGGCCCAAAACCTTAGTCGAACAGGCTCAACATTTCTGCAAGCACGATGAACGATAGGAAAGGATCAAGGTTTCTCAATTTTGAATCCAAAATGAAAAATCTGATTTTTTTTATTTTTTTTTTCTAATGAACTCATCGAAGAGAAACGATGGCCCAAAACCTTAGTCGAACAGGCTCAACATTTCTGCAAGCACAATGAACGATAGGAAAGGATTAAGGTTTCTTAATTTTGAATCCAAAAATGAAAAATCTGATTTTTTTTTTAAAGAGAAAGAGTGGAAATAAATTCAAAGAATTAGAAATTTCCAAAAAATATCATCTCATTTTTTTTAGATGCGGAATCCAACATTGGCCACCAATTAGAAAGTAGCCAAGGAATCAAGAAAAGAAGTATAAGCATAGAGCAATAGACATGATATGCAAATATTTCATTTCTAGCATCGTGTTCTCAAATGAATGAGTCCCACCGGGTGTGCCAGCTTGATGGACCAGCGCATTCTGCCCGGTTCTACTGGGGTCGACGGACGTGGGAGTCCGTTTGGGTCCGACCCTTTCGTAACCGGGGGGCAGAGGCGTGCAACAACATTTTTTTTGTGTGGGTGTGCCAGATTTTCTATTTTACTTCGAATTATAAGTGGTGATCCGGAGATCAACCTTCGCAAGTAAAAAGAAAATCAACTTCTTTCAAGTTTTCCATTGCACATATATTTAAGAAAAGAGACATTTTCTTGATTTGCCGTGAAAGGCGATTTTTTTGGCGTTTATAGCCGATTTTGGCGTTTATAGCCGATTTTTGCGTTTATAGCCGATTTACAATTCTTATCAATAATGAAAGAAAAGAGTTGTGATTTTTTTCTCTTTTGAAAAAATACAAACTACAATAAAAAGGAAGAAAAGGATGATCTAACTTCTCAGGAGATTGTGGGGGACCCGTTCAGATTGACGGTCGCAAGCCATATGTGGACTTCGCCATCATCCATGCAGATGAGAACAGAGGATGCTATTGATTCGCTTGGCTTGGCTATAACCTCAGGTTTTTAGAGGACAAAGACCAAAAGGAGGTCTTATGTCCAATAAAAAACTAAGTATACGGGCTGAAAAGCCACGTCTAAGCCATTAGAGGCAGAAGGAGAAGGCAAAGACCTTGGGGGGGTACCCCCCCAAGGGACTTTTGTAACCATGTAGCGGTCGTCGGTGTAGAACTTCCGTAGAGTTTTCTCTCTTTCTTTCTCTGGATTTCTGTGCTTCTTTCTGATCTGGGATCTGTCTTGTTTTTCCGATCTGGATTCCTTTGGAGTGCTCTCCAATTTATAGGCTCTTGGTAGCCATTTAGGAGAGTTTATGGGCTTTTATTGTCATTAAGCCGCATAATGGGAGGAGTTACAGGATTTAATTCCTTTATTTTGTAACTCATTTTTCTTCGCTTCTGATTGGCCGGAAGAGATTGAGGGCATTTAATCACCTTTAATCGCCATGATGGGAGGAGTTTCATGGTTTAAATGTCATGAATCTCTTGACTTATAACTCCCGGATGCTTGCTTCTGATTGGGCCGTCCAAAGAAATGGATTAATGACTGCAATAAAGCTAGTCAATTAATCGCATTAAGTGGTCGCCGAGCAGTTGAAGAGTTGCGGGTCGTGCCGCGTCTTTTGGGATTCTTCCGGTGATGATCATCGATGGATCTTCATGTAGATCGACATCGGATGACCATGTAACTTCAGGTATTGGTTGCCAATAGCGGGTCGGTGCCATCTGTCCTGTCGATTTCTTGATCGGTCGGGTAGAAAGCACACTTTTTTTGGTTGACCGGTTGGCGATCAATGTTGAAATTCGATACTCTTGATGATTGACCCGTGATTTTGACGGATGACAGAGGATTTAGTGTCTCAAAAGTATGAATTTTGGAAAATACCAGAGGTCGGACGCTTCGAATCGTAAAAAAAGGGCAAAAAACAGGGTTTTCGGGGCCCTCCCGGCCAATTCGGGCTCCAGGGTCGCAGGTGCTGGTGACCCTGGGCCAGGGACGCAGGGGTCTGCGACCCTGGGGGGGGGTTTTCCCCCCTTTTGTCCCGTTTTGTGTACGTTTTACTATTTTTTAATTCCTTTTTCTTCTGTATTTTTCCTTGACATTTTTGATCATTTATTGGCCTGATTCCCCTGTAGAAAACCTAATGAGAATCTTTGCATTTTGTTTTGCAAAGTTTCCATTTTCCGAGAAAGCCGAAGACTTTGTCGCATAGAGCTGCCGATTTTCCGTCAGAAGCTGAAACTGGGACAAACGATGTCGGAATGACCTGAAATTTGGGGTGAAGCCTACTGAGCAATAAATAAGACAACCATAGGCTTTTGTTTGAGTTTTGAAGCCGTTTGGGGTCCTATCACCAGTAGACTTGTTTTTGTCGCGATAAAGATGTCGTGACTTGATGTGCGGTCAACCGATGTCCGATTGACTTGAAATTTGACAGGGAACTTATTGGAGTCATTTTAAGATGATCCATAGGCTCTGTCTTGGAAACCATGGTCCCGGGGAGCTTCGCCGCCGAGAGGCCTGATTTGGCTTCCGAGGTCAAAGTCTGGTCAAATGTTGTCGAAATGACTTGAAATTTGACGTGTAACCCTTTGTAAGCATTTTGAAGCCGTCCATGTGCTCTATCTGATGAGTGATGGCCTCGGAGGTTCTCGCCGCCGAGAGGCTAGATTTAGCTGTTCGAGGGTTGATGTAGGGTCAAATGTTGTCGGTTTGACTCGGAACTTGACGTGGAGCCTTTTGGATGTATTTTGAGACCATCCATTAGCTCTGATCGAAGATTCGGTGTCTTTGATGCTTTCGCCGCCGGGAGTTCATTTTCAGCTACCGGAGAAGCGAAGTTTAGGCCAAATGATTTTGAAATGGCCCGAAACTTCTTGTGTTCTCCTATTTTGCTGTCATGAAGGATCTTGCAGTTTTTGTTTGATTCTGACAAGATTTGATTTTTTGGAAGTAGCATTACCTATTTATGGCAGGTTGCGACTTCATGCAGTTTTCTGGCTCTTGAAGAAGCAATGTAACATTTTTGTTGTCAACAAGGGTGCAACTAGCAGCTTATATGTTCAGAGGCGTCGCAGAGGACTGGTGGAGGACTGTTCAGCGTCATTACGAGATGATCGGGGACGAGATCGCTTGGATAGCTTTTGTTGACACCAAAAATGTCACTTTGCCTTTTCAAGATCCAAAGAACTACATGAAGTCGCTACCTGCCATAAATAGGCAATGCTGCTTCCAAAAATCAAATCTTGTCAGAATCAAACAAAAACTGCAAGATTCTTCCAGACAGCCAAAAGAGGAGTACACAAGAAGTTTCGGGCCATTTCAAAATCATTTGGCCTAACTTCGCTTCTCCGACAGCCGAAAAGGAGCTCTCGGCGACAAAAGCTCTCCGGGACCATGGTTTCCAAGACAGAGCCTATGGATCATCTTAAAATGACTCCAATAGGTTCCCTGTCAAATTTCAAGTCAATCGGACATCGGTTGACCGCACATCAAACCGCGACATCTTCATCGCGACAAAAAGCAAGTCTACAAGTGATAGGACCCCAAACGGCTTCAAAACTCAAACAAAAGCCTATGGTTAGTCTTATTTATTGCTCAGGAGGCTTCACACCAAATTTCAGGTCATTCCGACATCGTTTGACCCAGTTTCAGCTTCTGACGGAAAATCGGCAGCTCTGCGCGACAAAGTCTTCGGCTTTCTCAGGAAATTGGAAACTTTGCAAAATAAAATGCAAGGATTCTCATCAGGTTTCCTACAAATAAATCAGGCCAATAAATGATGAAAATGTCAAGGAAAAGTACAGAAGAAAAAAGAATCGAAAAAAAGCAAAAACGGACGCAAAACGGGACACGAAAGGGGGAAAACCCCCCCAGGGTCGCAGGCCCCTGCGACCCTGGGCCAGGGTCGCCGGCGACCTTAGAACCCGGGGTCGCCGGGAAAGCCCCGGAAACCCCGGTTTTCGCCGTTTTTTCGCGATTCGAAGGGCCCAGCCTCTGGTACTTTCCAAAATTCATGCTTTTGAGACACCAAGTCCTCTGACATCCGTCCAAAACACGGGTAAATCATCAAGAGTATCGAAAACAACATTGATCGCCACCCGGTCAACCAAAAAAAGTGTGATTTCTACCCGACCGATCGAGAAATCGACAGGACAGATGGCACCGACCCGCTGTTGGCAACAAACACCTGAAATTACATGATCATCTAATGTCGATCTACATGAAGATCCATCGATGATCATCAACAGAAGAATCCCAAAAGACATGGCACGGCCCGCGACTCTTCAGCTGCTCGGCGACCACTTAATGCGATTAATTGACTAGCTTTATTACAGTCATTAATCCATTTCTTTGGACGGCCCAATCAGAAGCAAGCATTCGGGAGTTACATGTCAAGAGATTCATGGCATTTAACCCATGAAACTCCTCCCATCATGGCGATTAAAGGCGATTAAATGCCCTCAATCTCCTCCGGCCAATCAGAAGCCAAGAAAAAGGAGTTACAAAATAAACAATTCAATTTTGTAACTCCTCCCATTATGCGGCTTAATGACAATAAAAGCCCATAAACCCACCTAAAAGGCTACCTAAAAGCCTATAAATAGGAGGGCTCTCCAAGAAGAAAAGGACAGACAGAGAAGACAACACAACATCAACAGACAGCAGACAGAAATCCAGAGAAAGGAAAAAGAGAGAAAACTCTGCGGAAATTCTACACCGGCCACCGCAACAAGGTGACAAAAGTCCCTTGGGGGGTACCCCCCCCCCCCCAAGGTCCTTGCCTTCTCCTCCTGCCTCCAATGGCTTAGATATGGCTTTTCAGCCCGTCTACTCGGCTTTTCATTGGACATAGGACCTCCTTTTGGTCTTTGTCCTCTAAAAACCCGAGGTTATAGCCAAGCCAAGCGAATCAATAGCATCCATTGTTCTCATCTGCATGGATGATGGCGAAGCCCACATATGGCTTGCGACCGTCAATCTAAACGAGTCCCCCACAATCTCCTGAGAAGTTAGATCCTCCTTTTCTTGCTTTTCATTGTAGTTTGTATTTTTTCAAAAGAGACAAAAATCACAATTCTTGTCTTTCATTGTTGATAAGGATTGTAAATCGGCTATAAATGCCAAAATCGGCTATAAACGCCAAAAATCGGCTATAAACGCCAAAATCGGCTATAAATGCCAAAAAAATCGCCTTTCACGGCAAATCAAGAAAATGTCTCTTTTCTTAAATATATGTGCAATGGAAAACTTGAAAGAAGTTGATTTCCTTTTTACTTGCGAAGGTTGATCTCCGGATCACCACTTGCAATTCCAAGTAAAAATAGAAAATCTGGCACACCCACAAAAAAAGAAATGTTGATGCACGCCCCCTCTTGCCCCCCGGTTACGAAAGGGTCGGAACCAAACGGACTCCCACGTCCGCCGACCTCGGTAGGAACCCGGGCATCCGGGAGCGCGGTCCATCAAGCTGGCACACCCGGTGGGACTCGTTTATTTGAGAACACGATGCTAGAAATGAAATATTTGCATATCATATATTTGGCTCTATGCTTATATTTCTTTTCTCGATTCCTTGGCTACTTTATAATTGGGTGGCCTATGTTGGAAGTTCCGCATATAAACAAAATGAGATGAATTTTGTTTGGAAATTTCTAATTTCTTTAATTTATTTCCACTCTTTCCTTTCAAAAAAAAACAAAAACAAAAAAAACATCAGATTTTTCAGTGTGGATTCCACTTGAGAAGCTTTGATCCTCTTCCCTTCTGGGCACTGGCGCGCGAATCGCCGAACCGCGGATCGGGGGTTGGGCGTTCTCTCGATGAGTTCACTAAAAAAAAAAAATATTCTAGATATTTAAAAGTTAACGATTTCTCAATTTGGATCAAAATTGGACCTTGATCCTTTCCCTCTGGCATGGCGCTCGCGGAAATCCCGGACGTGTTCGACGGGGTTGTGTCATTGTTTCTCTTCGATGAGTTCATTAAAAAAAAATCTAAAAAAATATATATATATATATATAAAGTATAAAAAAATTTTAGATTTCTCATTTGGATTCAAATTGAGAACCTTGACCTTCCCTTCTGATGGCGTCGCGGAATCGCCGAACGTATTCGGATGGAGTCGGTCATTGTTTCTCTTCGATGAGCATTAAAAAAAATCTGAAATGATTGAGAAAAAATTTAGATTTCCAATTGATTCAGAACTGATCCGGTCTTCGGGCGCTTGCATTTGGTGTTCGCTAAGGTTTTGGCTTGTTTCTCTTGATGAATTCATAAACATAAAAATAAAAAAAATATATATAAAAAAAAAGACATAGACAAATAAGGTTAAACCACTGTGTTCTTTGATCATGGTTGATTCAAAGAAAAGCCTTGTCCAGAGTGTGGAGACAGCTTGACTGTTCTAGGCAAGGGTCCTCCAAACGGGTTCATTAAGTAATCCTACCCTTACCTGGGGGCAATTCTATCAATCAAGATTTCATAAGACCGGGTTAGGAGGCCTATGTGTACTCTCTCGTCTTTTAAATAATTTTTTTTTCAAAAATAAAATTTTTAAAAATAAAAATTTAAAATAAAAAAATAAAAAATAAAAAAAAATTTCAAAAAAAAAAATCTTAAAAAAAAAATAAAAAAAATAAAATAAAAAAAAAAGATTTAAAAAAAAAAAAAAAAATCTTCAAAATCTTCAAAAAAAAAAAACTTCCGTCATTTTGGGTTTAGATTAGAGAAATCTTGGTCTTCTCCTTTCTGAGCACTGGCGCTCGCGGAAATCGCTGAGCCCGTGTTCAGATTGGAGTGCCTTTTGCTCTCTTTGATGAACCCGATATTGGCCTTTCAAAAAAAAAAAAACTCGCCATTTTTAGATTCAGATCCGAGAAATCATGGTTCATTTCTTTCTGAGCACTGGCGCTCGCGGAAATCGCTGAGCCCGTGTTCAGATTGGAATACCATCTGCTCTCTTTGATGAATCCAATCTTGACCTTTCAAAACAGAGAATCTCATCTCATAGATGCGGTCTCAAAACATTTGTGTCTAGCGGTACTAGTACGCCCTTTCAGGGTCTACTGTATTGCGACCGGCACATCTGTAACTCCAACTTTATATTCTTCTTACCTCGAGCAAGCTCTGCTTCTCGATAAGTCGAATTTAAGTTCACAATTGCTTCTAGCAGTCACTGGGATGCCCATTCTGGGCTTACCATACCTGCGATCAGAACAATTGTACCCTCTATGGCATTTTGCCTTCCTCATATTGCTTGGGTCATCTACCTCGAGCAATTTGAAAAGACGAAATCATAGAACTTCCCATTTATGATCATTATATTCTTGTGATTACTAATGGATGTGGTCTTGTTTCAGAAATTTTCGAAAAACTAACAATGGCAGCTTCACTAACCATTACTTTCGACGAAAACAAGCACCAACTCATGCTTCAACAGAAGCAAACCACGCGCACCTACAAGCGCCCCATCAACTGCCGAAGTGTCAACTCCCTCGGCAACTCTCTGAACTCCGGGTCGACCTCGACTCCCCGGACTATCGTCTTTGGGACACTGGGACCATTCCCACTTCCCGAAGAACAAACTGCTCCCTCCAAGAAGCAGAAACTCGCCCCTCAACGTGTCACTACCATGACACCAAAGGCGAGCACCAGAAGGCCTGAAGCCCGTGGCAGCCCCACGAAGCCTCAACCTGCAAACAACCAGGTCTACCCCAAGACTTGGTCCCCAAGACCTTCACCAAGACAGAGAAGGTCCCAAACATCCACTAAGCCAGCATACCTGGCCCCACTCAAGGAGAACCAGTTCTATCCTCTTGCCTACATGAAAGAGGAGAGACCCATCTCCAACTCGACTTCCAAGTCATCCCAGCATGAGCCGGCTTGTTCCTACAAGCCCAAAATCAAGTCATGCATTACAAGGCCTCTACAAGCACCTGCTAAGGCCTACAAACCTGCAGTTCGACCCTTCATCTCTACAGGGGCCGAACTTCAAAAATTCAAAGCTTCGCTGCAACAGGCGAAGGATAGGGTTCGCATCCTGTCCTTGCCCAGTTACAAAGAAGACAAGCTCGGCTGCTGCGCCCGAGGGAGCACATCCTTCATTGTCAAAGCCCAGTCAGAGCTGACCGAAGCTCAAATTGCTCGTCGTATACGCCGCCGCGCGTCGTATAGACAAAAGAGACTAGAGAAGCAAAGGACCCAGCCTCCCACACTTCAAGTCTCTCCCAAATGGGTCGAAAAAGAAAGACCCAACCAAGTTGCTGCCGTCCATATGGTTGGAAAAACCAGAAGGCGCCAAAAATCAGCAACAAAAATCCATGTCCGACGTCCGATGACCCGCAGCGTCTCCAGGACAAGAAGACATTCAGAAGAATCCCCTGCTCCTTCAAGCGAAGGACAGCAGAGTGATCCTTCCTCAAGCTCCTCTTCAAAAAGAATGAGCCCCAGCTCAGTCACCAGGACAGTTTCTTCGTTCGAATCACGAAGGATGAATGTCTTGGCTACAAATTCTGAGCCACCACCCCGCAATCCACCTCCAGAAGATGCGATCACCCGCATCCAGCAGTTGGAACAGGGCCAGCAGAGGATTGAAACTCTGATGGAAAACCTTCTCCTCGCCTTCCAAAATCAGGCGAACAATGAACCTCCTCCGAATCATCAAGACGACGAGGTAAATAGAGAAGAAAATGAGTCACGCGCCCTTACCAAAAAGGACGTAGACGGTATCCTCGCCAAAGCAAAAGAAGAGGATATACTCAAAGAGTATGGGATCAAGCCACCATATCCCTTATGGATGGACTCGGTCCCGTTCCCCACCAAATTCAAGCATCCTACTCTCCAAACATATACGGGGAAAGGATCAGCCAGACAGCACGTCATCCACTTCAAGATCCTGACGGGAGCTATCGCGGATCAAGATGCACTCAAAATCCGCCTCTTTGCAAGTACCCTAAAAGGTACGGCCTTCGATTGGTACTCCACTCTGCCGGAGGACTCAATCCAAAACTGGGCCATGCTAGATACACGCTTCCTGACTCACTTCAAAGGTGAGGATCACCCCGCTACTATGGCTCAGCTGTGCAGCCTAAAACAGGGGGAGAATGAGTCAACATATGACTTCATTCACAAGTGGAAAGCAATGGCATACAAATGCTCTGATGTATTGCCACAGGCGTCGCTAGTCGACATCTGCCGAAACAACATGAGAGCCAGAATCCGCTCCATGATCATCGGCAACAAATCAAAAAACCTGGGAGAACTCCTAGAAGCTTCCATGGAAGCTGAAACGGTGATTAAAGACCTCAACAGTCAGAAATCATCAAGAAAAGAGCCAACCGCCATTGCAACCTCTAAACCAAAGAAGAAAGAGGTCCTCAATGTGCAGACCAAGTCAGCTCCTCAGCCACCAAAGAAAGCTGAAAACAAAGCTGTTGGTAAGAGACCTGAACTCTCAGACGCCTTCAAAGAACGAGTAGAGAAGAAATACCCGTTTGATGAAGATGTTGATGAAATCTTCGGGGCTCTTGTGGCAAACGGCAAGCTCACCTTGCCTGAACCAAAAAGACCGGGTGATGTTGGCAAAACCAACGATCCTCGGTACTGTCCATATCACCAGATGATCTCGCATCCTCTCAATCAATGCTTCGTTGTGAGAGAGAAAATAAATGAGATGTGGAAAAACGGAGTCATCACCTTTGACAAAAACTATGGGTCTGCCTCCGTCAACATGGTGACATGTGGACAAACATCAAGATCACCGAAGAAGAAGATCACTACTTCCTTCAAGGTGATAAACTCAATCGAAGCGTCCGAGCAACTGGTTCCTTACCCAACACCAGACGGACAACCGATATGGGTACATCCCGATCTCCTGGAAGATGAAAATTGGGAGGTCGTGAAAATAAAGCCTACAGCTCAACAGCGAAGGCAGGCTAGGAAACATCTCCTCAAGCTCAAACGGCAAGAGAAGACCCAGCCAAAACTAGAGGTCAAAGAAAAGGCAGAGGCTTCCTCTACCGCTTCACTGGAGGTAACAAAAACATCCCTTCCAGAGACTTCAAAGGGGGTAAGGAAATTCACTCTCAATGATTTCATGCCACCTCAATTCAAAGAAGCCATGCAGGAGACATCATACTCTTGCAATTCAGTAGTTGGATTCTCCATTGATGGATACGAGTCCAGCGACACCGATGATGGATTCGAATCCAACTACACAGATGAGTGGGAGGAATCCCTTGAAACAGGAGAATATCTCTCCGATGAAGAATGGGTTCCTGAGTCTCATCTTATGCCAGTAATCTGGTATAACCCCCTACAGCCACAAGGATCCTGGTCTGATGATGAAGAAGACCAAGAAGCTGTACAAGAAAATGCTGCTGAACCAGCACCTCTCATTACTCCAGTGGAAATCAACAATGTTGAACCACAAAGAGATGATGAAGAAGAAGATCCGGCTCCCATGCCTGATCTTGAAGAATATGCAAGGATCTTGCAGCGACTCGCTCTAGAACAAGAGCAAGACGCGTCAACGAGCCTCCTCGCAATCCAGAGCCTGAAGTCCCTGAAGACCATCAGGTACATCCTCCCTTAACTCCTGAAAATGGAGAAAATTGCTGGATAGACGATCCTCTCACATCCGAGGATGAGTCTGACTCCGATCAGGCAACATCTCCCGTCAGAGCTTCCTGTAATGTGATAATTCGGGATTATAGCTCTTCCGAAGCATCGTCTGATGAGAGCACTTACACTCCGGCGACGCCTAGCAATATATCTTCTGGAGCCACCTCGTCTCACGTGACTTTCACTGAGATGACACCCTCTCAGGTTTCTTCTCCTGAGACTGTGACTTCGAAGTTCACACCCTTCCTGACTGAAGAATTCCCAGCCATTGATGCTTGGGACGATGAATTAGTCAACGAAGAAGAAAGATTGCTGGATGCTGTTCAGGACTTGTTCCCGGAAAATGCTCCATGCAACACAATCACTGAGGATGGTAACTCTGCTGCTGATGCATCCTCAGCAAATGAAAAACGACAGCCTCTTGATCCTGAAGGCAATCTTCCAAACGAAGACCCTTCTCAAGAAGCTCTCGAAGTTGGTAGAGGCACCCGCTCTGGCCGGGACTACCACAAAAATTACAACCAATCTTCCTTTACATATGTAAATCCTTCGGGAAAAGATGTTGTAAGCGCCCCTAGTGGCAACAATGATGAACATGCAGGCCCTAAGGAGGCTTTCAAGTATGACTTGATTGAACACTTCAAGCACATACCTGCACGTCTGCACATCCTAGATTTGTTGCGAATGTCTCCGCACACTCGTGATAATCTCATCTCAGAATTACAAAAACTGAATGAGGATGTCGACAAACATGCCCCGCAAGTCCTCCAAATTGAAATGGATTACCGGGTCAAAAACTCAGAAGCCTCCTCAAAGGGAGAAAAGAAGAAAACTGAGGGATCATGCATTGAATGCCTCTCGGTTAAAAAAGCAGCCAGTGCAACCATCGCCTTCACAAAGGATGACCTCCTACTTGGCGAAACCAGGCATAACCGACCCCTGTACTTCACAGGGTATATCAAGGAAATGCCTATGCATAGAGTTCAGATCGACCCAGGTTCTGCACTCAACCTCATCTCCACATCGGCTCTTGAAGAGTTGGGCATCCCACCCAGCAAACTGAGCCACACATCTGTATCTATCTTTGGATACGATGGGAGTACTCAAAGGCCTATCGGCAAAATCAGGTTCAAATTGCAGATAGGTGATCTTATCTCTGAGGTCACAGTGTATGCAATAAAGACCCCTTCATGCTACAACATCCTTCTCGGACGCCCTTGGATCCATGAGAATGGTGTTGTCCCTTCAACTCTACATCAATGCATCAAGTTTGTTGGCGACGACGGCATGATACATCGAGTCTTTGCGGACAGAAAACCCTTCAAAGGTAAAGAAATCCACTTCGCAGACTCACAGATGTATGAAGGTGAAAAAGAAGAAGAGGAGAAGCATACAGCATCCTTTGCCGAAAATCTCCAGAAAGATAAAGGCAAAGCTCCTCAACAATCACCGGAAGAAAACAAACCATCCGGTAAATCTGAAGAGAGTGCAAACTCCCTTCATCATCTCCCTCAAATCTTCAAAGCCTTTGGTCATCACAACTAAAGTGAAGAAGGCAAAACAAAAGCCTGGGGGCAAATTTGTTGTCTCTTTCGTGTCTATCATGCAAGACACGGACTCGGATTCAGAGCCAGAAGACGACACATCGTCAAGCCAAGCTGACACTCAGCAAGTTCAGCCTGCTCTTACTCCAATGGAGACAACTTCTGACATAGAAGATCCTACGTCAGCTTCCTTCGTTGTTCCAGCAACTTCAACAAAGGAAAAACCGATCTTCTTCCATAGATCGGATGCTTCTTCATCAAACTCCATGCTTGAACCTTTCCAAAATAAAGGTACGCCTCAACTATCCTTATACAGTTCTGTGGCACAAGCTATTATGAAGAAAATGGGCTATGACGCTCAAAACCCAGTCGGTTTGGGAGAAGGACGCGGTATTCTCACGCCATTGGGGCCCGTCTTGACCAAAAGCCCAGCTGGAAGATTGGAGACTCTACGGCTATGTAGAAAAGTCTTCACACGGGTTAGGGTATGATCCTGACACTCCCTTGAGACAGTTGACACAAAGGCTTAAAAGTCAATATACTGACCAAGCCTCAACATCTCAAGTCCATGAAGACATCAATCTCCCTGGATATCTCTTTGATGAGTCACCTGACAAAGATCCAGGAAGCTCATCCAATTGGCACGATTTCTCCGAAAATGAAGAGGAGTTGTCCGATGGCACAGACGTGTGGACTTCTGACCCAGAAGAACCCTCATCTCCAAAAGAAGTAGCCTACTTCGACTCGGTTTCAACAGGCGATTGGGATCATCTCATAGCAAGCCTTGGGAAAATTACCGATCAAGAAGACCCGTGGAAACGCAACATTTCAGTTGATATCCACAACCCAAATTTCAAAGGTTCGAAAAAAAAATCTAAAAAACTGTGGAGACGCAACATTTCAGTTGATATCCATAACCTAAAGGTTCGAGAAAACCACAAATTTCAAAAATCGTGGGGAAACGACATCAAGTCAGTACCCGCAAAACCAAAATTTTTGAAAAGCAAGGATGCGACATTCCATCGATACTTGCACCCAAATCCGCGAGGATGCGACATTCCATCGATACTCGCAACCGAATGAGCAAGGATGCGACATTCCATCGATACTTGCAAGAACATTCAGCAGGGAGGCGACTTTTAGTCGATACTTGCAATTTTTGAAAACCAAACCGGCTATAAATGCCACAAACAGGCTATAAATGCCACAAACCGGCTATAAATGCCATCAAAACATGCTATAAATGCCACAAACCGGCTATCAATGCCACCAAAACAAAACCGGCTATCAATGCCATAAACAAACAAAAAAAAAAAAAAAACTTGGATTTCAAAAAAAAAACGGCTATCAATGCCACCAAAAACCGGCTATCAATGCCACAAAACAAACCGGCTATCAATGCCACCAAAATTGGCTATAGATGCCACAAAAAAAAAAAACTCGGCTATCAATGCCACAAGAAAAGCTGGCTCTCATGCCAAAATTGGCTTCCATGCCACAAACAAAAACCTGGCTTTCATGCCAAAACAATCACTTGACAAAAGATTTTCACAAAATGACAACCTTTTGATCAAATCCCATTTAGCAATTACTTTTATCACAAAAAGATTCAAGTGAGCGTAGGGATAACAAAAAAAAGAGCATCCCATTTAGCAATTACTTTTATCACAAAAAGATTCAAGTGAGCGTAGGGATAACAAAAAAAAGAAGAGCATCCCATTTAGCAATTACTTTTATCACAAAAAGATTCAAGTGAGCGTAGGGATAACAAAAAAAAAGAGTACCAAAAAAATACATGTGGTACCAAAAAAAGAGAGAGAAAGTGTTCACAAGCACTACAAAAAATAAGTACCAAAAAAAAATACAAGTGGTACCAAAAAAAAGAGAGAAAGATGGTTTCTGTAAAAAAAAAAATATACAGGAGCTCAATCAAAAATGGTCTCCAGCCAAGAGTTCAGCTCCCCAAGCAAACTTTTAGCCTCAGCCGTCAAGGATTCCAAGGCACGCTTCTTCAGGAACCTGCCATGAGATGCTGGAGTGGGCTGTACCCCTTCTCTCACACCAGGAAGCTTACCGCGAGCAGTTTGCCATTGTTCCTCCTCATCAGCCTTCCTTTTGAGAACCCGTTCGGCATCTGCAACCTGGTGAATCAGGGCACTCTCCCTGTCGCGAGCCTCTATTATGGCAGTCCACTTGGCAGCGACTTGTGCCTGCAAATGCTCAAGACGTTTCCTGGCCTCGTCGACCTCCCTGTCAAGGATGTTAAGGTCATGAGTCAGCCTGATGATGGCTATCTCTTCTAAGTTCCTCTTTCGGACTGCCTGCTTCTTGCTTTCTGTAGCCTCATCCAGGTCAGACTTAGCCTTATCAGCAGGGTCCAGGAACATCTCCTTGAAGAACTGGTCATCAGCCAAACTCACGGTCTCAAACCACTTGTCACCCAGTGCAATGATCCTATCAACGATCGCCCTGGCACCTGTGACATCCAGACCAGCCTCTTCAGCATCACTGAGAATCTCCTGCACATGCTGGATCATGCCAAATCCGGCTTCCAAGTGCCCAGAAAAGAGAGTCTCAATCCAAGAGCTCAGAACTCGCATCACCACCTTCTTCGCAAAAAGAAGAGATGGCCCAGCTGAGGATTCGCCCAACTCCGTTGGTCGGCTACTCATATCATCATCTGTTGAAAGAGTAACAAAAGAACTCTTTCCAGCTGAATCTACTCCTGCTCGGGAAGGGATCTCAGCGCGAGGAATCTCCTCAATATTGTCAGAGCTGGTCCCAGGAATCTCTACCTCTGGATCAACCTCTGGCATCTCATGCTCTGGAAGCGACGGATCCTCCTCTGCCACTTCAAAACCTGCAAAGGAAACACAAAAAGGTATGAATATGACCCTGTTTGAAAATCATTATCAGAGTTATAACTACAAAATACCTTCTTCGACGACTGGCGGAACACTTTCTTCCTCCATGAACTCATCGAAAGCATCATCAACATTTGCGTCGATCGATGGTTCAAAGTCATCAGAACCCTGTGGCAAGTCAGCTGACAACAAAAAAAATGTGTTAGCAAGCCAAGTCACAAACTCAAAAAAAAAGAGAGCAAAAGAAGTCGTACCAATTGGAGATTCTGGATTTACTCCAGAGTCCCTCGGTTCTTCTTCAGGTGCCTCGACAGGATCCATCACCACCTCATCGGTTGGGACCTCAGGCATCACCAAGTCTTCCTCTGCTAAAAAAAAAAAAAAAGAAAAGCAGAAAACAAGAAGCAAATCATAACATGGAAAAAATCCCATGAAAAGAAATGGAAAGAGAAAAAGGAAGAATCATACCTTCACCAACGGTCTCTTCTTCTCGGCTTCTCTTCTCTGGAGGCTCGTCAGCATCCACTGGCACATCCTCATTGATAGTAAGAGGAACTTCCAAGTCAGGAGAATCCTCATGCTGCCCCTTGCTGCGATGATGACTCCTCCTCCTCTTACCTCTGCGGGCTCGCTTCTTAGAGGAACCTGCCCCGCTGTCAGAGTCAGGTTTGCCACTCGACTCCTCACTAGATGGTCTGCTCTTGCCAGTAGACTCCACGGAAGCTTGCCTCTGTGCCGCTTGCATCCAAGCGCCAAGTTCGGCTTCCTCCTGTTCTAGCTGCTCCAAAGCCTCATCAGGTATCTCTCGAACAGCTTCAGAACCGATGACGCCCTGGTCACCGAGAAAGCCTATCTTGTGCTTCTCTCCAGAAAGGAAGGCCCAAACTTCCTCTCGCCGGATGCCATCCGACTTTCCAAGGCCCTTTCCAGATGCCAGCTTCACATCAAGCTCCTTCTTGGAAAGCCCCCGATATGCCGAAAAGCTCTCCGCGAACCACTTCGCAAAGCCGGCAGTCCGGGAAGTCAGCAACACAGGATAAGAAATCATGGCTGTAGTGTCTTCAGCACTATAGAAAGCCCATGCATTTCTCCCGTCCTGTAAGCCTCCAAAGCGCTTCACCATGCTTGAAGGCGCTCCAACAACGCCTTGAGAAAAGCCCAGCTGCAAAGCAAAGCGAGAGGGTACATACGGCTGGATGTCGACGAAAAGATGTCTGCGGTACACCATTGTGCCGACACGTATGCTAAAAAGCCACTCTCTCTCTGCATTTGTCAAGGAATAATGCCTTCCCGACCCCGCCCTGGTAGAGTCTCGGGAGGCACCAAAATCAAAAGCCTTCTTCCGCAACTCCGGAGAAAGCTTTACTGAAGATTGCCCCATCTCGACGTCCCTGAACCGTCGGATCCTCATACGGGCAAACAAAAGTGATTCGGACACGGCTTTGCCCTTAGCCAGTCGAATCATCAGAGGATCATCATCCTGTGCAGCACCCAGCCGATGGAAGCCAGGACAGTGGTATACATACCACGAATAAAAGATATGGGCTGAAAATACCCTATTCATGGGAAGCCCAAGCCGAACCAGAAAAGCAGCAGCCTGCAGTTCGGTACACAGGTAGGAGTAAAGAGCTGGCAACAAAGCAAGCTGCTCTCCAAACGCCATCTGACAAGCCGGAAAAATACAATGCGGCCTGATGTGTGTTCCATCTCCTCCAGCAAAAACAGCCTCACCAAGCCAATAAGTGAGGTAAACAGCGAGATCTCTCCGCAGTGCAATGTCAGGACATATGGCGTTTGTACTTGCACAGAAATCTCTCAACTCTTCTTGCATGGCCAAGATCTTCTTTGGATCCTGAGCTCCGGCTTCCTGGGTCACGCTATCAGAAGACTCCCTACTATCAAAAAAGTTGGGGAATGAAGAGCTAAAACTCTTCCAACTGCTGGATCTAACTTTCAAACCCCCCTTCTCCTTCAAAAAATCATAGAAGGCGACGAGCTGAAAGTAGAGAAGCCTGAACTCCTCAGACTGCCCCTCGAGGACGCTGTCAATCGGCATAAACTCCTCATAGAGTTTGCCGAGGATGGGCAATCCGGTTATGGCGCTCAGCTCCTTCAAAGAAAAACCAATCTCACCATTCGTCACAACGAAGGTATTGGTTTATGGGAGGAATGACTCCAGCATAGCCATGAAGGCCTCGTCGGAAAAGATCACGGTCTCCCTAAAGGTGCGGACCGCATCAAAAATCCCGGCTTCCTTCAAAACGGCGCCACCAATCAGCAGGACGCGATCAGTCCACGACTTCCACTCGGAGTCAGCATTAAAGCGGCCACGAAGTCGGAAAGGCTTGATCCAATTGCTGCCGTCACCACTGAAAATACCAAGGCCCACCGGTCTCAAATCGACCGACGGATAATCAGAGCCCTGGTAGCCGCTGGATGGCATCAACAGGTCCATATCAACAGGCGACCTCTCCGTATATCCAGGAGAACCGCCGACAAAAACCCCGGTCTTGATTACATTTGTCCTTCTCACCCAACTTGGAGGATCTTCCCTCTTAGGGCACGTAGGGGCAAGGCTCAGAATCGAGACGGTGCGATCAAACATCGACCGGGTAGTAACAGTCTTCTTCTCACCATCTGCTGTGAAGGAAAACTGAAAACATCTCCTCTGGTATGTCATGTCATCAGGGACTGCATCACCAAAGAAGAAGGTAGGCTTGGGCAAAACGCTCTGATCTTCCATCACCCATGGACGACTGCTTACCATGATCTTATAGAATTCCTCTCCCTTGAGAGTGATCAGTCGCTGCCTCATCTCATCTCTGTTGAGGGAGTCGCACTCTTCCAGATTTCTCTCAACATACTGGACCTTCTCAAAAGCCTGCTGAACGGCCGGATTAGAAGATCTAGAAGATCGACGAGGTACGCTTGTAGCAGGCTCTTTACCCTTGTTCGCTCTGGAGGAACCACCTGAAAAGGATAATAAAAAAAAAGATCAAACATCAAAATGACAGAGTCTCGCTAAAAAAAATCTGGCGAAATTTTGACATGATAACGGGGCAATTCCGAAGAAAAGGAACTATCCCGAAAGAAATAGAAAGCTTGAAGATGGGCTCAACATCGCTGCGAGCTCCGAAACTCCAAACTTTCGAAACCTCAAAGTCTCCGCAAAATCAGGAAGGGCTCAACATCACTGCGAGCTCCAAGTTCCCAAATTTGCAAAAACTTTCAGGTATGCTATCATATCATGCTACAAATTTAATTTACAAATTGAATGCATGCATGAACATCTTGGTTTGCGAAAAAAATGCATTATCATGATGAGCAAAAAAAAAAAAAAAAGAAACTTTCTCTAAAAAAAAAGAGGGGAAAGAAAACAAAAAAAAAAGAAAAAGAAACTTTCTCTAAAAAAAAAGGGGGAAAGATAACAAAAAAAAAGAAAGAAAAAAAAAAGAGAAAAAAAAAAAGAGGGCTGGCCCACAGGCCACGTGGCCGTACGGCCAGATCCGTACGGATCTGTCCGTACGGCCCACACAAAAAAAAAACATGAAAAAAAAAAAGAAAAGAAAGCAAAAAAAAAAACCGTGTGAAAAAAAAAGGAGGCAAACACGTGGAAAAGAAAAAAAAAAGAGAAGAAAAGAAAAGAAAGAAATAAAAAAAAAAGAAAGAACTTTATTTTTCCTACAATGGAGTTTTCTTGAAAAAAAGGGAGAACTTACTTGAAGCCATTGATGGAGAAGAAGAAGAAAAGTCTTGAAGATCTTGAAGAAGAAGAACTCTTGGTCTTGAAGCCCTCTTGAGATTATTGCAAAAGAAAGTAATAAGAGCAAGAGATCCAACCTTCTCCTTGCTTTTATAGAGGAGAGCAAACCAAAGAAGGAAAGGAGAAAGAGGTAAGTATTACTAATTAGTAACCTTACCAAAAGAAAGAGATTAGAAAGATTCTTTCCCAAAAGAAAGATATCTTGAAGGATTTTCTCCCAAAAAGAAATCTATGACGGATTCTTTCCCAAAAGAAAGATATCTTGAGATATTCTATCCCAAAAATAAAGGGATCATGAGAGATTCTCTCCAAGTAAAGATATTCTTAGATATTCTCTATCCAAATGAGATATTTTTGGATATTCTTTACAAAAATGACACCATATGAGATCTAAGCCATTTCAAAAGCTTAAGGTCCCATGGGTTAGCCCATATGAGCCAGGTTTGACCACCTAGGCACACAAAAAAAAAAAAAAAAAAAAAAAGAAAATTTTTTTTGGGCTTTTAGCCAAAGAGAAATCCCTCTTACCAAGAGCATACAAAAATGGTTCCATGCCTCTTTTGAGTTGATTGGACCATACAAAAGAAAATTCCAAGCCCCATGAGCTTCCAAAAATCAAACCATCCAGCCTCATCTACCAAATTGAGCCAAATTCTTGAAATTGACATTCCATCAAACCAAATCCTGGTCCCCTAACTTGCCACATACAGCCTGTTAGGTCACAAGACCAAAACCAAAAACCAAAACCTGATCCCCTAACTTGCCACATACAGCCTGTTAGGTCACAAGATCAAAACCAAAATTGATCCCCCAACATTCCACATACAGCTTGTTGGGTCACACGATCAAAACCAAACTCGACCCCCTAACCTGCCACATATAGCCTGTTAGGTCACAAGGTCAAAACCCAAATCCACATCCCTGATGTCATCTTCAAAACTTTGCCTCGAGATGGTACGTGATCCCTTTCACTACCATAAAATTCCCCTGGAAGCTCAAAAGGCTACAAATACCAAAAAGAAAGACTGCTCAAAGACTCTTGGTCAAGTCACAGGCTCTCCTTCAAAAATCTCTTCGAGGCACATCGACTACAAAAGTTAAGCAACTCGCCGCTGTACCTCGAGGGGGCATTTATTGACACCAAAAATGTCACTTTGCCTTTTCAAGATCCAAAGAACTACATGAAGTCGCAACCTGCCATAAATAGGCAATGCTGCTTCCAAAAATCAAATCTTGTCAGAATCAAACAAAAACTGCAAGATTCTTTCAGACAGCCAAAAGAGGAGTACACAAGAAGTTTCGGGCCATTTCAAAATCATTTGGCCTAACTTCGCTTCTCCGACAGCCGAAAAGGAGCTCTCGGCGACAAAAGCTCTCCGGGACCATGGTTTCCAAGACAGAGCCTATGGATCATCTTAAAATGACTCCAATAGGTTCCCTGTCAAATTTCAAGTCAATCGGACATCGGTTGACCGCACATCAAACCGCGACATCTTCATCGCGACAAAAAGCAAGTCTACAAGTGATAGGACCCCAAACGGCTTCAAAACTCAAACAAAAGCCTATGGTTAGTCTTATTTATTGCTCAGGAGGCTTCACACCAAATTTCAGGTCATTCCGACATCGTTTGGCCCAGTTTCAGCTTCTGACGGAAAATCGGCAGCTCTGCGCGACAAAGTCTTCGGCTTTCTCAGGAAATTGGAAACTTTGCAAAAGAAAATGCAAGGATTCTCATCAGGTTTCCTACAAAGAAATCATGCCAATAAATGATGAAAATGTCAAGGAAAAGTACAGAAGAAAAAAGAATCGAAAAAAAGCAAAAACGGACGCAAAACGGGACACGAAAGGGGGAAAACCCCCCCAGGGTCGCAGACCCCTGCGACCCTGGCCCAAGGTCGCAGGCCCCTGCGACCCTGGGCCAGGGTCGCTGGCGACCTTGGAACCCGGGGTCGCCGGGAAAGCCCCGGAAACCCCGGTTTTCGCCGTTTTTTCGCGATTCGAAGGGCCCAGCCTCTGGTACTTTCCAAAATTCATGCTTTTGAGACACCAAGTCCTCTGACATCCGTCCAAAACACGGGTAAATCATCAAGAGTATCGAAAACAACATTGATCGCCACCCGGTCAACCAAAAAAAGTGTGCTTTCTACCCGACCGATCGAGAAATCGACAGGACAGATGGCACTGACCCGCTGTTGGCAACAAACACCTGAAATTACATGATCATCTGATGTCGATCTACATGAAGATCCATCGATGATCATCAACAGAAGAATCCCAAAAGACGTGGCACGGCCCGCGACTCTTCAGCTGCTCGGCGACCACTTAATGCGATTAATTGACTAGCTTTATTACAGTCATTAATCCATTTCTTTGGACGGCCCAATCAGAAGCAAGCATTCGGGAGTTACATGTCAAGAGATTCATGGCATTTAACCCATGAAACTCCTCCCATCATGGCGATTAAAGGCGATTAAATGCCCTCAATCTCCTCCGGCCAATCAGAAGCCAAGAAAAAGGAGTTACAAAATAAACAATTCAATTTTGTAACTCCTCCCATTATGCGGCTTAATGACAATAAAAGCCCATAAACCCACCTAAAAGGCTACCTAAAAGCCTATAAATAGGAGGGCTCTCCAAGAAGAAAAGGACAGACAGAGAAGACAACACAACATCAACAGACAGCAGACAGAAATCCAGAGAAAGGAAAAAGAGAGAAAACTCTGCGGAAATTCTACACCGGCCACCGCAACAAGGTGACAAAAGTCCCTTGGGGGGTACCCCCCCCCCCCAGGTCCTTGCCTTCTCCTCCTGCCTCCAATGGCTTAGATATGGCTTTTCAGCCCGTCTACTCGGCTTTTCATTGGACATAGGACCTCCTTTTGGTCTTTGTCCTCTAAAAACCCGAGGTTATAGCCAAGCCAAGCGAATCAATAGCATCCACTGTTCTCATCTGCATGGATGATGGCGAAGCCCACATATGGTTTGCGACCGTCAATCTAAACGAGTCCCCCACAATCTCCTGAGAAGTTAGATCCTCCTTTTCTTGCTTTTCATTGTAGTTTGTATTTTTTCAAAAGAGACAAAAATCACAATTCTTGTCTTTCATTGTTGATAAGGATTGTAAATCGGCTATAAATGCCAAAATCGGCTATAAACGCCAAAAATCGGCTATAAACGCCAAAATCGGCTATAAATGCCAAAAAAATCGCCTTTCACGGCAAATCAAGAAAATGTCTCTTTTCTTAAATATATGTGCAATGGAAAACTTGAAAGAAGTTGATTTCCTTTTTACTTGCGAAGGTTGATCTCCGGATCACCACTTGCAATTCCAAGTAAAAATAGAAAATCTGGCACACCCACAAAAAAAGAAGTGTTGATGCACGCCCCCTCTTGCCCCCCGGTTACGAAAGGGTCGGAACCAAACGGACTCCCACGTCCGCCGACCTCGGTAGGAACCCGGGCATCCGGGAGCGCGGTCCATCAGCTTTCATAGCAGACTTCCATAGAAAGTTCATTCCGGCACATGTCAGAGACCGCAAGCTTTGAGAGTTCCAAGTGCGAGTGCAGTGCAGCATGACAGTATACCAGTACGAGGTTCGTTTCACCCAGCTCTCCCTCTTCATAGAGGCTCTAGTCACGCTTGAGCCCAAGAGGATTCGACGGTTCGTCAATGGACTGAGAGATGAGATCCAGCTGAGCATGTCTTGCATTGAGCTGACCAACTATGAGGAGGCCTTGAGGAGAGCTTACTGGGCAGAGGAGCGTCTGCAGCGGATTGAGGCCAGCCAGCAACAGAGGCGGGTCCGGGTCGCTTTGCTCAGACCCCGACCCATGGCCCTACAGCAATAGCCCTTCCGGAGGCAGAGGCCAGCAGGCTAGACTGGGCAGTATCAGCATCAGCATCAGCAGCAGCAGCGTGGACCCAGAGTATGCTATGACTGCAGAGAACCAGGGCACATTTCCAGAGTTTGCCCACTCCGAAGATGACAGCCTCCGATGCTTCAGCTTCCAGCACCTCCTAGAGCTCCAGCTTGGGCTCCACCTGTTCCACAGATTGCATCGGCACCCCAGCTACCTCAACAGCAGTACCGTGCCCAGCAGTAGGCACGTGGACCCCAGCAGCCCAGATGACAACACTATCAATGAGGGTGACACCAGAGGCCCCATGGACAGCAGCGTCAGCAGCAGAGACCTCATGCCGCAGCCAAGGCATTTCCACTTACACATGAGGAGGCCGAAGCTGCAGGGAACGTCGTTGAAGGTACTCTTTCCATTTGTGATCAGACTAATAGAGTGTTGTTTGACCCTGGAGCGACACATTCCTATATGTCTTCAGCTTTTGCTTTAATTCTTGGTGGGGTAGGAGAGGAGATGCCTTGTACGCTAGTTGTGTCTACGCCCGTGGGCAAGAGGGTAGTGTGTCAGACTTACCACCCCAGATGCCGAGTGCAGATGGGGAGTACATTATGTTTGCAGATTTGATCGTGTTACCCATGCATGACTTCGACGTTATCTTGGGGATGGATTGGTTGGCCAGATACCGAGCAGTTATGAATTGCTTCGAGAAGACAGTCAAACTCACTATCGACGGTTCAGTCGACACGATCGAGTTTGTGGGCAAGAGGCGACCACCCAGCACCAGGTTGATTTAGGCACTGAAGGCAGAGAGGCTACTAAAGGCAGGTTGCGAGGGCTACATCGCATTCATCTCAGAAGACAAGAAGTCCAAGGGAGTTAAGGAGATTCCATTGGTTTGCGAGTTTCCAGACGTGTTTCCCGACGAGATCCCGGGATTACCTCCAATCAGAGAGATTGACTTCACCATTAAGCTTACGCTCGGCACCGCACCGATTTCCAGAGCTCCTTACCACATGGCTCCAGTAGAGCTGTGAGAGTTGAAGACCCAGTTGCAAGTGTTAATAGACAAGGGCTTCATCAGACCGAGCATGTCACCGTGGGGCGCACCTGTGCTTTTTGTGAAGAAGAAGGATGGATCGATGAGACGTGCATCGACTACAGGTAGTTGAACCAGGCAACAGTGAAGAACAAGCATCCTCTTCCCCGGATCGACGAGCTCTTCGACCAGCTTCAGGGTGCTCAATACTTCTCGAAGGTGGATTTAAGATCAGGATATCACCAGCTGCGAGTCAGAGAACAAGATGTGTAGAAGACAGCGTTCCGTACCCACTACGGACACTATGAGTTCCTTGTGATGCCCTTCGGGTTGACAAATACACCAGCAGTGTTCATGGCCTGGATAAACAAGATCTTCGCTCGGCACCTCGACAGCTTCACAGTTGTGTTCGTCAAAGATGTGTTGGTCTACTCGAAGTCCAGAGAGGAGCATGAGCAGCATTTGAGGATGTCTCTACAGTTGTTGCGCGACAACCAGTTGTACGCGAAGCTCAGCAAGTGCGAGTTCTTATTAGAGCAAGTAGTCTTCCTTGGACATATCATCTCCAGAGACGGCCTAGCAGTGGATCCAGCAAAGATAGAGGCAGTGGTGAACTAGGAGAGACCGAAGAATGTCACAAAGGTTCGGAGTTTCCTTGGCTTAGCAGTCTACTACCGCAGATTCGTCAAGAGCTTCTCTTCGATTTCAGCCCCTTTGACTAAGCTGATGAGGAAGGATGTACCGTTTGTGTAGACAGATGCTTGTGAGGACAGTTTCCAAGAGCTAAAGGAGAGACTGACATCAGCACCGATCTTGTCTTTGCCTTTTGGTACCGGCGGTTTTGTTGTCTTCACCGACGCCTTAGGGATCGATCTTGGTTGTGTTTTGATGTAAGAGGGAAAAGTCATCACCTATGGATCACGCCAGCTGAAGGAACATGAGAAGAAGTATGCTACTTACGACTTAGAGCTTGCAATAGTCGTGTTTGCATTGAAGATGTGGCGGCACTACCTCTACGGAGAGAAGTTCAAAGTTCATTCAGACCATCACAGCTTGCAGTACCTGTTCACTTAAAATGATTTTAACAACCGTCAGAGACGTTGGATGGAGTACATTAACGATTACGACTTCCCTATCAAATACCATCCGGGTAAGGTGAATGTCGTGGCAGACGCTTTGAGCAGGAAGATCGCCCTAGTCAGTTTTCTAGTAGCAGAGGATGTGTGGACTGATATCTTCAGTGACTTTGATGTTCAGTTTCAGCCGCTCAGTGACAGAGTTATGCTTACTACCATGTCCGCATCGGAACCAGAGTTGCTTGGAGAGGTCAAGGACAATCAACGCAACGATCCCAAGCTTGTCAGAGTGATCGAGCATATTGACCAAATGCCAGAGTCCAAATTGATTGGTGGAGTGCTCTACTATCATGACAGATTGTGTGTACCAAACTTTCAGGAGCTGAAGGATAAGATCTTGGCAGATGTACACCACAGCAGATATTCGATTCAAGATATACATGAACCTGAGGAGCTATTGCTGGTGGAACAACATGAAGAAAGAGATTGCAGGCTATGTTTCCAGATGCTTGACGTGTCAGGAGATCAATGACAAACATCAAAAGCCACCATGGCTACTTTATCAGCTCGAGATACCTCAGTGGAAGTGGGAGCACATTACCATGGATTTCATTGCAGGACTTCCAGCTACCACGAGGCGCAGCGATGGCATTTGGGTGATCGTGGACAGGCTGACCAAGTCAGCTCACTTCTTGCCAGTATCGATGAGAGCAGGACTTGACATCCTTGCTAAGTTGTATGTGGATAAGATCATCTCATTGCACGGAGTTCCGGCTTCGATTGTTTCAGACAGAGACCAGAGACCCACGGTTCACTTCACACTTCTGGGAGAGTCTACAGCAGGCCTTGGGTACCAAATTGAACTTCAGCACAGACAACCATCCTTAGACAGACGGACAGATAGAGCGCACCAACCAGACTTTGGAGGATATGTTGCGACTAGTGTCCTGGACTACAAGGAGAATTGGGAGGATTCTTTACCACTCTGTGAGTTTGCCTACAACAACAGTTACCACTCAAGCATCAAGATGGCACCATTTGAAGCTCTCTACGGCAGGAAGTGCAAAACCCTAGTCTGTTGGGAGGAAGTTGGTGTCAGGAGTTTTCATGGACCGTCTATCATCAGCGACACTAGTGATAAGATTCGCTAGACAGCGGAGAACCTGAAGATCAGTTGCAGTCGACACAAGAGCTACACAGACTACCGACGCAGACCACTTGAGTTTCAGAAGGGAGACCGTGTGTTCTTGAAGGTTTTCTCAGCTCAAGGCACCCTCAGATTCTGCGAGAAGGGCAAGTTAGCACGGAGGTACGTTGGACCCTTTGACATCAAGGCCAGGATCTGAGATGTTGCCTACACAGTTCAGCTGCCAGCAGAGTTATCATGTGTGCACGGAGTCTTCCACGTCTCGATGCTGAAGAAGTATGTGGAGGACCCTACCCACATTCTGCACCACCAGTCGCTCAACATGCAGCCGGACACATCCTACATCGCCAAGCCAGTCGCTGTCATTAACACCAAAGAGAAGGTACTTCGGAACCTAATCATTCGGTGGGTGAAGGTTCAGTGGGAGCATCACACCCCGGCTGAGGCTACTACGGAGCTACGCGATCAGGTGGCGAGAGATTATCTACATATTCTACCGTAGGTATGTTCTTACTTTATTTTTACATTTGGGGACCAAATATTTTTAAGGCGGGAGGAATGTGAGGCCTCACCCCGTGTGGGCCCTCAATTTGAATTTGACTAAATTATAGCCTAATACTATGTATTATTCTAATTATGGGGTTTAGTTAAGGGTAAATAGGTATTTTCCTAGGTTTTTAGGTGTTTAGCCTCATTGTGTAATTAGTAGAGTCAATAGAGTGTCTTTTATAATTTCTAGAATTAGTTAGTTTGTTAGGGGCCCTAGCTTAGAATTAGCAATTACTATAGCGGGGTATCCACTTGAGAATCTTTTAGAACCTCACCTAAAGCCCAAACTACCCATGGTCATAACCCTAATCCCATACAAACAAAAAGGGTATTTTAGTCCCCAGACCCAAATCCTAACCTACATATACTACACCCTCCCATGCCATACGTTGGCTACTGTTCCTCTCTCTCTCTCTCTCATTTTCCTCTCTTTTCCCCCTTCTTCCCCCATTTCCCTCCAACACACTCTCTTTTCCCTCCAATTCTCCTATCTCCCTCCCTTTCTATCTCTAGAACTCTAAGGAGAAGAAGAATAAGACCTACCGACCTCAGCTGCAACTTTTACTAGGATCTCTCTCTCCCTATCTCGATCATCTCTTCTCCCTCTTTAAATCAAAGTGAGTGCCTTCTTGTAATTATTAGAAGCAAGTGCAATATGCTTACTTAATATAGAATGGATGTTTACTGTCTTTGATTATGTAATCTACTATTCAATTGATGTTAGAATTGTTAGATCTACCTTTTGGCACGTTTTTGTGGGTGATTGGCCATTGATGGATGGGTTGATCTCATTTGGAAGATCAATGGCCCATGGATTGGATGGTTGGATGTATATTGGAGTGCTTTTCATGTTTCTGGTTGAGTATGTGGTGTTTGGACGAGATTGGACGAGTTTGGGTGGAAAATTGGATTGAAGAAGAAGGAATCCAGAAATCCTGGAAATTGCCGAGCTCAGTTCGGTCGACCGACCGACCTGCATCTCGGTTGACTGAACACACCGAAAACTGGGATTTCTGGAAATTGCCGAGCTCAGTTCGGTCGACCGACCGACATGCATCTCGATCGACCGAACACACTAAAAACTGGGAAAGACCAGCTCTCGGTTATTTTCTCCACATGCTCTAACCCAGTGTACGCGATGACCGAGCTCAGTGTTTTACTGAGCTCCATGTTTGATCGAGCACACATGAATTCTGGAAGAAATGACTGGAAACTGGATCTCTCCTTTTGGCCGAGCTCAATGTATTGGCCGAGCTCAGTTATTGACCGAGCTCAGTGTTTGGCCAAGCTGAGTGTTTTAGCCAAGCTCGGTACTTAACCGAGCTCAGTGCTTGACAGTGCTCAGTGCCTAACCGAGCTCAAAGCCAGTGGACCGAGATGACCGAGCTCAAGGGATTTTCAGAAGAAGGAACTGTAACTTGGGACACCCTTCAACTAGGATTCCCAGTGTGCGCGGTCGACCGACCAGGCCAGGAGGTCAACCGAGCACACAGAAATTCTGGAAAATCAGGCAGTGCCTGTAGGGTGCTTGTTCCTCTTATCCCAGTGTGCCGGGTCAATGGCCCAGGCCATGAGGTCGACCGAGCACACTGTGTATAGTGACTTTCCCAGATTTTGGTTTCTTATTATTTTATCATTGTGGGACCCATTGACCATCCAAATGGACTTCTATCACTGTGTCAAGCCCGAGTCAATGGTGTGGCTCAACCTTGACTCGTGGGGCCGACTAATTAGGGTCTAGGTTGGGTAATCTAAGATAAGTCGACCCTTATATGTTACCAATGATGCTTGTAACTTCGGGAGCACCAAACACATTATCCATAATCATCTGAGGTTTTATTTAAAGATTGAATTACCTAAGATGGACTTGATCCTGAAAGTATACCAATTACTTAGGTTGGACTGATGATATCTCCCATTGATTCTTGTACTTGGAGATTTGTCTCTTTTATGCTGTTACTGTCACTCTATTGTCCTTATCATTGCTTGTACCTGTTAAGTAAATGGAAAATGGATGATATGAACCTAGGACTACTTAGAGGTGACCTGGTGGTATGAATGGGTGTACATTAACCCGTGTCTGTGGTTAGGCGGGCCCTAAGTTTGGATGTGGATTACCCTAGACTAGAGAGGTTGGATTATATGGACTTATAACTCATTATGAATGTAAATAGACTCTATATCATTGTAAATGGACATATCACTTCATTAGACTGTTATAGACCAGGCCATATATTTGGTGGGCCTTGGTTTGAATCTAATGATTGGACTCGAACCGGGATTGTGATCCATGGATTGTTATGAGTACTTGGATCTCTTAGGGACTTTGTTAGGACCTTGTTCACGCAAGGCAAAGCCTAGACAGACACAGACCTTTATATTTCCTGAGTCGGTATAGACATTCACTCAGTTAATCTAAGCTCAGCCTTTGGACTGATCATCACTGGTAGGAGCTACTGAGAGTGTTAAGTGAGCTTTCATGATGAGCATTGTTAGAGATGGACGGTGTGATACCGGGTATGGTCTTGGAGTGTGATTGGTGAGGTTTCCCCACCGCGATTGTGTTCAGTATGGGAGGGCCACGGCATAATAAGCCGCGGTATCCAGCTCGTGTGAATGTGCCACATTGTGTAGGTTTAATATTATGTTTATCCTGATTCTGCATTGTTTATCTTGCTTAACTGCCTAGAATCTATACCATTGTTACTCTCTTAACATCTTTACTGTCTCTACTCATTTTTTATGCATGCATCCTATATTACTTGCATACTGTGATTTGCCAGATCTTTAGATCTGATCCGTTCTTGGTGTTTAGATCTTGACCCCAAGTATGAGGACGGGGAGCTCTTGCTTGTTGAGGCGCCCATAGTAGGTGACTATGGATGGGGACCGGCCGACTAAGAGGTCAAGTCGGAAGATGGAGAGCCAGTACCTGGGGCTTGAGTGTCTATTTTTGTTTTGGGGTTTGAGTGTCTTTTGTAGTGAGTCGGGCAGTAGTTTGTTTCAAATGTAATAAAACTTGATGTTATCACTTGTCATTTTAGGCTGGACTTCAGCCCGTTTACAATATATTTGATGATACCTTATGCTTCTACTATCCTACTATTCACTTCCGCTTTACTCTTTATGCTTCCACAAATTAACCATTGATATTATATTGTTCAGAAAGTTTTAAATTGGACCTCATTGCAGACCTACGATCTTGGAAGTTCTCGGATTTTCTGGGAAGTAGCGCGCCAACTTTGGTACCTTGACGGTTTTCTTGGTATTCGGAATTAGGGCATTACAAGCTCACCAGCCATTCTTTTTCCGAAACGAAGAAGAAAGAGTCACAGAAAAAGCTTGAAGATGAAGATAACGAGGTCGGAAGAAATTATGGACGCAAGAAACTCTTGGACGCGAAAAGCTCTGAACTCTGGAAGCTCTGGAATCTGAAATGTCAAAGTAAAGAAGAAAGGAAAAGATCGCGCTCTTATATGGTGATCTGACACCTAGATCTTCGCAAGAGTCGCCAGCTACGGAGTTAATTGCTCAACGGCCACTCCAAAAGCAAATCAGCACTAGAAGTCGTTTCAGAAGTATCTCAGTAGCTAGAGTCCAGCGCATGAGGAACCAAGAACTGGCCAGTCAGCGCACGGCTCGAGGAAGCACCGTTTGGACTCCCAACTACTTTTCAAAATTCGTGGAGCTTCCAACCTTCAGAAGTGACGTCATCATAACGGTCCATTTGAAAATATCTCCGAATAGACTGGTCATATGCACAATTTTGAGTCAATTGGCCTACCCAACCACTCAATTCCATCAGAAAACAAAATCAATGCCACAAATCTTAATCCTTTTCTTTGCCTTCCCTCGCTTGAACTCGGATTCATCCTTAAAAATTCATTACTTTTTAATCACCAAAGAGAAAATTCTTCAAGAAGTTGTTACACACCTTCAGGATTCTTCCTTGGGCTTTTTCCCATAATCCCCGTAGAGATGCAAATACTTGATATCTGCAAAAAGTAGGGCATGAGCAGCTTTTAAAACAAGTTTTCTACACCTTTCCATCAAAAGTACAGATTTGTGGAATTCCCGAGGCACAATGCTTACCATGATATATTTCAATCATTGTACCTTGAGGGGGCATTAGTTGGCACACAAAAAATTGATTTGTCCATGTTTGACAATTCCCAGGACAAAACACTCATTTTTCATAACACTCATTTTTCATAAAGGAGGCCATCTTTTCTGACCGCTGGAGTCTGGCCAGCTATAATGAAAGCATCCCAGCGGCTACTGTCTACAAGGCTCACTGGCCGCCGCAATCTTCAAAGTATAGGCCGCCCAGCGCAACAATGCAGCCGCCGATCTTCACTCGGATGATGACTGATGGACGCTACGAAGTCTCAAGCACTAGCCGCCGAGCTTCTTTCCTGGCTGCTTGTCGCCCACGATCACCCACGATCTCTGACCTGTTATGTCTTCTGATGGCCGCAGACCTGCAAAATGGGAACAGTTACAAGTCCCATTAATGGCAGTTTTCAAAACCACCTCCACTCCCCTATGATTTTCAATGGTTATGGCTCCCCAAAGGCTATAAAATGAAGGCTTGGGGAGGGCTGTAGGGCATCTCCAATCCATCACAAAGAAGGCCAAAAACTCTGCCATTTTTTCAAGACTTTCTCTCTTCCATCCGCAAGGTGAGAGTCAGGCAGCAACGTGCACTTCTCTCTGGCCGGGAATTAGTTTTATTTCTCTCACCATAGAAGAAGGACAAAGATTGCCTCTGCTATTTTGAAGCAGGCTTCTTTGCTAATCCTTCTTTCTAATAATGGCGATGAACTACAAAGATTGTCGAAGGGAACTGCGATGCAGACTTCTCCAATTTCGTCTCTGGCAAACTCCCGAAGGCAACAGGCTCTTCATCTCTTATTTCAGTCTGTAATTCCCTTGTATTTGATCTCCTAAGCCTGGCAAGGGGGTTGTATGAAAATTTATAAACAACCTGGACTCAGAAGGTGAAGCAAAGAGAACCCATGTAAATAAAAGTGGAGATGACTCTTCCTGTACAATCAAGTAGACGTACAAGTCATTTTCACATCTTTCTGTAATGTTCAAAGAATGAATAAAAGCATCTTCAGCGGATTTTCATTTCTTTTTTTAGCGAAGCACCTTATACCCACCTACTCTTAGACCCTTAGGCATTTAGCGTATGAGACATCCTACCTTGGTAGTGAGGTGTGGGAAGCCTAAGTAGGAGGTAGGGGTTGTGTTGGCCCATTCACGATTCACCAAGTCTTGGACCCAAAACCTTAATTGCACTGGTGCCTTTGCATGACCATTGACCTAGGGCCTCGGTGGACCTTGGACAATAGACCATCTCTATTACTATTAGGCGTGGAGCACCCTTATAACTTATGATAGTGCCTCATTTGTTAGGACTACTAGACACTTAGGAGGCAAGTGTAGGGTAATGCAAGCTAACGGTATATCGATATGGAGTTCTGACTACTACTTTCAGAAGCACCAAGAGAATCATTTAGGCACAGCGCGCTCTAGAGGGATCATATCCTTATCCAGTACTGCCCTTGTAGGAGGATATCTATATCAGACCTAGGTGTAGTGTAGTAATGTGCCATGTTAAGTAAAATGCACATATATACACTTGAACACTTCCCACTATAAATGAATAATAAATTATGTCTTTTATATTATATGATTGCGCCACCACATTATGCGGATATATATTTGCTTTGCTTTACGCACGGTAGGTATCTTCGGATACTGAGACAGCCAGCATTTGGGTGCTGAGTGTGGTAGGTGTTGCAGGACACCGAGTTTGGATATTCGAATATTTGGATAGTAGGGTTCTAGGTTGGACCAAATCTGAGTTTGATTATAGTGCATATTTTAATGTGAAGATTAGTACGTTATGAGTATATTGGGTGATGATGCGCGCTTGATTATGATGTGTGGTTGTAGTGGAGTGGAGTGGAGTGACTAAGATGTTGGATTGATGTGAGTGTGCCCGCTCCATTTACTTTGTTTGCTATAGAGTGTGTTATATCCTATTGTTTGATTTGAGTATGATGGGATGACTTATATCATTTATTATGTTGTGAAGTACCGGTGTGTATGTTACCTTGCCCGCATTAAGTTTGTATGGTTTAATAGCATGCTTGGTAGATGTGGGTATGTCTAGATGTTAGGTTGCTAGGTTGAATTGAATATGTTACGTATGGTAGCTATGTGCACGTCTCGACATTGGATTACAAGGTTTGGATGGGAACGTCGGTTGATAGATTGTAGGTGTTATGATGGCCTTGAGAGGCCTTAGGGATGAGACTTCCTCATATTGTTTTCTATTGTTGTTGCCTATTGTCACGACCCCAAAATTAGGATATGATTAAGGGGTCGTGATACCGGGGACTACTGTAGCATAATCTTTCATTTTCCCCAGGATCCGCACGAGTGAGGATACAAGGTCCATCATCTTTATGGAACAATTAACGAAAGCTTGCATTGTGGTGCAACCCGAAGTCCGAAGCTTATCGGATTCTGTGCTGCATCACTAATGTCAGACTAGTAAAATATAGACAGGATATAAGCAGAGCTTAGAGAAGAAAACAGGAGATTACATTCCCGTATTTCAAGTTGGAAATCACAAAAGATGTATTAATTATAATTTCCAAAATAAAATGGCAGCAGAGGCCAATACAACAGCATACAAAACCCCGAAATTAGAGTCCTTGTGTTAAACGTCGAATGTTCCAGGAGCGGAGTCTACAAGACAACCTTTGCACCTCATTCACTCGTCTTATGCGGTACCGTAACGGCCTCCTAGGGAAGCCACACTAGGGCACGGGTCGGGAAACCATACCTACAGCACCAAGCATAGGTCAGACACGAAAGCCTGACAAGTATCGAAAATAAAAAGCATAGTTTGCAGGTACAGAGCAAAATATAAATAACAAGTTGATTAATACGAAGTCAGATAACAGGATAACTAGGTAAGTTAGTGCATCATGAGTAAATTAACAAAATCATAAATAACAGATGTACATATTACTATCTAAATGGCAATCATGTCGCATAAATCCTCGGAAAGGGGTACATTCGCTTGCCCCCTACCGAACTGGTTAGTAGTACCACAGGATTCCATTGGGAGCATTGGTCATCAGAATTATCTTATCATGATTGGTACTGCAGTGACACCGTATCACATGTCAGGACTACAAACTGCAACGAGCAATATATATATATATATGGGAGATGCTCTCAAAGGAGCACCTCTCACCTTACTATGAGAGATAAGGGTAGAGGCCCTCACATTTAAGATGTTGGATTGGGTATTGATTTGAGGGCCCCCACCTTATCTCTCATAGTAAGGTGAGAGATGTTCTCATAGGATCATCTCCCTATATATATATAGACACACACACAATAATAATAATAATAATAATAATAAGACGGCTGGGTGGTGTTGACTCGGGAATTCATGAATAATTCAGGATTTTGGATTTAGGACAGTCCAGTTTCCAAGTCAGATTGTAATTAGGAGTACAAGAGTAATTATGGTTCTCACAGTGTGTATAAATACAGATACGGGGAAGACAGATAGTTCAATAAGGTGTAAGCAATTTAGAATTGAAAAAAGTACAGTTTCGGGCTAAAAAATCAGTCCATCTAGGTTTGGAAGTCCCAAGTAAAAACGGATAGCATTTCGGCTAGAAATGGTAGCCTCGAATGGGTGGTAAAAGAACAAGATGATCCCGATCTAAAGAGTTCATAATAACAGTTTTTACAAAATTTACAAATAACCCCCTGTCCTTCTCCAAATTACAAAGTAGGCCCCAAAATGGGTCAAACTATGCTAAGAGGCTCTCAAGACTTTCCAAAGCTATTCAAAACCTATTCTGACGAACAAAACACAATGATTGGCCTCTAATCCCACTTAGTAACCAGAACCGCACTATTAATTAGTGTTAAAGACAAGGGTTAAGGGTCGGTTTCGTACACCTATATATATTTGGATTGGTGTTGTTTGTTTCCAAATGTTTGTACTGCATTCCATCATTTACTTTAGTTACATATCTACTAACATTATATGAGTTAACCTTTTCTAGAAGGTATGGGTAAGAGTCTATATCTATATATTTACATATGAGTTCATAGTTGTTATTGTCTACATGTCATGTTATTTGCCCATGTTTACTTTCTTGGCCTTTTAGGTCTAGCCCTACTCTTGGTGCTTATAGGATGACCGTTAGTGCGAGGGTAACACTTTAGTGTAGACATTGCAGGGATGTTCAAAGGGATGTGCAATTGGTGTGACTTAGAAGTGCTCAGTCACTGCATTCGAGAGGCACACATCTATCTTACTTTACCCATTTGGTACACTTGAGTAGCCTTCTTGGAATCTAGATTTGTATTAATTCAACTAAAAAAATATATTGTAATTTTCATATTTGAAATTGAAATGTACTATTTCGCCCATACTCTAATAACTATGTGGATTTAACTCTTTATTTGATTTATATGTTTATTACAATCAGGGGCGGAACCAGGATTTCATGGGGGGCGGGGGGCAAAACTTGAATAAATTTTTATTTCACCAATTATTATAACTATCATATTTGTAAGTTTTCTTTTGACATAGTTGTAAGTTCAAGCATGAAAAAGATATTATGATTCAAGACTAAATTTTACATGAAAATTAAAACCAGTATATATTCAGCCTTAACAAAATATAAGCAAAGAAAAGTCGTAAAATAATTGTTTCTTAGTACATTTCAACTCAATCATCTATCAAAATGGAACTCGATGTTCTTTCAAATCTCGAAAATCGTCTATGATTGATTCTGTGCTAAGCTTCTCAACAATTTTTTACAATGTACACAATCAAAGAGTCAGAGAGAAAATCATCCTCCATTTTGTTGCGAAGCCTAGTTTTGACAATATTCATGGCTGAAAATGATCGTTCAGTAGTTGCAGTAGAAACTGGAAGAGTAAGCACAAGTTCAATCACTCTAAAAATAAGTAGGTAGACTGTTGATCTTCTAGTCTTTACCAACCATTGACAGAGATCAGAAACAATTGACAATTTTTGAAAGTCTGAATGTCGAACTACATTATACTCATAATGGTGAAGTTGCATTCTCAATTGCATTTCTCATTTTCTGTGAAGTCTTGAGGAAAAAAATTATCTACCAACTTGCAAATATCATTGCCTCTGAAAGATTCATGTGCATTTCAACGATCCAAAGCTGAGCTAAGAGTAAGCAACTCTACTGCATGCACACTAAACCAAAGATTTAATTCTTATAATTGAGAATCAATCGCAGCATAAAAAATCTCTATTCGACATTGATGCTCAATTGTAACTCATCTTGTCGATGGCGGGCTCGACCTCGTCTCGCAACATAACAAGCATTCATATCTGGGACATCTATACTGTGTGCCTCACAAAATGATTTCACCTTGGTAAGTAAAGCATCCCTCCCAACATCTCTCAATTTTTGGATAAGTGCTTTAGTAGATGAAATAAGATGCATTGCATTTAAAATGTCTTGAGATTGACATTGAAAAGCTTGACAAAGTAATTCAGTGATCTCCATGATTTCTTTCATAAGATGCAAGATGAAGATAAATTCAAATGAAGTCATTGCCTCGTAAGCTTATTTCGTATCTCCTCGTTGAGAAAAAGTAGTTCCGTCATCAATGATGTTAATAAGAACTGCACATGTTGGACTAAACATCTTTATCAAGCTAGAAACTGATTTCAAGTGAGAACTCCAACGAGTATCTACTGCCTGTTGTAAAGAACCAATCTGATTAAATCCTCTCCCACTCTCGAGCTCATCAATGGCAATCAAATGTGCAATTTCAACAGCTTGAGCAACTTTTAACTCATCATTTCGCTTGCATGAAGCGCCAACAATATTGATAATAGAAGTCAATTTAGTAAAAAAATTAATAAATTGGATTAACTTCTTTTGATGCTACAACTAATGCCAATTGCAAGCGATGTGCTAAACAATGGACATAGTAAGCATATGGAAAATCATTCAAAATCAAAGCTTGTAATCCATTCCACTCACCCCGCATATTGCTTGCACCATCGTATCCCTGCCATCGAATATTCTGAACATCGAGATTACGATAAGACAATACAGCATATATCTCAGTTTATAAGGTCAATGATGCAGTGTTGGAGACATGAACAAGCCCAAAAAAATGCTATCGCACAAAGCTATCTTTGTCGACGAATCTCAAAACTATAGCCATTTGCTCATTCTTTGACTCATCACGAGCTTCATCAACAAGTATACAAAATTTTGCATCACCAATTTCTTCACGAATTATCTTCTTCACTTTGGTTGAAAAAACAGGTAGAATTTCTTTCTGGATCTTTGGTGATGTGTAAGAAGCATTTTTGGAGCTTTATTTAACACAACTTCTTTAACTTTCTCATTATAAGAACTCAACAAATTCAACATTTCAATGTAATTTCCACGATTGATTGAACTATGACTTTCATCGTGGCCTCTAAAAGCACAACCTTGAAATGTAAGCCATCGGACTGTATGAATTGAAGCCATAAGCCGTAGTCGATTGTTTACAATTTCTTCCGAAGTGAATTTGTCAAGCACTTTCTGTATGTGTTGAGATTGATTCATCAAGTCTTCACATGATCTCTCGGCAACTTTATGAGGAGAGTTAGGATCCTTCCCCACATGACTCAATAAACCACGATTTTTTCCATTTTTAACTTTCTTCCAATTCTTAAATCCAGTAAGAGTAGTAAATGCATTTTGCGAAGCAAGTCCAGTTTGTTTATTAAAAAGATAGCATGGAAGATAAAAAAAAAAAAGCATCTTTCTAAGGGGAATATTCCAACCATGAAGGAAATAGCTTGAACCACGAATGTTGAAATCTACGAAGATGAGTTGTTGATCCAGATTTCAAATACTTTGAAAGCATAGGTTGATATGGACCAACCTTAATGTACTTCCGTCGAATTTCGTCACACCGATTAATATCATAATCCCATATCTGTGGACGTAATCCTAGATCACGCTCTAATGAACTAATATCAACTTCATTGATTTCAGTTCTTTGTGATTTTGTAGGATGATCTTTAGAAATTGGATACTCAACATTAAAGGTTGGTAATGATGCATCGGCTTCTAAGTCTTGAGGATTTTTTCTTTTAAAAAATCCATCAATTGTAGATGACTTTCCCATCTACAAATCAAATAAAAATCATATTTATTATATGTCCAAAATCAAATAAAAAGTATTCATTGGCTCAAAATATAAACCATTCATGATTCATCAAACAACTCAATAAACACACTACAAATGCTCCAGCAGCCTGACCATCAGCCCAAAACAGGATGCTATTTACAGTTTTACAAATATGACACTTGTATAGAAAATTAAGTTTCTACTGTCCAATTCAAATCTTACATCAATCAAGACATTCGTGGGCCCGTGGCCATTGGATTTTTGTTACAATTATAAGTTTACATGATCTAAACCATTAAACTATGATCTGAAGCAAAGGGTTGCATCATTTGATCGTCCTTATATTTTGCTTACCCATGATTTGCTTCCCAAAAAGTTTAAAGCCCATTTATTTTGATCCTAATGGCATCCCATTTTGTGGCCATCCATCAATGGATGGACCCCCCATCAATTGGAAAACATAATAACCATATGAATCTTCAATTCCAAAAGTAGCGGTCCAAATTCCTAATTAATTTGTGAAAAAAAAAGAGTGAAGGAAAGAATCAAATGCTACCAATAATAAAAGGCAAAGAAGAAGCCAAGCAGGAAGCAGCCTACCATGAAGAAGAACCCAAGAGAGATGTCGTTGCCTCACAATCTCACAGAAGTGATCTTGGGTCTTGGCCCAGGCCTAGGCATATCAGTGCTTTAATCTCAAACAGTCCTCCAAATCCCAGATCTTCCTATTTCCAACCACGATAAAAAAAAAATGGGATTATTCATGTTCTTCGTTAATGTAGAAAAAAAAAATTGCTCCAAACCCATATCTCCAAATGGGTTAGCCATAAAAACAAAATGGATCCAAACTGTGGGCCGGCTGTGGCTTGCATCTTTAGAAAAAAAAAACCAAAAATAAAATAACCCAAAACAGGAAAAAACCCAGATCTGCCCAAGAATCAGAACCCTGAAAAGATCTATATATTCAAACAAGACAATGGAAACCAAGAAAGAAACCCAAAAGGAGATGTGAAATCAACGATAATCTCAACGTGGCTAGTAACTTACCTGAGATGCGGGATTATGAAGACCTCTTCTTTCTGCGAGCTTCCTCAGTTTCTTGGCGATATTTATTTGAAGAGGAGAGGGACTCCACAAACAGTATCTTCTTCTTCACTTCTTCTTCAAGCTAGGGAAATTGGCAGGTTTTGGAAAAGGCCAAAAGGGGCTGGGGAAATGGGAATAGGGATGGGGCTGGGGCTAGAAAGGTGATTTTGGAAGGGTTAGGGCTGGAAAGGTTTTGGGAAATGGGAATAGGGAAAGTGAAAGGGACGTTGTAAAGGGAAGGGGGAGGGTCGGGGGCCAGGGGTGGATGGACAAAACCTGGGGGGTGGGGGGGATTTTGATGATTTTTAAGGCTTTTCCTGCCCCCACCCAGGCCGTTATGTGGTTCCGCCCTTGATTACAATACTTCACACTCACGTCCCAAGATATGAGGCCCGGATCCTGGGGCGTGACACCTAATCACCTGTCTTCATATTTTTATTTATGCTATCATTATATGCCATTTTTATTGAGTATCTTGCCAAACCGTCGTGTCAGACCCCCCTTTACACTTGGTGCCATAGGTTATGTTTCTCCAGATCGGTCCCCAGAGCTGACAAAACGACAGTTGCGGGGCCGTAGTATGCGAGTGGGCATGTGCAGAGAATGTTCCGTAGACATGGTTTATGCACAAGAGCTATCGTCACATTTTAGGCAGTGGTATTTTGGGTTTATTTTTATCTTGTACTGGCCTTTGTTGGCCTTTTACTTTCGGGAATGTAATTAACTTACCTTTTGTTTATAAACTTGAATATTGTGAATGAAATATCATGTTCCCTGTCTTTCTCTGCACTTTATGGTTTTGTGATTTTTTCCAGTCTGATTAGTTATGATAAGATGGTGAGCATGTGTTGAGTGATAGGTTGTGACATGGAATCCGAGTGCCATTGACTTCGGGTCGCAAGGCGACGTAAGCTTCCGCGAAATGTTCATGATTGTGATGGGGTACTCTCTTTCTCACACAAGCGGATTTTGGGATGGAAACATGATTTCTACAGTAAACCCTAGTTCACGGCCCTAAATCTGGTTTTGAGATTTGGGGTTGTCATGGATGGTATGATATCAAAGCTTCTTTTACAACTTATTCAATGTGCCACTTTTTGTGAGCTTGTGGCTTATGTGGTGGATAGTGTGGACCAGTCAAGAGCAGGTTTGGTACTTATTGTCCAGCTTATGTTTCCTGCTTTTGTTTGACATATATGGCATGAACGAAATTGTAGAATTTCTTTCTCATAAATCAAAGCGCCCAGCTCAAATTTTTCATGAAGCGCTCCACCAAATTTATAGCAGAGGTGTTTTTTAATATTTAGATTCCACAACCATATTATGGTCTGTGGAATCTCCCTCCTGCCACAGATGTGCGTCTTCGCTCTAGAAGTTAATTTTGTGTGTGTGATGGATGGAGGTTCTCTATTGTTCCTTTGCAAACATGCCTCATTGGAATTTTGTGGCATCTACAAGGTTATCCTGAATTTGCCACTATCGGAGGGATATTTTATATAATCAGGAGATGACATATTTTCTTGGGTTGGTTCCTTCGCATGTTAGTGAAATCGATTTTGAGATGGAACATTCGATTTCCTAAGTCTTGATAGACCCTTCTACATCACCTTGGGCACATCATTTTAAAGTTAGACGATTAGCTAGGATTATTCAGAACTTTCCAAGAGCTACCTTTCTCAGCTTAATCCTATGACTTGGCAGCTTGGGCGCAAAATGAAACAATGTTGTTTGGCTCCTTTTTTTATATCTCGTATGAAGATTATTCAGTTATTGCATAGTTGATACCTGTGCCCGGGCTGTAGGCATCATGGTGGAATTCAAGTCTTCATATTTTTTGGTGCCCTGCTGATTTTTTATCTGCTCATATGGGGTATGCCCCATGGGGTTTTGCCTACTATTATGGTTAGGTAATCCTTTTCTATATATATATATATATATATATTCTGTTGTGGTAACGAAAAGATTAACTTTAACTTTAAAAGAAAAGGAAGAGGGGGAGGATTGTGTTGCAGTTAAAGATCCAGCAAAGGTGGAGAGCATTTATGAGATTGAAGTTCGGAATATTTGAGAACGAGAGAAGAAGAAGAAGAAAAAAATGTTGGAGAGAGATTCTTCTTCTATTCTTCTCAAATACTCCAAAACACCTATACTTCACCGCACCATAAACTCCACTACAACTCCACCTCTCTCTCTCTCTCTAAAGAACTCACCTTCTAGAAGCACTTCGCGGATGATTTCTAAAATGTGTTTAACTGTTCCTAGTAAAAAATCCATTGTTTTATTTTGATATTATAATCTCCCCGTGAGAATTCTATTCTCTTGTCTCCAAGGCTGGTGAAAATTATGCCCTTTTTCATATGAAAACTTTGAAATTCTAATGTAATTGTGCCACACAAATGGCACCTTCACTAGAAACGAGTAAAATATCCAAACCAAACCAAACCAAGCCTTTTCCCACTAGGTGGGGTCGGCTATATGGATTTGACGACGCCAATCAAATCTGTTTAGGGCCATGTCCTCCGTTAGATCCATGTAGGCAAGATCATGTTTAATAGTTTATTTCCAACTTCTCTTGGGTCTCCCTCTCCCTCTCCTACTCTTGGCAAACTCCATGCTTTCACACATTTTAACAGGTGCTCTATTGGACGCCTTATAACATGGCCGAACCATCTCAGTCGATTTTCTCTCATTTTATCTCCAATCGGTACTATTCCTACTATGCCACTAATCTCCTCATTCCTAATCCTATCTCTCCTTGTGATCCCGCACATCCATCTTAGCATTCTTATCTCCGCAACTTTCATCTTCTTGACATGATTATGCTTTACTGCCCAACACTCTGATCCATATAACAACGCTGGCCGTACCGCCACCTTATTAATATCACAAGAACAAAATCCGTGTGAAATGGTTGGGCACAAACATGACTAAGGGTATAATGTTGATGCTCCAGGTAGGGCTGGCCCAAGCTCATCCAAGTTCTGGTACTCTATTATAATATATTAAAGCCAACCGTTTTGGATTCAATTTTGACCAAATTCCTTTCATTGGCATTTTTTAATGAGCCTCTAAAAAAAGTTATAGGTGGTGGGATTTGAACTCTTATGCTCTTCTACACTTTGAAATAGATGACCCAACCACTCACCATACAAGACCAACAAGCAATTACTTATTAGAAAAATCTCAAATGTAGTTAGATGGAGCGATGACCCTATCCATGTGGGTCATGCCCATACTTAACACGGGTTATTGTACTAGTTTATTTATTAATCTCTAATGCTCAATCCTGGGTCCAGACAATGAGCTTGATAGCACTGCCTAACACATTTACAAAATAAATAAATACAACCTTTAATATTTGGCCTAGGAGATTAGGCCCTAGTGCAACTACATAAAAATAGACCCCCCCAATTTTCTGGTGGGGCTTGTGTCAAGCTCCAACTGCCCCACCACTCCAACACCCTTAAACATAAGTCTAGGCGAACACACGTACAACTTTGGCCGAGCCAAACCCAAACTCACTTGCCCAGGCCCACATGAAAATGAAATTTAGCTAAGGCTCAAGCCCACCGAAATAAATTTGGGGCCGAGAGATAAGCCCAATGCCATATAACATTGAAAGCCATTTGTGCCACGTGTACGGTGGGAAAATGTCTTCCGGCCATTTTCTGCCTCTACCTACGGGCCCATTTGGTAACTCTAATCTGATTAATAAGAGCTAATTAAATTAAGGTCTAAAAGAAAAGCTCTAATTTTTAAGTTATGATTTATAATTAGACTGTTTGGTAAAATTATTAAAAAAAGCTCTTTTTTCAAAGTAGAGTGTTTGATAAAACATAAAAAGAAGAGCTTATTAGAGTTGGGAAATTTCCAATTTAACAAATTATTGAATTTTAATGGGCAATCTGATGTCTCTCTGTCCATGTAATGCATTGTTAATCACATCCACCCCATTTGTGGGCTAATCCCAACTGGGCCACACAGAATGTGATGTGTAACTCTAACGATGCAAATTGGTCATTTTGTATGGTAATAGTGATAATGGCCCTGATGCCAAGAGTTTGGATCTGGCGAGCTATTAAATTTAAATGCTGTCGTATCAATCTGGTCAAATTCCACCGTGATAGGAGGTGGGTCATCCATCAAATTCCATTGCAATAAAACGTGGGTCATTAATCAACTTGACCACTCGTAAAATATGTGAATAATAGAAATTCCATTGCAAGGTTATCTATCTAAAGTAAACCTCTTTAGAGTTGGGTCTCCTTGGAAGACTTCTTCAACCGATGTTAACCTTTGTAGGCCATGATCATTTGAACATGTTGAGGCATTCCATACAGAATTTTCTACTCATCAAATTGGTAAAGCTTTTCGATGAGTAGTTCAACAACTCACTTGCCTCCTTGACTTCACCAAGTTTCTAAAATCAATGACTAGATGTGGACCTAAATACTCCAACTGAGCATGGATCTAAGTGAGTTGATGAAGAACAGAACATCCACATTCAACCATCTCGTCTTTCTACTCCCATTATTATTCACTAAATTTGCTGATCTTGACTACCAAAATTTCAGTTTTGACCTCTCAATTTCAATATCAAGTTTGACCATTTTGATTAGTTTTGACTTTACATGGAGCCCGCACAATTTCCACTGACATTAAAGCCCACAGTCAATCTGATTAAAAAAAGAAAGTAGAAGAAATTTAGATTTCTGTAATTGTGTGAATGTGGTTCTCTTTGGAAGAGTTCTCTATTTATAACATTGACTATGCTTTAAATGGAAGATTTTACAACAATTGTATCTCATTTGATTGAAGATTTCTACTGATAAAGCAATCTATAACCAATAAAAAACTTTTTCTATTTGCAGAGCCACACTATTAATGAACAGACATATCTTAGTTCTGATCGTCTTGACTTGGGAGTCCGAACAGCTGATAAATTCTTTTGACGATACCAAATTGGGGCCAGATTTGATTATCGGCGTAATAGACTCCGGTTAGTTTCATCTACATTTTTTATTTTATTTATCTCCTATTTGTAACTACAAGGTTAACGTTACATAGGTGTATTTTAATAATTAACATTTGATGCTAATTTTTTGAAAAAAAATTCTACATAGGTATATGGCCTGAGTCACCAAGTTTTGATGACAGTAGCTACGACCCTATCCCGAAAAGATGGAAGGGTACACGTCAAGATAGAATGGGTTTCACTTCTGAACATTGTAATAGAAAAATCATCCGAGCACGGTGGTATGTAGACAATATTTCAGATGAAGCCCTTAGATGATATTGTTTCTGCACGCGATACAGATGGTCGTGGTATAATGGTTGCATCTATCATAGCCGGTTCTATAGTAGAAATGGACGGAGTCATGGTAGAAAAGGTATTGTTTTGGGGGTAGGGAGCGCGAAATCGTATTTTCCAGTGTAGATTTCACGGAAACCTTATATATAGCTAAACCGGCATGAGGGACAATACCTTTTCTACCATGACTCCGTCCATTTCTACCATAGAACCGGGTATGATAAGATGCAACCAATGTACCATGGCCATCTGTATCGCGTGCAGAAACAATATCATCTTTAAGGGCTTCATCTGAAATATTATCTGCATACACGGTGCTCCGATGATTTTTCTATTACAATGTTCAAAAGTGAAACTCATTCCATCTTGACATGTACATCTTTTTGGGATAGGATCATACCCACTGTCATCAAAACTTGGCGACAAAGGCCATATACCTTCGTATTTTTTTAGAAAATTAGCATCAAATGTTAATTATTAAAATACACATATGTATAGTTAATATTGTAGTTACAAATAAGAGATAAATAAAATAAAAAATGTAGATGAAACTAACATGAGTCTATTACGCCGATAATCAAATCTGGCCCCAATTTGGTATCGTCGAAAGAATTCATCAGCTGTTCACACTCCAAGTCAAGATGATCAAAACTAAGATATGTCTGTCCATAAACAGAGCGGCTCTGCAAATAGAAAGAAGTTTTTGATTGGTTATAGATTGTTTTATCAGTAGAAATCTTTGATGGTAATCACCCCAATCAAATGGGTAGAAATCTTTGATGGTAATCACCCCAATCAAATGGAATACAATTGTTGTAAAATCTTCCATTTAAAGCATAGTCAATGTCATAAATAGAGAGCTCTTCTGAAGAGAACCGCATTCACACAATTACAGAAATCTAAATTTCTTCTACTTTCTATTTTTAATCATATTGACTGTGGGCTATAATGTCAATCGAAATTGATATTGAAATTGAGAGGTCCAAACTGAAATTGACGTGGTCAATATCAGCAAATTTAGTGAATAAATAATAGGTGTAGAAAGACGAGATGGTTGGATGTGGATGTTCTGTTCATCAACTCACTTAGATCCATGCTCAGTTGGAGTATTTAGGTCCACATCAACTCATTTTTTTAATTAAAATGCACTAGGAGGTTCTCGCATTTTAGATCAACAACTAACATCTAAACTAATCATTGATCAACCTGTAAATCAACTCAAATAAATAACCCGCTACTGATCACTAAACTTGGCAGCACACAAAAATTCCACTTTACTTCTCATTAAATCTTTACTTTGGTAGTTTGATCTATATTTTTATACAAACAATAACACTTGCAGACTATACATGTGCATGTACAAGTTGACGCTTGATAATGCAGACCTTGAATCACCACTTTATTCACCAGGATCAGCATTGGTGAAAACTAATAAGCTACACCTCTAGAGAATCCGTCACCGTCATGGAGTAAGCTTTCAGTCAGCCAGTAACCATCCCAGGAACCACCCACCCTCTGTCAAAAGATTTCCATAAAATAAAAAGTGAATGACTAGCTATCATGAATACTGAAAGGGAAGCCAAGGGACAGACTAGCAACCTGAACCATGGTAAACTGGAATGTCTCTTCCTCCTCTGGTCGGGCCCCTTTTATCCAAACTCTTTGCTTGAATCGGCTCTGATCCAGTAAACACAGACCACCATTATGCAAGGAATTCATTAGCAACAGTAGAAATATAGACTTCCAAAGGACCATTCTGGGTCTTGGCAAACTGAGTACAGGCAACTTGTGTGAATGTTGATTCATGCATTTCAGTACTTAGTTACCTGTAAGAGACAGTTGTTTTGTTTTTGCTAATAAAACCAATTACAGGCAAACAAAGTTATGGATTTGATTTGCAGCTAGACTGGTTGCAGGGAAACTGAGTTTTGAGGATCTAAACAGGGCCATAAATAATAAGCCAGTCGGAGCAATTAATTTTGAAATCAAGGTTTAAGGCATCATAAGGTTCTAATATGCCCCTCAAGGAGAAAGGGTAGGCCAAAAAGGAAGTGGATGAAAATCTATGATGCCCGGATACAGACACGGGTACGGATACGGGACACGGGAACGAGCATCCGATACGTCAACTTCAAAATTTTAGGATACGGATACGGGTACGGCATTTTTAAAAATATATAAATATAAATATAATTGGGAGTTTATTTTAAATGAAATATATATATATATATATATTTTGCCGGAGCTGTCAATCTAAAGTAAAGAGATTTTTATTTTGCTGCTGTTTTTTTTATTATTATAGCTGGGCTGAGCTTGACTCTATGTAAGCCCACAAGATGGGTCCCTTTCTGACTTGAAATTGGAGTGGGGAATACATGGGCCTTGGCTCACTTTTAAATAAGAGTGGGAAACACGGTTTGAAAAAGTATTGAAGGACACACAAGACCAGACCCACGTGACAAAGAGAGATGAGGGAAAAAAAAAAGAGGACAGCGATAAAATTTGCCCCAGGCCTAATGCCTAGCCCATTTAACAAATCTGGCCCAAGGATAGCCCAGACCATATCCCGCCTCTGCCCTTTTTTTTTTCTGAATCCCGCCAAGACCCAATTCCACGCGTCCCTTTATTATCCCCTTGCTTTTCCTGAGAGAGTCTCTCTCTCTTTTAAGTCAAAGGAAAAGGTAAAAGAAAAGGGAAAGAAAGAGGAAGAGAGGAGTAGAAAAAGAGGAGAGGAAATGGAGAGGAGGATCAGGCAAACAGAGGCAGCGGATGTGTGGGAACACCATGACGACAAGAGCATCTGACGAGGAGCGGCGGCAGCAGAGGACGGCGACAGCAACACCATGGCAGGTAGAACTTTCTCTTCTTCTTCTCGTTTTTTTTTTTTTTCTTTTACTCTTCTCCTTCCCTTTACAACCCTCTGTTTTTGGCTAAGACCATTTCTTCCCTTTCTTTCTCTTGGTCGCATGAAAGGGGGAAAAGGGTTGGGGTTTTTTTAGTTTTTTTTTTTTTTTAAAATGAGTGCGCCGTATCCTCATATTTTGCACCGTATCACATGCGTATCTTGCCGTATCCCGTACCCGGATCCGTATCGGACCGTATCGGTACGGGTACCACAAGTGAATAGCCGTATCTGGGTATCATAGATGAAAATAGTACGGATAGATCTGAAGAAGTCAACCTACCTGAGGATTTTCCCCGGTATAGACTAGAATGGAGAAACATAATTCATGCAACTGAACCCAGCATAGCTGGGACAGGACCTTGATGATGATGATGATGAGGGTTCAGATATGCATATAACTCTGGAACATGTCCATTTTATACTAGTAGGGTGCATCAATCAGTAGTTTGGTCTTTTCATCTGAAACAGCCCACCACGGATGCAGGATGCTCTCCTTTCGCCGAAACCTCAGTTTCAGAGTTTCCAGATTCTTTATTGATCTAAAAAAATTTTGGGCATCCTGATGCCTGGGGCACTGCATCAGATCTATGAACTGGATCATAGAGCTGTTGGGTTCACTTGTCTGTACGGGTGTATGGGCATCTAGACACCACACAAATCCTAATGCATCAGCAGTCAGCACCCTATAATTTTTCCGAGGTTTACTTTGTTTAAGACCTTCCGCTAGCTGTGCAGTAAACTCTAGCAATAGCTTACCTCCTTCACCCATAAACTGCTTAGGATCTTCCTTTCCTTGTGGCCAAGCAAAACCCGGTAAGTTGGATGGTGGAATATTCGCCTAAACCTCTCAAACTGCATCAAGGATATGATCCAAAATCATATTAATATTAGCAAATATAAGGTTTTGAGACAAATATGAAGTTTCCTGTCTTTTTTCAAGCACAATGAGTGATGTCAAAAGGAGAAGTCCTTTATGTAAGGAGGGATGGGACCCACCATCCATGGGCCTGATTCTCAAGGAGGGGATGGCCATTGTGGGTCCCACGAGAGGTTGCAAAAATTCAGAATTCCCTTCCTTGTGTGAGAAGATTTTTTGGAAATTCAAATTTGAATTTGAAGCAAAAAAAAAGGAAAGAAATCCAAGAGACATGAGGACCAAGGAAGCAAAGAAGGAAAGTAGAGAAGAAAAAGGAGAAGGGAAAAAAAAAAAGAAGGAAGCAAGAGACCCAACCACACTTGGATGACCAAGGTGGGGTCCACCTAGTGTTGCAGGTGGGACCATCCACATGAAGCAACAACAATTCAAATTTCAGATTTTTTGAAGATTTTTGTGGGTCTATTGCTAGAGATTCCAACCAACAAAGACAAGTCTTAAAATGGAAAGTCCTAGCTCACCAAGAAATAAAAGTTGGAAATATTTTGAAAAAGTCCCAAGATTCTCTCAAAAACTTTCCAAAAATCATTGTAAACTTGGAGTGCAAGCCAAGGAGTTGCTAAAGCCATCATCATAGCTTAAAACCGAAGCCAAGAAAGAGGAGACCAAACACTATATAAGGGGAGCAAGGGGGGACGTCCAAGTCACTCCCCTCTTCCTCCACATAGGGGACATCCCACCATCCTATCTCCATTCTCTCTCTTCCACCCCCTCACTCCTCTTTTTTCATTATTCCATGTGGCTTAAAAGGTTTTTTATTTTTTATTTTTTTGAAGACGACGACTAAGAAGATGGAGAGATGAATTTCATTGTAATTCAAAAAGAAGGTGAAGTTGTAAACCTTGATTAATTCTATGGACGGTTTTTTTTTTTTTTTTAAATGGTGACTTTCATTGCTCAAAGACTGTACAGCATAAGAGGGCATAAGAAGGCGATACCGACCAATTTTCTATGGACGGTTAATTTCAATAAAAGGTGTGTTGTTTTTATGTTTGGTGATTTATTTTCATTGTTCAAGTTACCTAGGATTCTTTATTTTTCCTGGATATATCGAATGCCTTGGGACCTCTAGATGATGAAAATTCGTGGTTGAAGCCTTGAGTCTTATGAAATCTCTCAAAAATTAACAAGCTAAAACATGCATCTTGGCCCATCCTTATGGACGGGAATTGAAATACACTGTACGTATCTTTAATACTTAGGACAACTGATCCGGACTCTTGAATTACAAATTCACATTCTGATTTTTAATTATTTATTTCTATTTTCTGAATTTTACTTTAATTTATGCAATCGATTGTTTTGACTCTTTTATGTTGGTTGCAGTAAACTAATTTAGGATTTTTTTTTAGGTTTTCTAGTTTAGGATCAGTTCTGCTTGATAAACCTGTTCAGAGGCTGGATCGTTGGACGGAGGTGATTGGGCCTGTACTACAACCTATTTGGGTTCAGTTCATTGGCGTTCCTCTGCATGCTTGGGAAGAGAGGGTGTTCCGATGTCTTGGTGAGTGTTTGGGTGTAGTTATAGAGATCGATGATGAAGCCAATACCAAACAGAGACGTGACAGGGTACGCTTAATGGTTATGTGAGATCCTTAGCAACAATTGCCGGAGATCATTCCCCTGGAAGTCGAAGGTGTCAGGTTTCCTGTGTCTGTAATTGTGGAGGATAGTTGCAAGTGCTGCGGGAAGATGGGGCTGCCAGAATTATGCCGTCGGGAGAAACAAGATGCGATTTTTCCGGAGGGTGCTACACTGATTGATGGCGGATTTAAAGGTGATTTGAATTTCAAATCTCGCATCCCCCACCTGTTAGCGATCCTCTCGCAAGAGTTTTGGAGTCGGCGCAAGAGAAGTTGCAAAGGAGGCAGGAAACAAAAGTTCTGCTTGCTCCAATCACGGCGACGAAGGTGATTTCGGGGCGGAATCAGACCGACCATCCCCCTTTTCGTCGAACGCCAGGGAAATCAAACACTAGGGATGTGTCGAGCTGCACTTAAAAGGGGTTTTTAGGAAATTCTGTGATGACCTTTCTGCCCCCTTGTAGGAATCAAATATTACAAGAGAACTTGGCAGGCCCATGTATTACTGTAGGGGAAGGTTTGGCAAGTCCAAAAGAGGCCCAGATGCCTTTGGGTAAGGGAAATGACCCTTCTATTGATGGAACTGTGATGCAGTCCGGTCTCGATCCAAGACAGGGACCCGCAACCGCAAGCCTTGACGGACCCAGCTGATGGGGTCCACATGTGCCTCACGTTTCCTAATTTTCTAGATTAGTAATATAGCTTAGTTTGCTTGCTTTCTAATTTTATTGTTAATTAGAATTAGTAGCTTTCCTCATTAGCAAACATTGTGCTCTATATATACAGAAGAGCCCTCTTGTTATTTTTATGCTTATTTTCAATTAATCAATAATCTCTCAGTTGCTCACGTGAGTTTTTCATGCTTTCGTTTGTGCCCTAGTGGCTGGAATCCCTCCTGGATTCGATCAATCCTTCGGGAGATTGATCTATCAACCCGGTCACAGATCTTTGGCTGCGTCAATTGGTATCAGAGCCTAAGCGATTGCCGGAGAGACGCCTGTCCTTCCCGGATTTTTTCTCATCACTTCCGTTCATCATCTCTCTTCCACCCACCACTATCGACACATCCCAAACCCACCAAACCTTCCCACATTCCAAAACCCACACCCACACCCACACCCACACCCTTTCGCAAAACACTGCCGACCCCAACTCTCCCACCGAAAGTCTTCTCCAAGCATTACCACCATCACTACCCAAGCCCTTCGATTGCCCTGGCCCAACGAGGCAATCCCCAAATCCCAGACTCCCAGCACCACTGCGCCGCTTGCCTAAATCCCATCCAAACGAAACCAAAACCCCAAATCCCCAAACCCTTCATCTCCCAAACCGCTGAACCACACATTCTGCAGCCCTAATTCCCATCTCCCAAGCCCCATCACCCGACCACATCCCAAACCCCGCATCATCTCCCGTCTCCTATCCCAAACCCAAACAGCCCCACCTTCTGCCTTCGCCCATCCCTTCACATCCGTCTGCCATCCCTTTTCGACATCCCTCCCAGAAGTTAAAAAAAAAAAAAAAAGAAGAAGAGAGAAGAAGAGAGTTTGAGTTAGGAGATGTACCTGGCACCGTCGAGCTCCACCGCCGTTGTTCAACTCCACTGTCGTTGTCATCCTCCTCGAGCAGCTACATCCCCTTCGTCGAAGTTCTTCAGGCAACCCATCCTCCTCCGCTCTCCAAGTCGTCACAGGTAAGAGCCCTAAAACCTCTTATCTTCTCCTTCGTGCACAACATCCGAGACAGAGGCCCATTCTTTCGAGCCCAGCATTCTGTTTCAGCCAGCCTGCAGTTCCGGCCTAACATGAGTCCGGGCCCAACCTAAGCCCAAACCCGGCCCACTAACAGTAATAAAAAAAAAAAAAAGAGAAAAAACAGCCCTCGTCCATGGCTACTCGCACCGGGCAAATTTTTCGTGGCATACTCTCTGACATTCAGCGCGATGATTGCATAAGGGATTTATATGAACGGGTCGACGCCTTAGAACTCACTGTCGATGAACTTGCTAAAGCCCCTTCAAACCCTCATGGCGAATCTCCAGCACTTCTGGCTCACTCTCACCAATTGGAAAATATTCCCCGAGAATCAATCCAAGAATTCTTTCAACGTCTCTTTGCAGACCGGGCCGCTGACAATTTACCACCCGGCCCGCACCAAGATGATCTCTCGCGGAAAATCAAATTAGAGGTTGCTGATTTTTCTGGTCAAGGTGATGCTCGCGCCCTTCTTGATTGGCGTACTTCAATTGAGGATTATTTCACTTGGTATCACATTGAAGATCCTCAACGAGTCGCTTTTGTCAAGATGAAGTTAAAAGGTCCTGCTCGAATTTGGTGGAAAAATATTGATGACCACAATGTGCAAATGGGTCGCCCTCCTATTACACGTTGGGAAATTATGAAAGAAAGACTGGAAGATAAGTTCTTGCCTTCTTACTACATTGATTCATTTAATAGCGAGCTTATCAATCTTCAGCAAGGCTCTATAACCATAGATGCATACACTCATAAGTTCCATGAGCTTTGTATTCGATGCAAATCTAATGAAGATGATCGCTTGATGGTCACACGTTATCGGGAAAGATTGCGCCCAGATTTACAAGATAAATTGGCCGTATTTGACTTCGCCGCTGTTGATGCAATCTCTAGCAAGGCACGACGCATTGAACAAACGCTGCGTCCGCACACTGGGCAACGTTTCGGTAACCAAGCCGGGGAGCTCTACAAAAAAGGTCCAGATTCTACTTTCAATCGGGCCCCACAGCAAGGGTTCCGACCACCTTCAAACCAACCACAGAACCAACTCCCAACACAAGCTCAGCCACAGGGTCCACAGAATCCTCAATTCAATCAGAAGTGGACGACAAATCAGAATAATGCTAGAGGCACTGGAATAGCCACTAAGCGTGACATTGTCTGTCATTCTTGCAAAAATCGGGGTCATTATGCTAGAGAATGTCCTCACAGGAATCTGCAGTGATGGTGAACCTTATGATGACAAACAGTATGATGAGGAAATCGAAATGGAGAAACCCGATGCACAACTTCCAACAAAACCAGAGTCCGCACTTGAGGTCTTCACAGCTGATGATGACAGCCCATTACTTTTCCTTCACCGCCGCCTATTGGTTGCAGATGGTATTGAGGAAGACGATGAAAACCAAGCTCCTATTTTCCGAACAAGAGTCACTTGTAAAGGAAGAGCTTGCAATGCCATCATTGATGGTGGAGGTGCTATAAGTGTCATATCCAAAGAAGCAGTTGATAAACTTTAGTTGCCAACTATAAAGCACCCGAGACCTTACAGAGTTGCATGGGTAAATGATTATTCAATTCCCGTCAATCGCCAGTGCATGGTTCCCTTAAAGATAGGCTCGTATGAAGATAATGTCAAGTGTGATGTTATTCCGATGAATGTTGCCCACATCTTATTTGGCAGACCTTGGCTGAGGCGCTTGAAAGTCATCACTGATCATTTCGGATAACACCTACACTTTCAAATGGAATGGACGCCGAATTCAATTGAAGCCCATGGAAACTCCATTCTGTGTAAAGCAATCTACTCCTACTACCCCTCCTTACATCCTCACCATGCGCAAATTTGAAGCTGAAAGTCAAGAGCAAGGTGTGATGTATGCTTTGGTTACCAGACAGATGACCGAATCAAGTAAAAACTCCATGCCATCCACTCCCCAAGAGGTACAACCATTGCTCAATGAATGTTCTGATTTAATTCATGATAAGCTTCCAAATGAATTGCCGCCATGACGAGACATCCAGCATGCAATAGATTTAACTCCTGGAGCATCTCTCCCTAATCTTCGTGCTTATCGGATGAGCCCTTCCGAACATGCTGAACTCAAGAAACAAGTTGATGATCTATTGCTACGGGGATATATTCGGGAAAGCCTAAGTCCATGTGCCGTACCCGCTCTCCTCACACCAAAGAAGGATGGAAGCTGGCGTATGTGCGTTGATAGTCGTGCCATCAATAAAATCAATCTAAAGTATCGCTTTCCTATCCCTAGACTTGATAATATGCTTGATCTAATGACTAGTGCTTCTGTTTTTTCTAAAATTGATCTTCGCAGTGGTTATCATCAAATTAGAATTAGGCCAGGTGATGAATGGAAGACAGCCTTTAAAACTAAAGACAGTCTTTATGAATGGCTTGTTATGCCTTTTGGTCTTTCTAATGCTCCTAGCACATTCATGGGTGTTATGAATCAATTGCTCAACCCGTTTATTGGAAAGTTCGTTATTGTCTACTTCGATGATATCTTGATTTATAGTAAATCCAAACGGGAGCATCTTGATCACTTGAAGAGCATATTTGAACTTCTTCGCCAGGAACGCTTCTATGCTAATCTGAAGAAGTGTACTTTTATGAGTCATTCTGTGATTTTCCTTGGCTTTGTTGTCTCTTCTAAGGGTATTGCAATGGACCCATCCAAGATTCAAGCTATTCTCGATTGGCCTATTCCACAAACTCTCACTGAAATTCGTAGTTTTCACGGACTTGCTACTTTCTATAAAAGGTTCATTCGAGATTTCAGCAGTATTATGGCTCCAATCACTAATTGTATGAAACAGGGTGAATTTAATTGGACAAGTGCAGCAACTAGAGCATTTGGCGAAATCAAGAGCATGATCACGGAAGCCCCTGTCCTTCGACTTCCAGATTTTAACAAAGTCTTTGAAGTTGCTTGTGATGCTTCTCAGGCCGGTATTGGAGGAGTTCTTAGCCAAGAAGGTCACCCGATTGCATTTTTTAGCGAAAAGCTCCCCAATGCCAAATGCCGATATTCTATTTATGATCTTGAATTCTACGCCGTTGTGCAAGCATTGCGACATTGGCGTCATTACTTGGTTGGCAACGACTTTATCTTATATTCCGATCACGAGGCATTGAAGCATATACAGTCCCAACAGCATGTCAGTGATCGTCGAATTAAATGGAGCTCTTTCCTTCAACAATTCACATTCAGTCTCCGTCATAAAGCTGGCAAAGAAAATATAGTCGCTGATGCTTTGAGTCGTCGGAAACATCTCCTCACTACTATGGCAGTCACTGTAACAGGTTTTGAGCAAATAAAGCAGGAGTATACAAATGACAAGGATTTCGGCATAATCTATACAGATTTTCTTAACGGCATCAAGGACCAGCACCCTCATTACAACATACATGATGGATTCTTATTCCGAGGTAACAAACTTTGCCTCCCTGCTACTTTCAATCAAGAACATGTTGTTCGTGAATTGCATTCTAGAGGTTGTAGTGGTCATTTGGGCCGTGACAAGACACTCGCTCTCGTGGATGATCGTTTCTATTGGCCGCGCATGAGGGTTCATGTTATCAGCCTCTGTGAGCGATGTCGCACTTGTCAATTGGCTAAAGGTAACAAGAAGAATACAGGTTTATATCAGCCATTGCCTGTTCCTAATGCACCATGGGAAAATATCAGTATGGATTTTGTGTTAGGACTTCCAAAAACTACACAGAAAGTTGATTCCATCTTTGTTGTTGTTAATCGTTTTTTTAAAATGGCACATTTCATTCCATGCAACACGACTTCTGATGCTTATAAGGTAGCTCAACTATTCTTCAAAGAAGTTGTCCGTCTTCATAGCCTCCCCAAAACCATCGTTTCAGATCGTGACACTAAATTTATGAGTTACTTTTGGAAGACTTTGTGGATGACAGCAAAAACAAAGCTTCACTTCTCTATTGCTTATCATCCGCAAACTGATGGACAAATTGAAGTTGTTAATAGAAGCCTTGGACAGTTGTTACGATGCCTTGTACGTGATCATATCACATGGGATCAAATTCTACCTATGGCTGAATTTGCTTACAACAATTCAGTTAATCGGTCCACAAGCATCTCACCATTTGAAGCAGTCGCAGGTGTTCGACCGCGCTTGCCTATTGATCTTGTCCCATTACCTGTTGAAGCACACCCTTGTGCTGAAGCTGATAACTTCATCAAACACATGCAACAAATACATGAAGAAGTTCGACGACATATTGCAGCTAGCAATGACAGTTACAAGGCTCATGCTGACAAACGTCGTTGTTTTCTGGAGTTTTCTGAAGGAGACATGGTTATGGTCCGTATTCATCCGGAAAGGTTACCCCCAGGCGCAAACAAGAAGTTACATCCGAGGAATACCAGTCCATTCAAAGTGTTGAAGAAGCTCAGTTCGAATGCATATACTCTCGAGTTGCCTTCTGATATTGGTATCAGCCCTACATTCAATGTTGCCGATCTCACTCTCTATCGTGGGCATGATAATGAGGATGATTCTGACGAGCAAATCATTAAGTTACTAGCTGCTCCGCCACCGCCTGATAAAATCATTGATGTTCTTGATGATCAAATTGTTTCTACTCGTCGAAGCGGCTTTCAAAAGTTTCTTGTTCGTTGGCAAAACCGGCCTGTCTCCGATGCTACCTGGATTACTGCTACCGACTTCCAGCGTTTGAATCCAAATCTTTATGAGCGCTATCAAGCGATTAACTCGCCGGAGTCGAATTTTTTCAAGCTGGGGAGAGTTGATGCAGTCCGGTCTCTATCCAAGACAGGGACCCGCAACCGCAAGCCTTGACGGACCCAGCTGATGGGGTCCACATGTGCCTCACATTTCCTAATTTTCTAGATTAGTAACATAGCTTAGTTTGCTTGCTTTCTAATTTTATTGTTAATTAGAATTAGTAGCTTTCCTCATTAGCAAACATTGTGCTCTATATATACAGAAGAGCCCTATTGTTATTTTTATGCTTATTTTCAATCAATCAATAATCTCTCAGTTGCTCACGTAAGTTTTTCATGCTTTCGTTTGTGCCCTAGCGGCTGGAATCCCTCCTGGATTCGATCAGTCCTTCGGGAGATTGATCTATCAACCCGATCACAGATCTTTGGCTGCATCAAACCGGCACTCAGATACAGGTTTTGGATCATTGTTCCAACCCCGTTGGGCACGATTCTCTGGAAATTATTAGGAGGAATGACGATCGCTATTGGGGAGGTCGTTGTTCAAACAGTGACTGTATTTCCTACGACAGTGATCATGAAGCCAATCCTAATATTCTAGAAAATCAAGCTTTATTGATGATGGAATCGATGGATAATGTTGAAGGTCTAGCTGTGGATTTGCCTAATAATGACTGTATGGTAGAACAAACCAGTAGGTTTATTGAAGAAAAAATTATTGAAATAGCCAATGTGTTGGGAATTTCAATGGATGACCGGTTAGGTGGGCTGAGAAGCTTAGTTCATGATATGATGGAGGAGAAGGGAAGAAGTACGGGAGGCCAAAAAACCAAAAAGAAATCCAAAGCACAAAGAGAGTTGGATAACTTAGCTTTCTCTATTAATTATGATCGTCCAGATGAGCATATTGGTGTCGCATTGCTGGGACTATGAAGCTTTTATCTTGGAATGTTCGTGGGATGAACTCTGTTTCCAAGAGGGTGGTGTTGAAAGGCGTGGTTCAGTCGTTTAAGGGAGAATGTCTGTTTCTTCAGGAGACTAAGATGGAGGTCATTGATATTCAGCTTATTAGACCTATTTGCCCATGGTCAAATAGTCAATTTGCTATGCATCCTTCTATTGGTGCTTCAGGGGGGCATTTTATTAGTTTGGAATGCGGCTTATTGGCAAAAGATGGATGAGTTTGTGGGAAGGTTTACTGTTTGTCTTATTAAAGGATGTCCGATATAATAAGGAATGGGTAGCAACATCTGTATATGGGCCATCTTCTTCCTGTAATAGGGTGGAGTTTTGGATAGAACTTTCTCGCGTAGCTGGTTTATGGAAGCGCCCATGGGTGGTGGGAGGGGATTTTAATTGCATCAAGTTTCCTTCGGAAAAAAAAGGAGGTTCTGTCATTACTTCAGCTATAAGGGATTTCAGTGATTGGATTAGGAGTAATGATCTTGTAGATTTAACATGGTCTAATATGCAGAGGGATCCAATTATGCATTGGCTGGATCGGTTTCTAGTGTCTTCTGATTGGCTGGGTATTTTTCCGGATTGTGTTCAAAGAGCGTTGGCTAGACCAATTTTGGATCGTCCTATCCTTGTTGAGACTGATTTGGAAGGATTAGGGTCCTCCGCCTTTTCGATTTGAATTAATGTGGATCTCAGAGACAGGTTTCCCAGATTGTGTTAGAAAATGGTGGGCTGCAAAGGAAGTGAGTGGGTGTATGGGTTTTCAATTAGCTCAAAAGTTGAAATTCCTTAAAAAGCAAATTCAAGTCTGGCGTAGGGAGGTCTTCGGCCACATATCAGAAAACAAGCTTTATCTTTTATCTGAAATTCAGAGTATTGATGGGAAGTATGAAGAAGGGAATTGTAATATTAGAATTTCTCTTAAAGAGCAATTTTGAACGCTGTATTTTCAAGAGGAGATTAGTTGGAAGCAACGTTCTCGAAATAAATGTTTGGTCGCGGGAGATCGTAATACGAAATTTTTCCATGGGGTTGCTAGTACCCGTCGTCGTGTGAATCGGAAAAATGCTATTGAAGTTGGGGGAAGATTATGGGAGGAAAAACCTGATATTGAAAACGAAATTGTTCATTTTTTTCAAAGGCTTTATTCTAGTGACTATAAGTTAAGGCCTCGGATGGATGGGATTTTTGTTAGTCAATTTTCCACTTCTACTGCTTCCTCTCTTGAAATTCAATTTTTTAAAGAGATTAGACAAGCTGTGTTTGGTATGGGGGGGAGATCGAGCTTCGGGCCCTGATGGCTTTCCTATAGCATTTTTCCACTATTTTTGGGATATGTTAGAAGATGAAATGCTAGTGTTTTTTAATGAATTCCAAGAAAATGGTGTTATGGCAAGGGAGCTTGGAGGGTCTTTCATTGCTTTCGTTGCGAAGAAAGATGGTGCTATCTCAATTAAGGAGTTCCGGCCAATAAGTTTGTTTAGGAATCCTTATAAGATTTTAAAAAAGGTTCTTGCTAATCAATCGTCTGCAAAAGGTGCTTCCTGAGGTCATATTTGATAAACAAGTTTCATTTGTTGATGGGCGCCAAATTCTTCATAGTGTCATTGTTGCTCATGAATGTGTGGATTCTCGGAATCAACAAAATCGTCCGGAATTGATTTGTAAGTTGGATTTCGAAAAAGTTTATGATATGGTAGATTGGGGATTCCTTCAATATATGATGGAAAGAATGGGGTTTGGATATAAATGGCGTAAATGGATTCATAGTTGTGTATCTTCAGCCCATTTTTCTATAATGGTGAATGGTTGTTCTCCTAAAGGTTATTTCGAGAGTTCTCGAGGTATCCAGCAAGGTTATCCTTTGTCTCCTATGCTTTTTGTTCTTCTTGTGGAAGCCTTGAATGTCTTAATGGAGAAAGCTAGACGAATAGGGTTAATTATAGGATTTACTATTGATGATTCTGGTTTGGAGGTAACTCACTTGCAATTTGCAGAAGATTCTATTATTTTCTATAATGCTTCACTAGATGAGGTTAACAGTTTGAAACTGGTTTTGAAATGGTTTAAACTTTCGTCGGAGCTTCAAATCAATTATGGCAAATGTGAGTTTACAGGTGTCCGGTTGGCAAGCTAGTCAGGTTGCTACTTTGGCTAATGCTTTTGGTTGCAGAGTTGGCAAATTGCCTTCTAATTATCTGGGGATACCATTATGTTTGGAGATTCCCAAGAGTTCAATGTGGAGTTCAGTTTTGAAGTGTAGATAAAAGGCTGAGTTCTTGGAAAGGTAAGATGTTATCTTTGGGAGGGAGAATCACATTGATTAAGTCTGTCATGCAGAGGATTCCTATTTATTATCTCTATTTTTTCAAGTGCCCTAAAAGTGTGGTGCATCGGAAAGAAAAGCTCCAACGAGATTTTCTTTGGAATGATCATGTTGACAAAAGGAAGTATCACTTGGTTAGGTGGGATTTGGTTTGCAACTGAGCAAGGAGGGTTGGGGATCCATTCTATTGAGAAAGTTAATAAAGCTCTATTGGGAAAGTGGTTATGGAGGATTGGGGAATCAGATCAAGGGTTGTGGAGACAAATCCTTATTTCTAAGTATAGTTGGATAATGATGGGTGGTGCAGACCAAATCAAATGTTCAAGGCCTCTGGGTTTTGGAAATCAATTCTTTCAGATAAGGATGATTTCTTTCATGGATTCGGATTAGAGTGCATGATGGGCGTCGGATTTGGTATTGGCCATGGGCAGTCGGCATTTCTTACTCTTTTTCCTAACCTTTACTTGTTAGATAGGAGACAACGCTGTTGTTGCATATAATTTCCTTATTACTGGTGGTCAAGTGCTGTGAGATTTTAATTTTCGTCAGGATATGACTGATAGAGAAGTTGTTGACTTCACTCGCATGCTGGCCTTATTAGACAATGTTTATGTTAATGGTGGAGGATGTGATGTTAGAGTTTGGAAGCCGGCAGTTAAAGGTAATTTCTCAATTAAATCGTTTTACAATGTTCTGCTTGATTCATCTCATTTTATTCAAGGGAGGGGAAAGGTTTTGGGATTCAACAATGCCACCTCGAGTATTAGCTTTCTGTTGGGTGGCGAGGTCTCATAAAATTCTTACTTTAGACAAGTTGAGGAGGCGTAAGCATATTAATGTCAATGGATGCCCTATGTGTTTAAAGGATGAGAAATCAGTGCATCATTTGCTTATCCATTGTGTTTTTGCTCATAAAGTGTGGTATGCAATTCATAATGTGTTTGATATGCAATGGGTCATGCCCTTGAAAGTTGCAGATCTTTTTCATCAGTGGTGTATGGGAATCAAATATGTTCGCATGAGAATTCTTTGGAAGGTGGTGTTGTATGCGGTTTGTTTGATAATTTGGTTGGAAAGAAATGACTGAGTTTTCAAGAATAAGAGTAACTCGGTGGAGGACATTGTTGCATCTATTATTTGATCTGATTTAGAGTGGGTGATTTCAAGAAAAGAGTTTAAAGGGGTGTGTATGGAGGATTTAAGTAGATCTTGGGCATTTCATTTTCAAGGTGGATGGGTCTCTAAATCTTTAAACAATGTTTTATGGAAATGTCCTCCAACGGGGTTTCTCAAATTAAACTTTGATGGAAGTTACGTTCAAGCCATTGGAAAAGGTGGAATTGGATGTGTCATTAGGGACTGGAATGGCATTACTGTAAGGAATTTCTATGGGCCGGTGGATTCTTTAGATGCTAATGGATCTGAAAGTAATGATCTTTTGGTTGGTTGTCGCGAGTCGCGTGAGTTGGAAGGTTTTAAGTTATCATTGAAGGAGATTCTTTTTCTGCCATTCAGTGAAGTTTAGGTAATTGTTGTTATCCTTGGGGTTGGCCGATGTGGTGGAGGAGGTGCAGGATATATTGAGTCCATTGGATGCTGTCCTTCATCATGTGTTACATGAGGCTAATGTTTCGGCGGATAACCTCGCTAAGGAAGGGGTGCTTCGTTCTTCTTTATCCTTTGATGTATAGTTTGTATTGAGTTTTCTCCTTCTTTTTTTTTTTTTTGTTCTTTTGGTTTTACCCACTTATTAATAAATTTTACTGTTTTAAAAAAATATATTTTTAAAGTTTGTAAGTGCTGTAATTAATTTTCAGATTTGTAGATTGGGTTTGTATAGATTTTATTTAGGATAGTTTTAGATTTTTTTCATAGGACAGGTACAAGTTGATCTCTCTCTCTCTCTCTCTCTCTCTCTCTCTCTCTCTCTCTCTCTCTCTCTCTCTCTCTCTCTCTCTCTCTCTCTCTCAAGTTTTCTTTATAAATCTTTCTTCTCCCAGCCTGATTGTGGGTCTACAGACTTCTACAGCGATATGTTGAAACAAACAGTTATTTAAGGTGAAACTGGCTCGATATGAAAAATGGGGCCCACAAGCATATTCAGTGAAGTTGGAAGCATATGCTAAGTGAAATTTGCATGAGTAAACTGTAAATAGGCACAAGGAAACATGCCCTGCGTAATTCAAATAGCGCATGTAGAGGGGTTTTCTTGGGTCCAATTTGGGTTGCATCTATGGAAACAGAAATACAGGCAATACAATACAGTATGATACTGATTAGAACAATGTGATTCAAAGTTCCTTCATTCAAGGTAATTGGGGAAATCCATAGACATGGATGGAGCTGGACCCTTAAGTAACCATGGCATGTGGGGCATTGGCTGTACCAAACTAAAGATATTTTGATGGAGAGATGTTTAATTTTCTTTTATTTTTTCTATTTTCTATATATTTTTTTGAAATGGATGTTTTATTTTCATTTAATAGGATAGTTTTAACTGGTAAATATGAAACAGCTTATAATTTGGTGAACATCCAGAAAACTCATCCTATCATCATGAAAGCGAAGTTTGGAAGCTGGCTTACCTGTCCCAAATCAAAGAATGGCCCAAAATAGGTAGACCTCTCGAAGGGATCAAAACCAGCAAACTGTCATAACCAACACCTTATCAGAATAATCAGATGGAGCACTCAGATGCTCAGTATAAAGTTCAGATGGTGAAAAAGAAATATTCTTCAGCAGTATTGGAAATAGTACATTACCCTATACATGACCTCTACTCCATAATCTGGACGAGGCCGATCATTGTATTTCAAAGCATCAAGTTGGTATTGGACTGCTTCTTCAGCACTAAACTAATAAAAGGGAAAGGATCACAGTAGATACATTATATGAAAAAAGAAAAGGGATCTATAGATCATTCTCAGCATTGTAAATCAATACTCACATTTAATCTGGGACCAAAGGGTTTTTTCCTTCGGGATTGAAGCCTGCAATAGAAAATCATAGATTTGCACACATTATAGCAGCAAAAATAGCAATATAAAAGTGAAAGAATTGGCCAAGCAGTAATGAATGCTGCTATTATAACAGACTGTGAATCCAATAAAGCTCAAATGTACTGATCAACTCAGACGATCTAAAGAGGGTCCTGTCATAAACTTATTAAACATCCAGGGAAACCAATTTCTTCCTTTTATGTTGTTTAATTGGTCAGGAAAACAATTTCTTGGAGACAGATAAACATTTGCAATAATTGATGCAGGAGTTAATGTGGTTTCGACGACATGGCATACATGGTCATAATGAGCCAATTGAATGCCAAAAAATTGCTGACATGTGTACCACATTCGAAATTTCTATTGTTGTTCACTTCGAATTTTGTTTGAAGTAAAGATAAATAATGATGGTTAGTTATTCTGTCATCATATTGTGTCTGAGGCTGTGGCTGGGACCAAAACAACCCCAGCCTATTGATAAGGATGTGATTGATGTTCAGGTTTTCCATTCTTAAAGAACTATGGAATAACTCTTTGTTGGGCAGTACAACCATCCTATCCTTGTTATTTTGTTTTCTGAATGTTGTACAAACACTCTTTCAACATGAAGTCCTCACTAGTATCTGAAGACTAACATTACTGACAAGCTTGAAGTCTTCCATCATAGTCGTATCAAACCAATAAATACCCGGGAGCCTAAGATCATCTTGAGGTTGAGGCCTGATCATGTGTCTTCTCCTCATAGACTGTTCAAATGCGTGATGTGGTTTTGTCATGTGGACTTGTAAAGAAGGTGAGATTTAAGGCTCTAAGCCTCCAGTCAGTTTGTTCTGATGGGGCAGCTCTACACTGATTATGATGATCTTCTCTTAACAAGGATCCAGTCTACCTCTTTGTTTAAGAGGAAAATCTTACTCTTTATCCCTGAAAAAATATGGTTGCTATTCCCTTCCATGAAAGAATTATGTGACCGGGCCCATGTGAGAACTGAATCGGACATGCTAAGAGACAGTGTGCAATGGATGTGTTCTGTTGGTCAGTATGCAGATGTATGCATGATGAAATCATATTATTTTGGACCACTTTGCCTATAGGTTCACATTGAATCATCAAGCTGATACTGTTTTGATGTGTGCGGCTGAGTGCTTGATTCAAGTGTTGCAAGTCTAGGGCCTGGCTTTGCTTTGCATCAATAACTATGCACTACTGGAAAGAGGCAAAAGGCTTGGAATGCAAACATCTACAGGGGAAAAAGAAAGTAAAAGGGAATAAAAATTCTTAGGTTGAACCCACTAAAAATGGGGCATTATGAGAAATCGATCTCTCGCACCCAATGCGAGAATTCAGACTTGAAAATCTTCAAAAGGGTGGATTCTGGTCAACCCCATTCTGCCACATATCCATGGAAAGTTTCTGCCCCCAACATCGGATTTGCACAATTCTAAACCCAATACCGGATTTGCACAAATCCACGAAAGCTTCACTTTTTTTCCCAAAAAAAAAAAAAGAAGTGCTGCACAAACGCGCCGTAAGTGGCTTATGCCCAATAGTCCCAAACAACTATCTAGTGCAAACAGTAGAGTAATAATCTATTCCAACATTAAAAAAATGGTCCATAGAATTGAGTATTGGGCATGCATAGAGGCCCTCTAATTTGGGTCAAGAGACATCCAATCTCCAACATGCTATCAATGTTTCTTACCTTTTTTTTTTTTTTAAGAATCTATCATCTTTAACAACATCCCTTTTGTATCCACAAAATGAGGTAAAAATAGTTCATCCTCGTTACTCTAACATCCCCACCCTCTTCATACTTGATATTCATATGAATGTTGTTACTCTTGTAAAGCAGCTATTCCTATGCCAATGACAAAATCTAACTAACTGCATCTGAGAAGACTCAGATCCAAACAAGAAACTAACTATTCAAGAAAAGGCAAAGCACCCCAAATTCCTTCCAATTACATCAATCAGCTTCAAACAAACACGAGAAAAAAAGAAATAAAGAAAACCATAGAATCAAGAAATCCAACAAACAAAGGGACACCCCCATTGAGAAATAAAAAAATAGATGAAAAAAATACCAGTCTGCAGAGAGGAAATCAGGAACGTCAGCTGAAGCTCTGAAGCGGGCGCTTACGCAGATGGACGGCTGAGATTTGTTGTTGGAATGGAAGGGTTTCGTTGAAAGAAGAGAGGAGAGGGATTGGAATGGTGGAGAAGAAAGTGATGATGAAGTGACCACCATTTTCTCTTTCTTTTCTTTCTCTTCTTCTTCCTTTTCTTGAAAAAGCTGTGTATGCGATCGCTGAAAACTGAAACCAGAGACGATAGTAGTCGTAGGTAGTGGCCAGAAGACATTTTTCACCGTACACGTGGCACAAATGGGTCTCAACGTTATATATGGCATTGCCCATGCTCGGCCCCAACTTTATTTCCTTGAGACTTAGCCAAATTTCATTTTCATGTGGGCCTGGCAAGTGAGTTTGGGTTTACGCAGTGCGGCTAGACTTGTGTTTAGGGGTGTTGGAGGTAGGGGTGAGCAAAAACCGAACCGACCGATTTACCAAACCGAACCGTAGCCGAAATTTAATTTCGGTTCGGTTATTTTGGGTAATTCGGTCCAGTTCGGGTAAATTTCCTGGCAAATTCGGTTATATAATTTCGGTTCGGTTAATGATCTTATTTAACCGATTAACCGATTAACCGAAATATATGCAATTTGTTTTGAATATTTTTATTACCCATTACCCAACCTATTAAATATTTTTAGACTTGTTAGTTGGAGTGTTATTTATGGTTATTGTCTATTTGTGTAATTGTGTTTAATGTATTTTCAAGCACTTCTATGATATATCATTTATGGATAATGGATTTATGGGCCAATTATTAAGCCCAATTTCATAAATGAAATGTATATAATATAGCAATCTAGTTCTAAATTTTAAAAAACTTGGGCAATTATTAAGTCCAACAAAATGCATCACATTAACCGAACCGACCGAAAACCGAACCTAAATAATTCGGTTCGGCTCGGTTCGGTTAAAAATTTTACAAAACAAAAAATCGGTTCGGTTCGGTTAATACATTAAAGTGGTCAAAAAATCGGTTTGGTCAAAAAATTTTAAAATAACCGACCGATTAACCGATTGCTCACCCCTAGTTGGAGGGTTGGGGCAGTTGGAGCTTGACACAAGCCCCCACACCAGAAAATTGGGATGGATCTGGGCTCTATTTTTATGTAGTTGCACTAGGGCCTAATATTCTAGGCCAAATATTAAAGGTTGCATTTATATAATTAGTAAATGTGTTAGGCAGGGCTAGGCTTGATTATCAAGCACATTGTCTGGATCCATGATTCAGCATTAGAGATTAATAAATAAATTAGTACAAGGTTTTTTTTGACATAATGCCCCTTGAGTTTTTTGAGTTTTTCAATTTAGACCCTGAACTATTAAATTTATCAATTTACCCCGGACATCAATCGATTTTGTATTAAGTTGGCCCCTCCGTCTAGTAGCCGTTCAAATCAGAAACGGAGAGTCAAACACCATTCAAAATAAATAACGGGCGACCCGTCCCAATATAAAACGGCTACATATATTAGGTTGAGATTGAGGGATTTTGTCATTCTTCTTCGTTTGGCGACGAGAGGGACGGTAATTGAAGATGGACTTGCAGGAAAGGGAGAAGATTGAAGGCGACATCAGGACTTAAGAAACAAGAACGTGATTTGGTTGGGAAGGCAACGTTAGGACTGTAACTCCATTGACTGAAGTGGGAAGCAGTTGATCACCATGGAGTTCGTATGTCACTGTGGTAAGGTGGCAAAGAAGAAGACATCTTGGACTGATCTCAATCCAGGGCGAAGATTTGTTGCATGTGAAGATCGAGTATGTGGTTTCTTTTGATGGGTCGATCCAGTGATGTGCAAACGTTCACGGCAGATTATTCCTGGACTACTGCGAAAGGTGAGAGGGCTTGAGAATCAACTCTAGAGGAACAGAACACGAGAAAGGAATTTGTAGGTATCTTTGTTTTTTTTTCATGGGTATTGATCGCTTGCAATATTTCTTGGGAGAAATGTTTGTGATTGAATTGTGAAAGGGCTTTGTGGACTATAATCCGATTTTGGGTGGGTGTGATCTAGTGGGATCTGTAACAATGGGTAATTTTAGAGTTGACTAGATACTTAATGTAATTCAAAGCCCATTGAGGCTATTGTAGATTTTAATGATTAATGTACATGAATGCAGATTTCCATGTTTTTCCTCTTATCTGTTTTTTGGAATTTTGTTTCAAATTTTAATTCCTTACCACTGGAATGTCACCAGGTGGACAATGGTGGAATGACCTATCTATTGTCATTTCAAACAAATGAGCAAATCTAAATAATGCATGTCGCCCTTAATGTAAAAACATTCACTACAAGTTGTCAAGAAGAATACCAAAATGCTTTCATTCATGTTATAGAAACACCACAACCCCTAAGACATTAAAGTCTGTCCCCAAAAAACTCATCAGACAAACTGTGGTCTACTTTTTACATCAAAAAATTCCCAAAAAAGAACAAAACACAGAAACCACATTCCTATTTTGCACTTTGATTTATGATCCTTCTCAGCTCTTCTTTGCTGAGTCGTGCTCCCCTTGGCTGTTGAACTTGGCTTGCAACGTTAACATTCACCGTTGTCGATGTAGAAGAAGATGAATAAACTCCCATTGAACGTGTAGTGGGAGATGGACCCTTGAGTACTGGAACAGCTGCACTTTGATCTGAACTTGTACTATTGGAACAAAATCCCATAGAACTTGAAGTAGTTGGAAGTGAAAGTCTAACTACTGGACGTACTGGAATGTGAGAAGGTGGACGTGGAGCCCTCGGTACTGGACCTCTCGATACTGGCTTGGAGGGAATCTGAGTAGGTGGACGTGGTCCTAGAATAACTGCAATCTTCCAATTCCACTTACAGAGCTGGATTGAAGTGGAGGTCTAAACTGTGTAGGTGGACGTGGTCCTGGCCTTACTACAGATATTTCAATTCCACTTAGAGAGCTGGATTGAAGTAGAGGCCTACATGAGATGGTCTGACCTGCTCATGACAGGATATATGGATATGAAAATTGAAAGATGAAAAACGACAAATGGACTGACAACTACAATGAACAAAGATAAAAGATGTGAGGAATCTAATTTAAATACTGACAGTGAATTTTGGTCTATGACTTGCTGCTGTCAATGTTTAAGAAGTAGTATTCTGGCTTGGAGTCTTCACATTGCCTTGTGAAGTGTCATGCCCTTTGCCAGGTGGTCCACAGTTCCTTTTGTTGAGCCTCTCATTCCCACATATGTTACATTTAATAGTGGTTTGTTTCCTTTTAGCTTGGACCCTTTGGGAGCTTCATCTGGTTCTCTCCTTCTGGATTTCTTTGGTCTCCCAGGGAGTCTAGTAACTTCAGGAGGCAGTAAAGGTGCTAATCCTGTCTTTGGCCAGTCATCCTTCCCATGCATTGGCTCTAACAAATACTTGTAACAATTCAAGAAAGTATCTTTACTACTGTAGGCCTCATGCACATAATCCTCTGGATTGTATCCAAAGTGGTTGATCCCTGCAATTGCATGCTTGCATGGAATCCTTGTGATGTCCCACAGTCGACAGCTGCATGTTCTATCAGTAACATTCACTACAAACTGATCTCCATGCATTCCAAAAACTTCAAATTTGTCTTTGCCATTCCGGTGAGGAATCTATGATGCAGATTCAGCCTTCAGTTTCTCTAACTTGGTCTGAATACTTGGACAACGAATGCTTGTGGAGGCTGCTACTGTCTTTCCTTGTTGAACTAACCTGTTCATCAACATCAGCCTAATCTTCTCAAGCATTGTAATTATAGACTTTCCCCGTGCTTCTAAGATTGTCCCATTAAAAGCCTCACACAAGTCATTGACTTGTAGATCACACTTTGGGAAAGGACTAAAGTGTGATCTGGACCAGTTAACGGGGGGGGGGGGGTTCTTTTACATAACCATGTGTTGGCTTTTTCATCAACTTCCTTAATCTCTGTCATTGCATTCTCAAAATCCACAACCCTAGAAACCCTTGCAACTTTCCAGAATAATTATCTCAGTCTTAATCCTCTATGTTCCAACTTGAAATTACTGAGCATGTGTCGCACATAAAACTTGTGTTCTGAATTTGGCAATAGATTTTCTATTGCTTCCCTCAATCCCTACATAAAATAACAACAAACATAAAATAACAACAAACAATAGGGTAATGAATTATATTCATTATACATATGAAATCAATGTACAAAGTATTAGTGGGAGAAAAGAACAATGCAAAACATATACCTTCTGTTCGTCAGATATGATAGTCCAACCGTATGAGTTTACCATACACAAGTCCTGCTTCAGCTTTTTCACAAACTGTCACCAAGTTTTGGCTCTCTCTGCTTCTACTACAGCATATGCAACTAGATACATCTGATTGTTTCCATCTCTGCCAACAGCTGTAAGTAGTACCAGACCTTGGTCCTGTCAGGTGACATCCATCCAATCCAATCACAGGCCTACAATATTCACTAAAACCTTAAGAAATTTCTTAAGGGCATCAAAGCATATGTAGATCCTTTTGAACCTGAATAAGCATGAACCGTCTCCAACATCTGCTGTCTTGATCACCACAATACTACCAGGATTAGTTCGCTTCACTTCCTCACAATAGTCCCATAGCATGGCATACTGTTCATCATCACTTCCTTCATTCATTGAGGCTGACTTCTTCATATCCCTGTATATAGCTTGTTTATTAACTTTAAGCATGGTCTCCTGCTGGGTTGTCTTGAGCAATGACTTTGCAGGCCATGTAGGACTAGCTCTAATCATATGCTTGTAATTCTCTGCAATCCATGCACTGTTTAGCTTACTGACTTTCCAAGCCCTATTGCACTTGTGTTTTTTCCTAAGGGTCTTAATCTGCATGGATGACTCACCTTGCATTTTTAAAGCAAAGAATAACCAGTCACATTTTGGATCTTTACAGGTAGCTCGAATTCTAACTTCCCATTCACAATGTATTTGTGATCTCTTCCATTTTTTATTGATTAATTTCTCAAAGCATTCCTCACCACTTCTGCTGTGCTGAAAATCATACCAAGGGGTTAAATTTTAGATCATCCATATCAGTAGCTGGATTGAATCTCGTATATTTTAACATTTTTTTCCTACTTAAAGTTTTAGTTTTTCATTCTTCACCATCTAATGAGCTACTAAGACTCCTTAGGTCATCAAAATCATTACCTTCCCCAGTCTTATCCCTTGATGTTGCCTCAGTCTGACCTTCCCCTGTCCCCTGCTCATCCTTATTCCTAATCCCAACAAACTCAACTTCAGGATCAATCGCTGCCTCATATAAGGCATCATCATCCTCAACACTGTAATCATTTGACAATTGATAACTACCATCAGGGCCGGTCCTGACTTTTCAATGGCCCGGGGCGAATCACTAAAATGGGCCCTTTATTCATTTTCATAGTTTTTTAATATACACATATATATATATAACATGTTTTCATATATTTAGCCCAAAAATAGTAATTTCATTAAAAATCAAATAATATCATATGATAAATACATTTAATACATAAATAAATAAATTTCTCATATAAGTCAAGCAAAATGTGACTAGAAGTTCTGAATTATTTATTAATATTAATGTCATACATCGAAATTATTGCTAATAGCTTACAAAATTACAAAATATAGACTATTATATTTATGCTTGGCTATTTTGATTGAGCAGTGGCCGAGTGGTCCATAAACCATCTCAAACCAGTTAACTAGATAGGAAGATATAAAGAATTAAAGATACCTTATTATGTTATTCATTTTTCAAATTTTATTTGTATAAAACTATGAAAAAATCATATGATTCAGAATTTCAATCTTCAGATAATCAGATCATCGGATAAATACATAATTACATATTGTAACAAAATAACAAATCTATTATAGATTTATAGAATAACTGAATAAGATTATTAGATTATAATTTATAAGAACTAAGAAGTAAGAAGATAGACGCTTACAAAAAAAAAAAACAAATTTACCTGGTTTGGACTTTGGACGAGATTATGAATTGTCTGAGAGTCTGAGACTTGAGATAGAGAGAGAGCGGCATGCAGATTGCAGACTACTGAGTGACATTTGGTTTGGAAGTTTGATGGAGAAGATTTGGTTTGGTGGAGAAAATTGAATAAATTGAATTAATGGGTGATGGGCAATTGGGCAACAGAGGCGGTGGGCTGTTTTGATTGGCTCTTTTGGGACGATGCCAATTGGGGCGGTGGACCCTTTTTAGTTGAATAAATTAATGGGCAATTGCAAATTGGGCATAGTGCAGTGGGCCATTTCTATTTTAATTGTCTTTGTATTGTTGCCTTGTTAGGCTCCTTTAAAACAAATATTTAGACTCATTAAAATTTTCTAAAATAAATTATTAGGTCATATGACTCATTACATATAATGAAGGCCCCTTTCAATAATGGGCCCTGGGCGGCCGCCCCTCCCGCCCTTGCTCTGGGCCGGGCCTGACTACCATTGGTCCCATTCTCCGAATCAGTCCTTCATCCAGTGAGTACAAATCACTACTGTCAGAATTGACACAATATCCATCCACCACACCAACTTCATATTCAGCATCAACTTCATGTTCAGAAGTGGAACTCACTACATTTGATTGAACCTGAGTCTGTATATTCACATTCATACAGTTTTCTTTGACATAAAGATCAATTAATCTACTGGAATCAACAAATAGGCCCATCTCCAGAGCATCAACATCTGAAATTACTTCCTTCCATCCATGATCTTGCAACTTATACTGGAAGGATATAACTTCATCCATTCCTATACCAAGTTGCTTTGCCATTGCAAATAAATCTAAGGCTAACTTCTTATCTGAGTGGCAAAAATCAAAATGACCCACCTTTCCACCATTCGAATGGTATAATACTCATCCCCTTCTTCTGCAATATAAATCGATACAAACAAAGCTTAAGTTTACAAATGAAAACATTCTAAGCAAAAACAGAAATGATGCTTACCATAAGGAAGAGAATCCAAACCAGACAGATCCTCGTAGGTTGATTCTCTATGTTCCCAGGCCAGTCCATTTCTTCAATTTCCCTCTTCCACAAACCAATAACTTTCTTTGATTTCTTAATGCAAAAAAGCAGGGCGTTTCTTCAATTTCCCTCGTCCAGAAACAAGGGCGTTTCTTTAATTTCCAGACAACAAGGCCTTACTTTCGCCTTACTTCCTAGTCGCCCTCTTTCTTGGTCGCCTTCCTTCTTCGATCACCGTCCCTCGTCGTTCGCCTTACTTCGTCTCATTCCTTCTTCGATCGCCGTCCCTTGTCATTCGCTCTACTTCTTCATCGCCTTCCTTCTCCGTCGCCCTCTTTCTTCGTCGCCTTCCTTCTTCAATCGCCGTCCCTTTTCGTTCGCCTTACTTCTTCCTCGCCTTCCTTCTTCGTCATCTTCCTTCTCTAATCATGTCCCTCTTCACTCACCTTCTTTCTTCCTCACCCTCCCTCGATATATGAAAACTCCTAGGGCTTTGGACACTCTCAAGTTTTTCACAAACGGGACATCTAGTCGCCCATTATTTGTTTTGAATGGCGTTTGACTCTCCATTTCTGATTTGAACGGCTACTAGACGGAGGGGCCAACTTAATACAAAATCGATTGATGTAAGGGGTAAATTGATAAGTTTAATAGTTCAGGGTCTAAATTGAAAAACTCAAAAAACTACAAGGGGCATTATGTCAAAAAACATTAGTACAAAACCCGTGCTAAGCATGGGCATGACCCACATGGGGAGGGTCATCGTTCCATCTAACTACGTTGACATTTTTCTAATAAGCATTTACTTATTGGTGTTGTATGGTGTAGTGGTTAGGTCGATCAATTTCAAAATGTAGAAGAGTATGAGTTAAAATCCCACCATCTATACCTTTTTTTAGCTTGTTAGTAAGGTTCAATAAAAAAGTCAATGAAAGGAATTTGGTCAAAATTGAATCCAAAATTGTTGGCTTTAATATATTCTAATAGAGTACCAGAACTTGGATAAGCTTGGGCTAGCCCAACCTGGAGCATCAACATTATACCCTTAGTCATGTTTGTGCCTTTTAGCAGGGCTCATTAAAAAAGTCAATAAAAGGAATTTGGTTAAAATTGAATCCAAAACCGTTGGCTTTAATATATTCTATTAGAGTACTAGAACTTGGATCGGCCTGGCCCAGCCCAACCTGGAGCATCAACATTATACCTTTAGTCATGTTTGTGCCCAACCATTTAACACGGATTTTTTTCTTGTGATAATTTACTCGTTTCTAGTGAAGGTGCCATTCATGTGGCACGATTACATTATAATTTTAAAGTTTTCATGTGAAAAAGGGTATAATTTCCGCTAGCCTTGGAGACGGGAGAACAGAAATCTCACGGGGAGATTGAAATATCAAAAATAAAACAATGGGGTTGTTTACTAGGAGCAGTTAAACACATTTTAGAAATCATTCGTGGAGTGCTTCTAGAAGGTGAGTTCTTTAGAGAGAGAGAGAGAGAGGTGGAGTTGTAGTGGAGTTTATATTGCGGTGAAGTATAGGTGTTTTGCAGTATTTGAGAAGAATAGAAGAGGAACCTCTCTCCCACATTTTCTTCTTCTTCTACTTCTCTTGTTCTCAAATCCCCTAACTTCAATATCATAAATGCTCTCCACCTTTGCTGGAGTGTTAACTGCAACACAATCCTCCTCCTCTTCCTTTTCTTTTAAAGTTAAGTTAATATTTTCATTACCACAAAAGAGAAATATAGAAAGGGATTACCTAACCATAATAGTAGGCAAAACCCCATGGGGCATACCCCATATGAGCAGATAAAATATCAGCAGGCCACCAAAGAAATATTAAGACTTGAGTTCCACCATGATGCCCACAACCCGGGCACAGGTATTAACTATGCCATAACTGAATAATCTCCATACGAGATAAAAAATGGAGACAAACAACATTGTTTCATTTTGTGCCCAAGCTACCAAGTCATACGATTAGGCTGAGAAAAGGGAGCTCTTGTAAAGGTCCGAATAATCCTAGCTAATCGTCTAACTTCAAAACGATGTGCCCAAGGTGATGTAGAAGGGTCCATCGAGACTTTGGAAATTGAAGGTTCCATCTCAAAATAGATTTTACTAACATGCGAAGGAACCGACCCAAGAAAATATGTTATCTCCTGATAATATAAAATACTCCTCCGAATAGTGTCAAATTCAGGATAAGCTTCTGGATGCCACTAAATTCCAATGAGGTATGTTTGCAAAGGAACAATAGAGAACCTCCTCCATCCATCACACACACAAAATTAACTTCTAGAGCGAAGGCGCACATCCCTGGCAGGAGGGAGATTCCAGAAACTATAATATGGTTATGGAATCTAAATATCAAAAAACACAACTCTGCTATAAATTTGGTGGAGCGCTTCATGAAGAATTTGAGCAGGGCACTTTGATTTATAAAAATAAAATTCTACAATTTCGTTCATGCCATATATGTCAAACAGAAGCAGGAAACATAAGTTGGGCAATAAGTACCAAACCTGCTCTCGACTGGTCCACACTATCCGCCACAAAAGCCACAACCTCACAAAAGTGGCATATTGAATAGTTTGTAAAACAAGCTTTGATATCATACCATCCAAGACGATCCCAAATCGCAAAACCAGATTTAGGACCGTGAACTAGGGTTTACTATAGTAATCATGTTTCCATCCCAAAGTCCGCTTGTGTGAGAAAGAGAGTACCCCATCACAATCATGAACATTTCGCGGAAGCTTACGTGGCCTTGCAACCCGAAGTTCATGGCCCTCGAATTCCGTGTCACAACCTATCACTTAACACATGCTCACTATCTTATCATAACTAATCAGACTTGAAAAAAAAATCACAAAACCATAAAGTGCATAGCGACACAGGGAACATGATATTTCATTGACAATATTCAAGTTTATAAACAAAAGGTATGTTAATTACATTCCCAAAAGTCAAAGGCCAACAAAGGCCAGTACAGGATAAAGATAAACCCAAAATACCACTACCTAAAATGTGACGACAACTCTTGTGCATAAACCATGTCTACAAGACATTCTCTGAACATGCCCACTCGCATACTACAGCCCCGCAGCTGTTGCTCTATCAGCTCTGGGGACCGGTCTGGAGAAACATAACCTATGGCACCAAGTGTAAAGGAGGGTCAGACACGACAGCTTGGCAAGATACTCATTAAGAATGGCATATAATGTTAGCATAAATAAAAATATGAAGACAGGTGATCAAGTCACACCCCAAGATCCGGGCGCCTCATATCTCGGGACATGAGTGTGAAGTATTATATTAAACATATAAATCAAATAAAGAGGACAATTTAAATCCACATAGTTATTAGAGCATGGGCGAAATAGTACATTTTAGTTTCAAATATGACAATTACAATATATTTTTCAGTTGAATTAATACAAATCTAGATTCCAAGAAAGCTAACTAAAGTGTACCAAAAGGGTAAAGTAAGATAGATGTGTGGCTCTCGAATGCAGTGATCGCACTCCTAAGTCACATCAACTGCACATCCCTTTGAACATCCTTGCAATGTCTACACAAAAGTGTTACCCTTGCACTAGAGGTCAGCCTACAAGCACCAGGAGCAGGGTTAGACCTAAAAGGCCAAGCAAGTAAACATGGGTAAATAACATGATATGTATACAATAATAACTATTTACTCATATGTAAATATATATAAATATATAGATATAGAGTCTTACCTTGCAAGAAAAAGTTAACTCATATAATGTTAGTAGATATGTAACTAAGGTAAATGATGGAATCCAGTACAAAACATTTGGCAACCAACAATATCAATCCAAATTAAGAACCCGACCCTTAACCCCTATCTTGAACACTAATTAATAGTGCGGTTAGAGTTACTAAGTGGGATTAGAGGCCAATCATTGTGTTTTGTGTGTTAGAATAGTTTTTGAATAGCTTTGGAAAGCTTTGAGAGCCTCTGAGCCTAGTTTGACCCTTTTTGGGGCCTACTTGTAATTTTGAGAAAGACTAAGGGTTATTTGTAAATTCTGTAAAAACTGTTATTCTGAACTCTTTAGATTAGGATCATCTTGTTCTTTTGCCACCCATTTGAGACCACCATTTCTAGCCGAAATGCTGCCCATTTTGACTTGGGATTTTCAGACCTAGATGGACTGTTTTTCTAGCCCGAAACCGCACTGCTTTCAGTTCTGAATTGCTTACACCCGACTAAACTATCTGTCTTCCCCATATCTGTATTTATACACACTGTGAGAACCAGAATTACTCATGTGCCCCTTATTACAATTTGACTTGGAAACTAGACTGTCATAAACTCAGAATCCTGAATTATTCATGAATTCCCGAGTCAGCACCACCCAACCGTCTTATTATTATTATTATTATTGTGTGTATGTGTGTGTATATATATTTCTTCTTGCTCCAGTTTGTAGTCCTGACATGTGACACGATGTCACTACAGTACCAATCCTAATAAGATAATTCTGACGGCCAATGCTCCCGGTGGAATCATGTGGTACTCTACCAACCAGTTTGGAAGGGGACAAGAGAATGCACCCCTTTATGAGGATTTATGCCACATGGGTTTCCATTTAGATAGTAGTCTGTACATCTGTTATTTATGATTCTGTTAATTTACTCATGATGCACTAACCTACCTAGTTATCATGTTATCTGACTTCTTATTAATCAACCTGTTATTTATATTTTGCTTTGTACCTGCAAGCCATGCTTTTTATTTTCGATACGTGTTAGGCTTTCGTGTCTGACCTATGATTGGTGTTGTAGGTATGGTTCCCGACCTGTGCCCTAGTGTGGTTTCCTGTGGAGGCGGTTACGGTACTGCTGGAGATAAGTGAATGAGGTGCAAAGGTTGTCATGTAGACTTCGCTCCTGACACCTGAGATGTTTAACACGGGGAATCTAATTTTGGGGTTTTGTATACTGTTGTACTAGCCTCGATTCCCCTTTTATTTTGGAAATTGTAATTAAAACATCTTTTGTGATTTCTAACTTGAAATACGGGAATGTAATCTCCTGTTTACTTGTCTAAGCTTTGCTTATATCCCGATGATAAGTCCACAAAATTAAGTCATTAGGTTATCATTTCATTAGCATTTGTGGACTTAATTAGGTTTAATTGCATAGAGTTGCACTTAATTATATGATTACATGTATTCGGGGATATTTTTGGGAAAATGGTCAGAATTGGTCAAAATTCATTGAATTGCATGGCTTCTGTGAAATTTTCATCTCATTCATCACCCCAAAATTAGTTTTTGGCTTCATCGATGCATACTTGCTATTTTTGGCACCATGTGCTATTTTTGGAAAGTTTGTCATTTGGGTGCATCATTAGGCATGTAGGGTCCCATGCATGATTCATATTTATTTTTTATATATGATTAATGTTAAAATTGCATATTCCAATTTGTAGGATAAATCAAGAAAGTGGGGTCCACCATTCATCCAATATTACAACTCATATCAAAGAATCAGATTTTGAAGAATTTCCAAGATGGTGGGGGACGTTACACACGCCTACCAGCTAAGTTGAGATCCATTAAAAGCAAGACAAATCCAAAGTGGGGCTCATCAGGTGTTCAAAATGTGAGATAAAAATTGAAATCCAGATTTGGAACATTCTCAATACAAGCTTGGACGTCACATGTGGGGGACCCACTAAGTGTTACGTGTTCAAAGATAAGGCCCACAAGTGTTCCAAAAGTCTAACATCAAAGCCTTCCATAGTTTGAAAATTTTTAAAGGCAAGAATTATCCATGAAGTCCATGTCAGGAAAGGAAATCCACATCAATACAAGATATGTAATGAATTTGATTTATTCTAAGTCAAAGTAGGGTACCACATGGGTCTCATACATGTAAAGGGCGTCCCATGCATGGAATCCTTCATTATGTGCAAAGATTTTGAATTGTTGGAAAGCTCTCCCATGCATATCATGTAGGAATCTCTTGAGATATTCTTGGACTTTAAAAAGAAACAATTGCTCTCCAAGAAATTCAATAAGGCAAGGAAATCCTCTCAAAGTCAAAGTCTTGACAAAGAAAGAAGAATAGCTTGGAGATGAAAAAAAGAATCAAAGCAAAAGAGGAAACAAAAGCCCTATGAAGGAGGGGAATTCTTGGCAACAAGGGCATTAAAATATATAAATAAAGAGACCAGCCCCTTGGCTGGTCGTCCAACACTTTTGGTAGCAATTTTGAAGGCTCTCTCTCTCCATTCCATTCCACTCCACTCCTTTCTCTCTCTAAGTCCCTTTCTTCTTCTTTCTTTTAATTCTTTTAGGCATAGGTTGAGAGACCATGTTGAGAGAATGATGAAGATTGAAGAATATTAATTTCTTGTACTCAAAAATCAAGGAATAAAGACACTACTTGGATTGATTGTGCGTGTTCTATAAGTAAGTGGTTTAATTTTCTCTTTGTAGTTCCTTTATGTGTTTTGATTGGAGACAATATTCCACATGATTAGATCTATTTTTTTGAAAATAAAATAAATGGATTAAAAGTCTAGAGACATCAGGTAATCACTTGCATTTGTTTTTTTTTTTTTTCCTACTTTGAGAAGAGAGGACTTCATTATCGCATTTTCAATACTTATATGATCATCTAGTTTCTAGATCTTTGATACATCTTTTCCGCTTCTTTTTCTTTCCACCCCTTTTTGTTTTTATTTTAAGTTAATATTCTGATCATCTTTTTATTTGAAAATTCTTGAATTAGAAACCCCAACTTGCATCTTTCCATATTTAATAGAAACTAACTATTTTTGTTACTTGCATAATCTATGGTTGGAAAGTGCTTTTGTACATGCATCATATTTATAAATTGCATTAGAACAAGCTTTTGATGCTGCAATCACAACGTTTGATGACTAATTAGAAAGATCAAATTCGGAACTTGTACATGAATAGTGAAGAAGACAACATTGTGTAGCAGTTTCAGGCTGTTTTTCTCTCAAAAGTGTGCGATTTGAAAATTAGGCAAACGAGCTTAGTTTCCATTAAAACTTTGTAGAATTAATATTTGGACACAAGTCTTTGAAACCCCAGAATTTCAGCCAAAAATAACCTCGGGAACCGTATCAACCAGAGGCATAAATAGGGGTACCCAGCAAAGCCTGCAATCAGATTTCCAGCACAAAACTGTTCAACTAGGCATCTTTAGGTGCTCATATCTTTTTCGTTTTAAGTCCTTTTTCCATTCTTCTTTTTCTGTTGTGTTCATGCATCATCAGAGTATTGATTCCAGCCATTAGATTTAGGTTCATATCATCTTACACCTATCGTATAGTCCAGCAAAGCTGGGGTTGCGCAATTATTTCCATACTAGGAACTCTTACAGCATGCTTCATATAGTTAGAAACTTGCATAAAATTGCATTAATGTTAGCATTTAGGGCATTATATATCATTCGTATTTGCATAAAAATTGATTTTGGTAAGTAGGATCTAATTTAGGAAACTTTATTTTGATTTTTTTATATTAAATTGGTTGTTTGATTTGTGTGTTCTTTTGCAAGTTTTTAGATATTTTAGGATTGCTTAGATTAGGTTTCCTTTATTACAATAGTAATTTTATTTTTAGAAAGCATTGTAATTAAACTTTTTACATTCACTTATTTTAGCAAAGTTGATGTAATTTAATTAGTTTCCATTTAGGTCAGATTCAGTGTTTATTTAGGATAGGTCAAAGTTGGGAGGTTTCTTAAAAAGCATTGCTCCCTGTGGATCGACCTGGATTTACCAGATTATTACTACAATCGCACTCTATACTTGGGGATCGATCAAGTTTTTGGCACCGTTGCCAGGGAGAGCTATTAAAGGTAACTTTCTAACTTTCTTATTTTAAATTGTGCTTTACTTTTGGCATCTTGCTAGAAATAGGAGGGTGCATGCATTGAATGACAAACTGCCCTAATTTGGAATAGGAAGGTGCATGGAATGTTAGCAACTCGCATCATTGATTTTTAAAAAATTCCAAAAAGTTGCCAAAAATTTTCCAGTTTTTTATTATTATTTAGGATTTATTTTTGGTAGGACACTCTAATGGAAGGAAAGTCCACTCAAGGTTACACCAATTGCGCTCCTTGATCACCTCAGTACCAAGGAAAGTCTTGTCCTATTAACAGGAGACATTTTATGTTCAAGAAAAGTGGTTTTTAAACGGGACCGTTGTGACCCCACCACTGACCTGGGGGCTTACCTAGCTGAGTTGGTTTCATAGGACCGGATTGGAGGCCTAGGTGTACTCTACAACCTTAAGAGTGATTAGGTGTTTGTTCCAGGTTAGTTGTTTTTCATTAAATTTTTTAAAATAAAAAATAAAAAAATTTTTGGCCCGCCTTCCCTCATGATTCCATAATTGAACCATGTTCCAAGAGAGGGAATTGCAAATCAACTGGGTAATTGAAAATTTCATTTTCTCAAAATCTTCAGGTTCATCTAGTGACACCAAAGAATATGAAAGATACGAGAATTTGAGTGGGACCCAACCGTCTAAGAGCCTATATGATAATCTCCAACCAAATTGGCACGTAATGAAAGATGACCAACCCAAAAGGTCTTTGCGTGATTACCTATACCCCACACATGCGAACACTTCTTCATCTATGAACATGTGGGGAGGATGTGGATACAACACCCAATCTTCATGGACTTGTCCAACAAGATCCGATTATTACATAGAGGTGTTACAAGCAATCGAGGATGAAGCCAACGCATATCAATGGCCTTGTTCCAATAACATAGGTAACATGCATAGTCCACAATGGGATGATCATTATGATTACAGCTGGGAAAATGGGCACATGGATGATTTTTCCAATCTCCCCCAAGAACTTACTCCGGATGGGTCATATGTGCAAAATATGCCATATGTACCCCCATCAATTGAATGGTCATATGAAACACCATCCGAGCGCTCATATGTACCCCCACCACCACCCCAGAGGTGCAGTCTTTGGAGGATATGATTACTAAATTTATTCAGAATCAAAATGAATTTATTCATAACCAAAATGAATTCAATCAAACCATCAAGCAAGAACTACGAGACCTGACAGCTTCAATTTGCCATATGATACAAGAGGACGTCACCCTTAGTAGTGAAAATGATATTCAAATAGATGATCCGAAAAACCTTGACCACTTTTTATTACGGGATAATACAAATGCACAATCCATATCTAAGGGTGGAGATGAGAGTAGTGCTGGTGGTATGATTAAAAAAAAATTGACTCTGAACCATATAAGCCCGCAATCCTTTTTCTCCAACGGTTGAGATGGTCCCACTAGGAGATTTTAGAGAAAGATTCTCGGGAGTCCCTCTTACATTCTGATTCTTTCACAATAATGGAATTGAGTATTGTTGATTTCCAAGAATTTGATGTTCCAGTTTTGAAGGAATAAAAAATATACATTTTGATCCTCCTTATGGGTTTGAAACTTTCATGGATGTTTTTCAAATTCCCGACTCTGATAATTTGAAATCATTGGACTCATGCATTACTCATTCCCTAGCTTTTAATGATCAATCGTTATGGGAAATAGAAAATGCATTCATTGTGGGCCCTAAGGAGGACCCTGCTGCCAAATTTGAGGAAAATGGCCTTCTTCAGACCTTCGAGTCTGAATTCTCAGAATCATGCGTGGATCCCTCCAAACATTCAAATGTTGACATTGCCACCGCATGTTCCACACATGTGCTAAAAGAATTTGATAAATATAATTTAAAGGAATTACATGCACGGGAATCACTTGAACCACGAAGCTCATCTATGCAATCTCTTCCTTCAGACTTACATGGTTCGTTTTTAAAGGAAGAGACTTTAATGGTGGTTACCTTCTCACCATTGGACAAGAAATGTGTGGTCCGAATTGCTGAAAATTCTCATCTAGTCTTTGTCCAATGTGTAGAGGAAAATTTTGTTTGGGATCCAGGTGGATTCCTTGTTGAGTACCCAGTAGTGTAACTTCTATTTTTTCTATTTCTTGTTTGTTATTGTGGAGGAATTTACCTGGTAGAGCCCGGTACAGCGTTATACGTGCTACGAGGACCCCGTTTCACGTTGGATACGAGAGGGGTCCTCAAGTTTTATTTTTTTTTGTCGTTTAGCGAATGGTCGATATCGACCATTTTAAAGGAACCCAAAAAGAAAATGGGTTTTTCAGGAAGAAGAAGATCGGAGGGGAGGAGGAGGGAGAAAAGGGCGAGACCATTTCGACGGTGATGATTGAGGAGAAAAGAGATGGGGAAGAGAACGGAATATTTGTGAAAGTGCCAAGACAGGAATGAGGCATTCTCCAACTCAACTCTTCAAACACACACTCCCTCTCACCACTTTCCAACACTCCCTCCTTCCCACACCAGCCTCCAAACCTCTGTTAGTTTTATGGTCTCAATACCAGCATATGATGTAATAAATTGATTCATTTCTTTATTAATCAATATATTCATGCTTTCCATTGCATGAGATGAATGGTGTTTAATTATATACTTGCACATAACCAATACGAATGACATAATGGTTCATGAGATAAACCGGGGTCCATAAGTATACTAGATATAATACATGTGTATGGATAAGTTCCACATACGGGAGACATGTATAATAAATCTTATACTTGAATATCTTCACAACCAGTGATGAGACTGAACATCTCATGCTGACAAGGTTGCAGCATTTTGATCACTATGAGATAGTGTGATTTGTCTCGATCATCAGAATGAAAGATTCTGGATCATAGTGCTGGTACATTGGATGTATTGAAGGACCATGAGAAGCACCTTATAAACACTGTCTTTATATTAAGGTCTTTTCTCATAATTCCCTAGCAGTAAGCTCTCAATCCTGAGACATTAATGAACTCAAGTTTCTATTTATTCATTTGCTTTGAGTCACCAATGAGTGAGGCCAACTGTAGGTCAACACCTCGGTGATTTGGGTATATGGTAGTAGAGCTGTGGGAATATTCAATGGTCAAGATGGAATCTATCTCTAATATCCCCTCGTGCCAATTAATGGATTTATCATTGGTAAGTGTACACCCATTCCGATTAAGAGTTAATTGGAAAGGTACCATTGATCATTATAATTAATTGGGGCTCAAGGATAATAAGATATGGATCTAGTTTGGAAGACAGGTCCAATTGATCCATGGATATTGATGGAGGGGCCTACTTGTGGTAATAGGGAAGTTTAGGGTCTTCTATGTAATTTCCTAAGACTGGAGTTCAATTGCATTTATATAGTGGAATTATTTATAATTTACTGTGGGCCTAGATTGCACATGAGATGTGGGGTCACGTGTCCCAGTTGGAACTAGCTTTCTAAGGAATCCCTAGTGGTCCCCAAGCTAGCCCAATCATCAGACGAATACTAATTCTAGTTGAACTTTAAAAGGAAAGTTACTATTTCTATTTGAAGTGAGACTTCTAATAGTGGTAATAGTATGTTTCTAATTATTAATGGAAGTGAGACTTCTATTATAATTAAGAAAGAGAAGAAGGTTACTAATTAATTTGGAAGTGAGACTTCTAATTAAATTAGTAAAGAGTAGTTTGCAAAAACTATAAATAGGGACCAAAGGGGGCTTGGACGTCCAACCCTTGGAATTCACGCCCAGCCCCCTTTGTGCAAGAGTTGCACTTCTCTTCTCTCCCTCTTCTAGTTCTTTTAAGTTCCTAGTTGTCTTCCCTTGAAGATCCCACCCATCTTCTTGAGAAAGAGATTCTGATTCGGGTAATAGCGTGGAAGGCCATTGGATTTTGGAGAAACCTATTTGATTCGCGAAAGGGTTCGTCATCAAAGAAAGTAGCAAATTCTCCATTAGAGCACAACCGAGCTCCAAAGGTATAATCTATTTTCTTGTATGATATAGATCTTTGTTGCATGTTTGTTATTATTTTCTATCTCCTAGATAGATTATATTACTGATCGTGATAGATGAGATAGAGGGTTTGCATCCTGGAAACATTGATAGCCCTATGGATAGTTGATCCCTGTATCAAGTGGTTCAAAAAGTTTTGAAACCTATCCTAGAGGCCCACCTAATTTCCAACAACCTCTTCTCTCAAGCACCAACAGAAGAGCGAGCAAGCAGAAGTGCCTGTCCCTCCTCCAAACCTGTGACTCCCTCCCCAAGCTCGCCCAAATCCACGCTCACCTCCACAAATCAGGCCTCCACACCAACTCCTTCGTCCTCACCAAGCTCTCCTCCACCTCCTCCTCTCTCCATTCCATCGACTACGCCTTCTCAATCACCTTCTCCACAACCCTCTCCTCCCACCTTCCTACGACGCCTTCCTCTTTAACACCTTCATTTGAGGCTATGCTCAAGACACCAATTTGCAGAGCAAGGCAATCTCCTCTTTCTCCCTCATGCTCGAGAATAACATCCCGCCCAACAAATTCACCTTCCCCTTCGTCCTCAAGGCCTGCATGGGCCTCCAAGACCTCAATCTTGGCAAACGGATTCATGGGTCTGTCTCAAAATTCGGTTTTGAATCAGACCCATACGTCCAAAACACGTTAACTCATATGTATGCCAGTTGTGGGAACGGTCTTGAGTTTGCACGCAAGGTGTTTGATGAAATGCCCAGGACAGAACCGGTGTGTTGGAGCGTGATGATTGGTGGGTATGTTCGTGGGGGGCGGTGTAATGAAGCTGTGGTGTTTTTTAGGATGATGCTGGGTGCTGGGGTTAGGCCAGACGAGATTACTGCGGTCAGTGTGCTTTTAGCGTGTGCTGACTTAGGAGTGTTTGAGCTTGGGAAGTGGATTAGGGTTTATGTTGATAGGGAAGGTATCGTAAAGACGGAACCGTTGTGCAATGGACTGATCGAGCTTGATTCCTGGATGTAGTTTGATTGAGCTTGACAACCAGATATATGAATTTGTGGCCGGTGATAAATCCCATCCACAATATAAAGAGATCTTTGAGAAGGTAGAAGAGATGGGATGGGAATTGAGGAGTGCCGGTTATGTCCCCACTACATCAGAGGTGTTGCTGGACATTGATGAAGAAGATAAGGAAGATGCGTTGTATCGACACAGTGAGAAGCTGGCCATTGCTTTTGCACTTCTGAATACAAAGTCGGGAACACCAATTAGGATTGTGAACTACTGTTGGACAATGCCATCTTAGTCATTTGATCTACAAGAACTATACGTGGCTGTGACCAATTAATTGATGTCATTGAAGGAAATTGTTCAAATAATTATGCACAACAAGTATTCCTGCACAACAAGTATTTCCTTTTCTGCATTGTATTCTTGACAGAGATCAAACCTCAGAAAACCATCCCATTTTCCTACTCTTGTGTTTCGCTTTGTTTCTTTCGGGAACGCAAGAATGGGTTTCTCTCGTGTTTACATTCATGAAAGATATATTGGAATGCTCATTCTAGTTTTTAAATTTGCCAGATGGGATGGTTGAACTCATGGTACAGTCACTTCGGTTGGAATGACCCATATATGTGGTTATGGCTCGAGAGGACGGACATCCTTGATCAAGAAAATTCCAATGACTATGGAGTATTTACAATGGCCTTCGCTGCTTACTGTGTGCACCGACTGCCCTTTAAATTCAATCAGTATCATATCCCATACTTTTGAAGCAAAATCATTGTAGAGATCTTTAAGAGGAGTTGACAGTTGAATGGCAACAGGCTGGGCTTGACTGAATTGATGTCTGACTCCCCAACAAGATGAGCTTGCTGATTGATGGATAGAAATATCTCCCACATCCACTTTGATTGAAATGTACATATTTTTGAGTAATGTCCTCGTCTTCTTTTTTGTCCTGGATGCAGACATAATCCAGATAGTGGACAAGATGTAAACCTTTTGGATGTTGTATTGGGTACATATTGTATACATTTTTTCGGTTTAATGGATTTTTATTTTTGGAACAGAATGGATTTCTGTGTGGTGTTATTTAGCAGGTTAATTTACAGGTTTTGTATCAATAAACGGAGCACTAATCTCTGACATCATCTTTTTGTTTGCTTTTGTTTTAAAATGGTCGATATTGACAATAAAAGTGGCCGATACTGACAGTGACTGTAGTTTGTGTGTTTCAGTTATGTTGTCGATATCGACAATTAAAGTGGTCGATACTGACAATGACTGTATTTTGTGTGTTTCAGTTATGTTGTCGATATCGACAATAAAAGTGGTCGATACTGACAATGACTGTAATTTTTATGTTTCAGTTATGTTGTCGATATCGACAATTAAAGTGGTCGATATCGACCATTCGCTAAACGACAAAAAAATAAATAAAAACGCACATGTATAGCCTAATCCGTGTCCATGGTAAATACGACACCTCCGAAGTGGTGTAGGATCCTACAGGGCTCTACCAGGTAAATTCCTCATTTTTGTGTGTTTTGTCTAACCATGGACAGGGTTTCTGAAAAGTTTCTAATTCTCAGGTGACTTCTTCACTTTACCCTCCGATATTTTTAATCCTAATGTTTCATACGTTTCATTGCATTTTATTCATTTTAACATCGAGGATGATGTTCATGCTAGGTTGGGTGGTGGGGACAAGCACACTTGTCTGTTGTCAGACAAAATCTTTACACATTTGTGTTGGGTTTTACATTTTTTTTAAGGAAAAGTTTCTAAAACTTTTCAAATTTTTTGCTATTTCTGTTGGTTTTAGGGTTTTCGAAAGAAAAAGGGAAATTTCGAGAGAATTTTTATAAAACGAAGATACCTCAAATTTTGGAAATTTTGAAGTTTTGGGCGAGGAACAAAATATAATGGTTCATTGTTTTGTTTTAGGAAATGATTTTTGGAAAAGTGCTGAAATTTGATCCCTCACTTTTACACAGTCTGTATACGTTTTCAAGGTTTTGAATGTGAAGCTATGATTTCTGTTTTCTTTGACGATTGGATTGAAAATATGATGGAAAATTGACCCTTAGTTTCACAGTTTCCTGGTTCATATGGGTGGCTTGATCAGCCACAAACTATTGAATTAATTCGGACACATGGAAAGGGCTGCCTATGGTTGGGGACCATAAAAGAAGAAGAAGAAGAAGAAAAAGTGTTTAGTTATAAGTCTTGAAAAGAATAAGAAGTTATGTGACTAGTTTGGGTTCATAACCTTTAACCCGAGCCAGTAAGCCCGTAGGGGTATTTATATGCCTAGTACCCTAAAGACATTTGGTTTGGGAGTCATTGGCCTAACGCTCATTACATGGGTTAATTAAAAACTTAAGGGACCTTGGCATTGCACAGTCACATGTGTGTGTTTGAAAGGGTTAATTAAAAGCTTAAGGGACCTAGGCATTGTACAGTCACATGTGTGTGTTTGAAAAAAAAAATTTACGGCCTTAAAAAGAAAACAGTAGTGCGAAAGTCGTGATGGTCGCCTTGAGAGGAAAGCTATTTTTCTTTGCTAAGGTTAGGTGGCCCAGAATTTTGGTTAAAAAATCATTTTCAGAGAAACTTTTAGTGGATCATTTGATTCCTATGTTTTTTTTGGTATACACACTTATCACCATGCACAATCAATTCAGCATGATTTCGAGAATTTCTGACCAAAAGATGAGATTTGTGAACCTAGTTTAAGATTTGCCTTTGAAAAATTCCAAGAATCGAGAATATTTGGTGTTTGTAAATTTTCTTTTGGAGAAGTTCCCATGGTTTTGTTAGGTTTTTACTTTGATTGAAAAAGAAAAAAAAAAGAATTTTGTGGGTATATTCACTGCAAAACCTCACGAGGCACAACTTGTCCACTAGGGGGAACCTAGGGGTTTAAGGGCTTACTGCATATGCTAAATGTAGTCGAGAGTGAAAGCGAAAGTGGTATTTTTCATTTCTATTTTCTGCATTAGTTTATTTTCCTTAGAATTAGTTTAGTGATTTTTATTCCTTATCGCTTATTTTGCTAAGGGACTAGCAAAAAGCTGGTTGTGGGGTGTGATAAGTCCGCAAAATTAGGTTATTAGGTCATCATTTCACGAGCATTTGTGGACTTAATTAGGTTTAATTGCATAGAATTGCACTTAATTACATGATTACATGTATTAGGGGATATTTTTGGGAAAATGGTCAGAATTGGTCAAAATTCATTGAATTGCATGACTTCTGTGAAATTAGGATTTTTCATCTCATTCATCACCCCAAAATTAGTTTTTGGCTTCATCAATGCATGCTTACTATTTTTGGCACCATGTGTAATTTTGGAAAGTTTGTCATTTGGGTGCATCATTAGGCATGTAGGGTCCCATGCATGATCCATTTTTTTTATATATGATTAATGTTAAAATTGCATATTCCAATTTGTAGGATAAATTAAGAAAGTGGGGTCCACCATTCATCCAATATTACAACTCACATCAAAGAATCAGATTTTGAAGAATTTCCAAGATGGTGGGGGACGTTACACACGCCTACCAGCTAAGTTGATATCCATTAAAAGCAAGACAAATCCAAAGTGGGGCTCATCAGGTGTTCAAAATGTGAGATAAAAATTGAAATCTAGATTTGGAACATTCTCAAGACAAGCTTGGACGTCACATGTGGGGGACCCACTAAGTGTTACGTGTTCAAAGATAAGGCCCACAAGTGTTCCAAAAGTCTAACATCAAAGCCTTCCATAGTTTGAAAATTTTTAAAGGCAAGAATTATCCATGAAGTCCATGTCAGGAAAGGAAATCCACATCAATACAAGATATGTAATGAATTTGATTTATTCTAAGTCAAAGTAGGGTCCCACATGGGTCTCATACATGTAAAGGACGTCCCATGCATGGAACCCTTCATTATGTGAAAAGATTTTGAATTGTTGGAAAGCTCTCCCATGCATATCATTTACGAATGTCTTGAGATATTCTTGGACTTTACAAAGAAACAATTGCTCTCCAAGGAATTCAATAAGCAAGGAAATCCTCTCAAAGTTAAGGTCCTTTTAAAGAGAGAAGATTAGCTTGGAGATGAAGAAAAGAATCAAAGCAAAAGAGGAAACAAAACCCCTATGAAGAAATGGAATTGTTGGCAACAAGGGCATTATAAATAAAGAGACCGCATTAAAATATATAAATAAAGAGACCAGCCCCTTGGCTGGTCGTCCAACACTTTTGGTAGCAATTTTGAAGGCTCTCTCTCCATTCCATTCCACTCCACTCCTTTCTCTTTCTAAGTCCCTTTCTTCTTCTTCTTTCTTTTATTTCTTTTAGGCATAGGTTGAGAGACCATGTTGAGAGAATGATGAAGATTGAAGAATATTAATTTCTTATACTCAAAGATCAAGGAATAAAGACACTATTTGGATTGATTATGCTTGTTCTTTATGTAAGTGGTTTAATTTTCTCTTTCTAGTTCTTTTATGTGTTTTGATTGGAGACAATATTCCACATGATTAGATCTAGGTATTTGAAAATAAAATAAATGGATTAAAAGTCGAGAGACATCAGGTAATCACTTGCATTTTTTTTCCTACTATGAGAAGAGAGGACTTCATTATCGCATTTTCAATACTTGTATGATCGTCTAGTTTCTAGATCTTTGATACATCTTTTCTGCTTCTTATTTTTTTTCCACCCCTTTTTGTTTTTATTTTAAGTTAATATTCTGATCATCTTTTTATTTACAAATTCTTGATTTAGAAACCCTAACATGCATCTTTCCACGTTTAGTATAAACTTACTATTTTTATTACTTGCATAATCTATGGTTGGAAAGTGTTTTTGTACATGCATCATATTTAGAAATTGCATTAGAACAGGCTTTTGATGCTGAAATCACAATGTTTGATGACTGATTAGAAAGATCAAATTCGGACCTTATACATGAATATTGAAGAAGACAGCATTGTTGTAGCAGTTTCAGGCTGTTTTTCTTTCAAAAGTGCACGATTTGAAAATTAGGCAAACGAGCTTAGTTTCCATTAAAAATTTACAGAATTAATATTTGGATACAAGTCTTTGAAACCCCAGAATTTCAGCCAAAAATAACCTCGGGAACCATGTCAACCAGAGGCATAAACAGGGGTACCCAGCAAATCCTGCAATCAGATTTCCAGCACAAAACTATTCAATTAGGCATTTTCAGGTGCTCATATCTTTTTCGTTTTAAGTACTTTTTCCATTCTTCTTTTTCTGTTGTGTTCATGCATCATCAGAGTATTGATTCTAGCCATTGGACTTAGGTTCATATTATCTTAGGCCTGTCGTACAGTCCATCAAAGCTGGGGCTGCACAATAGTTTCCATACTTAGAATTTTTACAGATGCATCATATAGTTAGAAACTTGTATAAAATTGCATTAATATTAGCATTTAGGGCATTATAGATCATTCCTATTTGCATAAAAATTGATTTTGGTAAGTAGGATCTAATTTATGAAACTTTGTTTTGATTATTTTTTATATTAAATTGGTTGTTTGATTTGTGTGTTCTTTAGCAGGTTTTTAGATATTTTAGGATTGCTTAGATTAGGTTTCCTTTATTACAATAGTTCTTTTATTTTTGGAAAGCATTGTAATTAAACTTTTTATATTCAGTTATTTTAGCAAAGTTGATGTAATTTAATTAGTTTCCATTTAGGCAAATCCAGTGTTTATTTAGGACATGTCAAAGTTGGAAGGTTTCTTAAAAAGCATTGCTCCATGCGGATCGACCTGGATTTACTAGATTATTACCACAATCGCACCCTACACGTTGGGATCGATCACCCAACTATGTTGTACTAGTCTAATAAGGTACTGTACAATAGTATATGGCTAGTAAGACATTAGTGATGAAACATGGATTTTGATAAGCTCCGGACTTCGGGTTGCACGGCAATGCAAGCTTCCACTAAATGTTCCATGACTATGATGGACCTTGTATCCTCACCTATGCGGATCCTGGGAAAAATGAAAGATTATACTACAGTAGTCCCCGGTATCACGACCCCTTAATCAGTATCCTAATTTTGGGGTCGTGACAATAGGCAACAACAGTAACAAACAATATGAGGGCAGTCTCGTCCCTAAGGCCTCTCAAGGCCATCATAACACCTACAATCCATCAACTGGTGCTCCCATCCAAACCTAGTAATCCAATGTCGAGACATGCACATAGCTACTATACATAACATATTCAATTTAACCTAGCAACCAAACATCTAGACATACCCATATCTACTACGCATGTTTGTAGGCACATAAAAATCCTCGAGCCAAAAGGAAACTGCCGCAGGGCCCACTACCTCTAGTAGGTTGAAAAGAGCAAGGAGGGGGAAATCCTGCCTTTGTCAAGATTGGCAAAGGCAGGGCTCTAACCCTGCTTTCGTCTGCCAGTAAAAGAAAAGGGGCGAAAAGGAACGATGTCCCTTGACTGATTAAGGCGAGGAGAGGAAGGCAGACGATGTAACTGACTTTGGGTCTGCCTTCGTCTCAAAACAAAGGCAGGAATGACATCATGTGCGAAGGAAACCTATAAAAGGAGATGTGGCTCCGATCCCAAGAGGGCATAAAAGAAGGGAGAGAGAGAATAGAAAGGAATGTCATGCATGAAAACCTCTTCTAGAGGGGAAAAAGATGTTTTTAAAGGCCTTCTTCCCTTCCATAAATAAGGATATGCTTTGTGATTTCTCTGTAGACAGGAGTACTGGTAGTCCGCATACTGGACATACCAGAAGCTTAGTGTAATGCCCGAGATCTCTAGTTGTTCAAATAGAATTGCCATGCGCACACACTTTTCTTTTCACTTCAGCTCTTTATTACTTTAATTTATGTTTACAATGTTATTAAACCAAACAAATTTAATGTGGGCAAGGTAACATACACACCAGAGCTTTACAACATAATAAATGATATAAGCCATCCCATCATACTCACATCGAACGGTAGTGTATACACACTCTATAACAAACATAGTAAATGGGGCGGACACACTCACATCAATCCACATATAATAATCTATATCCAACATCTTAGTCACTCCACACCACCACAACCACACATCATAATCAAGTGTGCATCATCACCAAATATACTCATAACGTACTTATCTTCACATTAAAATGCACACCATAATCAAACTCAGATATGGTCCAACCTACAGCCCTACTATCCAAATATCCGAGTTTCCAAACTCAGTGTCTTGCAACACCTACAACACCCAGCGTCCGCATGCTGGATGTCTCAGTATCCGACTGGATGTCTCAGTATCCGAAGATACCTATCGTGCTTAAAGCAAATCAAATATCTATCTGCATAATGCGGTGGCACAATCATATAATATAAAGGACATAATTTATTATTCATTTAGAGTGGGAAGTGTGCAAGTGTATATATGTGTCATCCATTTTACTTAACAAGGCACATTACTACACTGCACCTAGGTCCTGATATAGATATCCTCCTACAAGGGTGCTATCGGATAAGGATATGATCCCTATAGAACCCGTGGTGCCTAAATGATTCTCTTGGTGCTTTTGTAGGTACTGGACACTCAGAGCTCCATATCGATATACCCTTAGCTAGCATTACCCTATACTTGCCTCCTGAGTGTCTAGTAGTCCTAACAAACGAGGCAAATCATAAGTTATAAGGGTGCTCCATGCCTAACAGTAATAGAGGTGGTCTAGGGTCCAAGGTCCACCGAGGCCCTAGGTCAAGGGTCATGCAAAGGCACCAGTGCAGTTAAGGTTTTGGGTCCAAGATTTAGTGAATCGTGAATGGGCCAACACACAACTCCTACCTCCTGCTTGGGCTTCCCACACCTCACTATCAAGGTAGGATGGTTCATACACTAAGTGCCTAAGGATTCAAGAGTTGGTAGGTATAAGGGTCCGAGTTTGATGAAGTGTCACATAGTGTGAGTCATCTACAACCCTAATGCGAGTCCTAGGTTTTCATTTACCCTCTTTGGAGTGGACACTATACCATTCAACATGATGATCAACGGTGGATCCCGAATATCATCTACAACAACCTTATTCCTATAATGACTAAGAGTATCCATGGCCCACGGTCACTGCCCCCTTTGACATGGTTTGGTCTCTCACATATTATTACAAACACTTGGTAGGCAATGGCTAAGCTCAATTTCCCATTAATCATAGGTCCCATAATTGTAGGCCATTAGCCAAGTCTAAGGTCCTCTCATATGGGGGTTTCCAACATAACATGCATTTTGGCATTAAAACACCAAATTAATCTTATCATGGCATCTCAAAGGAAGCAATTAGCAAAGAAATTTAAAAAAAAAAAAAAAACACATGGATGAGAGGGAAGTAGAATCCACCACAACATCATGCCCCGTAGACATAATAATCTATATACAAACAACATGCATGAAATGGAACTTACACATGAATACTTGCCTTAGGTGCATTTTCTAACAAAGCCCCTTTGAAATCCAACAAGCTGGTCAATCCTACTTTTCTCACAACTCTTCCCCAAGGTTTCAAACCCTACATGAAAAACCCAAGGAATGGGAAGAATAAAGGTTTGCATGCTACAAATCCAAGAGTAAATTTGAGATTCTAAGCTAAGAGAAATAAGAGGGAGAGAAGGTCATCTATGTTGCAAGTAGGTGGGCCTCGTGGATAAGTATTTAAAAACTTTTGACCGACTTGAAGTAGGGATCAAATATCCATAAAGCCAAGAACCCAACCCCAAGATCTAAAACCCTAATATCATGCATTAAGATCAAACATCTATAAAAAAGATAGATCAAGAAACAAAACAACACAAGCATAGAACATCTACTAGAACCAACTAGAAGTAGATCTATACTTGAGGACCTTGGCTGTGCTCTAATCGAGAACTTGATTTCTACGAAAAACTCTTTTCACAAACTTTGATCTTCCTTGCCTTTGTGTTCTTCCACGCTATGACCCTTCCAGAGAACTTCTAAAAGAGAATGGTGGGATCTCCAAGTAGAAGAAAAACCCTTGTACTCTAGTAGGAAACCAGTAGGAGAGAGAGGAGGAAGAGATAGAGGAACTTGAGAAATTATTGTATGTAGAGATCTCTAACCCTCACCTCTTATTTATAGTTTATGGAACACTGCCTCTTAGACCAAGATTACAAGTCTCACTTCTATTCTTAGTATGTGTCATACTCCTCCTTTCCTTAAGAGTTCCAAATAGGATTAGTAACCTTCTTTTATTTGAGCTAGCATGGGGACCACTAGAGATTCCTTATAATTTGGCTCCAACTAGGAATCTGGACCCCACATCTCATGTGAACTCTGGACCCACAGTTAATTACGAATAAGTCCACTAAATAAATGCAATTGCACTCCAGTCCTAGGAATAGTTACAAGAAGACCCTAAACTTCCTAATTACTGCAAATAGGCCCCTCTATCAATTTTATCCATGGATAAATTGGACTAAATCTGTCCAACCAAATTGGATCCATCTCTTATTATCCTTGTGACCCAATTAATCATAGTAATCATCAGTACCATCCAATTAACTCTTAATTGAGATGGGTGCGCATTTACCAATGATAAAATCCATTAATTGACACAAGGGGATATTTAATGGGATAGATTTAATCTTGAGAGTTATATGTTTCCATAGCCCCACCACCACATACCCAAGATATCGAGGTGTCGACCTACAATTGATCTCACTCATTGATGACTCAAAGTAAATGTATAGTAGAAGCTTGAGTCCATTAATCTCTCGGGATTAAGAGTCTATTGCTTGGGAATTATGAGAGTAGTCCTTTAATCAAAGATAAATTTGTACAAGATACTACTCATGGGCCTTTTAACATCCAATGTACCAGCACAATGATCTAGAGTCTTACACTCTGATTATCGAGACATATCACACTATCTCATAGTGATCACCGTGCTGCAACCTTATCAGATGAGATGCACAATCTCATCACTGGTTATGAATCAATTTAAGTATAAGATTTGTGATCTATGTCTCCTATATGTGGATCCCATCCACACACATGGATTACATCTAATATACTTATGGGCTCCGGTTCATCTCATGAACCATCATGTCATTTTGTATTGGTCATGTGCAATCATAAAATAAAATATCATTCATCTCATGAATAAAGAATAAAAATATAAATTAATTAATAAAATAAATCAATTTATTTGGATCATCCAGTGGATTGAGGTCATACAATCTAACAATCTAAACCTTCAAGTGGAAGGAAGAAAGTCTAAAGGAAGAAGATGGGATTCGTTAGGGAGGGTTGGCCGTGAGTGAGAGTGCAATGAGGGAGAGAGTGAGAGCTCAAGGGAGGTGTCAAGGTGCGAGCTTAAAGTTGTGGGATCCATGGAGGAGGATAGAAGAAAGAAAGAGGAAAAAGAAGAATAGAAGAAGATGAGAAAATGAAAAGAATAAGGGGGTTTTGCTGGATCAGGAGGGGAATGGGAGGAAATGAGAGTGGGTTTGTCCAAATAGCCTAGACTTTTGAGATAATCACAAGAATGCCATTGTTTAGTCAAAGTGCAATGAGAACTAAGCCCTTTTGCATATTTGGTCTACTAGGCCTTGCGATCTTCCACGATATGACCCTCTCGTAGAGAATTTCTCAAGAGGAATGGTGGGATCTCAATTGAGTAAACTCTAGGCACTCAAGTGGGGAAGCCAGAGGAGAAGGGAGAGGGAGAGAGGGGACTCAAATGGGACGTCCAAGTATTGGGCGTGTAAGCTATGGGACTTCCGACCCTAGCCTCTCTATATATAGATTTGGAATAACCTCTCCTGCTACATTTAGAAGTCTCACTTCGAATTCTCTTCTATATTATACTCCTCATTTCCTTAAGAGTTCCAATTGGAATATAACTTTCTCTTTCTTAGGGCTAGCATGGGGACCACTAGGGATTCCTTAGTTTTGGCTCCAACTGAAGCATCTAGGCCCCACATCTCATGCAAGTTTCTGATCCATAGTTAATTACAAATAACTCTACTAAATAAATGTAATTGCACTCCAGTGATAGGAATAATTACAAGAAGACTCTAAACTTTCCAATTACTGCAAGCATGCCCATCTATCAATTACATCCATGGATCCATAGGAATTAGATTGTCTAACCAAAATTGGATCCACCTCTTATCATCCTTGTAACCCAATTAATCACACTGATCATGATACCATCCGATTAACTCTTAATCAGGACGGGTGTGCACTTATCAACGATTAATTCCATTAATCAGCATGAGGGGTATTTCTCTTTTATAGGACATATTTCATCTTGAGAATATATATTCTCACAGTCCCACTGCATCTACCCAAGATACCGAGGTGTTGACATACAGTTGGCCTCACTCATTCGTAAGTTAAAGTCAATGCATAGCAGAAAATTTGAGTCCATTACTCCCTCACGGTTAAGAGCTGATTGCTTGGAAATTATGAGAGCTTTCTCCTTAATCAAAGACAATATTTTGTATAAGGTGCCACTCATGGTCCTTCAGTACATCCAACGCACTATCACAACAATCCATAATCTTCCACTCTAATGGTTGAGACAAACCATATTATCTCATAGTAATTGCAGTGCCACAACCTTTTCAGATGAGATGCCCAGTAAGGTGCCACTCATGGTCCTTTAGTACATCCAACGCACTATCACAACAATCCATAATCTTCCACTCTAATGGTTGAGACAAACCATATTATCTCATAGTAATTGCAGTGCCACAACCTTTTCAGATGAGATGCCCAGTCTCATCACTGGTTGTGAAATACTTCATGTATAAGAATTGTGATCTATGTCTCCTACATGTGAATCCCGTCCACATACATGGATCACATTTAATATACTTAAGGACTCATGTCCATCTCATGAACAATCAAATCATTTTTATATTAATTATGCGCAACCATAAAATAAAATCTTATTTATCTCATGAATGAAACATGAAGTTATAAATCAATTAAGATAATAAATGAATTTAATCACATCATCCACTGGATTGAGGACATATAATCTATCATAAATAACAACAGAACAATTGAATTAAAATGGGGCCCAAGGGGACCAACAAAATACTCAGTAGAAGCTGTTCTTAGAGTAGCTAGATGAATGAATTGAAAATGCCAGAGGTTCCCAATAGAAAGGACCAGAATTAATCCATCATATGATTCACTAAGTAAATGATGAGGAGAATAATGTAAATGTTGCATGATCCCTCAAAGTAACAGGGGGTATGCAAAACAGGGAAACTCCACTAATTCTTTTGATTCCGAATTCCTAATCAGTCTCAATAGATTATGTTATTGATCATGCCCTAAGTGTAGGGTCGTCACGATGTAGTTAAAATCCTGGTGAGTCCGGGGTCGATCTACATGGTGCCAATGATCATAGTGTACCTGTCTTATTGGAAAACTAGTACTATCCTATAAAAAATCTATACAAACAACAAATTCTACTTTAATTAAAAATTAATTACAAGTTTGAATAAATATTAATTACAACATAAATTAAAGAAAAATTCCTAAACTAGAAACCTAGTCTAATAAACTTATGCTAAAAACTGCATCCATCATAAGATTAATTAAAAAACCAATTGGAGATGTTAAAAATTCAGAAATAATTAAATTAAGAATAAGAATTGAATAAAGGAATTGCAATCTAAGGGTCCAGGTTCAATTGTTCTTCTAAGAACTGAAAATATGGGTGATTGCATTCAATATTCAAAATTTAAAAATTCAGATTTATTGGTATTTGAGGAATTTCAAAAGATTCTAGTTTCCTGCGAATATTTTCAGTATTTTGTGATCTTTAAGTAAACTAAAAATTAGATTTTAATTTGAACTTATTTATGAATAGATTCAGTTAAAAAATAAATCAACTTACACCCTTTTTCCTTAGATTACAAGTTAGAAATCTACCCTCTTTTCTCTTTTTCTTCCAAGAAGATCTATATTAATTTTCTTTGAAAAAAATAAAAGAAATGAGAGAGAGAGATAAATAGATAATGACTGAGAGAAATGGGAGGCGGGTGAAAGGAGTTCGCGTGAGATATTTGGGGCCGCTCTTGGTGGACGTCCAACTCATTTCCTACGTAAATTCAAGATTTGAAACTTTTCAAATCTTAAAAATCTGGGATATATCCAACAAACTTTTGCAACTTCTTTGGTAAGTTTTGGAGAGGTCTTTATCTATGTTGGATAATGTTTCCTTTTTAAGATATTTGCATAACTACTCTTTCCAAAAACCGGGCTCCACCTTTATTTCCTTGATTTATTTGCTCTTCTAGCAAAAGGGTACCACTTTTACAAAATAACTTAAATCTGAAATTTCGGATTTTGCTGCAACTTGGGACAACTTGGACGTGTGAGTGCTTGGCTTGGCAATTGGCATTGTGTTGGGCGTGCACTTCTTGATTTATCTTCTTTCTTTGCAAAATTTCAAACTTTTAAAGCCTATTGAAATCCAATTTGTAGAAATTGGGACTCTTTTGGAGTTGTTTCCAACCTGAAATTTCTTAGTGCACACACCTTCCCTTCTTAAATCTCTTCGTAGCTTGAAAATCTCTGAACTTGGGCCCACTTCCTCTTTTAATAAAAATCTTAAATCTAAATTTGAATAATTTGTTGCAACATGGAATAGAGGTGGACCCCACATGGGTGTGTATTAATTGAATGGATATATGCATGGACGTCCTCCAACATGGAGAGTCTACCATTGGACGTCCCATAATGCATGGGATCTTGGAACTCTTTTCTTGGTCTCTTGGTCTCACAAGTCTCTAGATTTTCGTTCTCCCTTTGGTTCTTCAATTTTTGAATTTGAAAGTGTAAATATCTCCAAACAATTAAATGAAGCAATTTCTGAATTTTGCAACAGCCTTGGGTCCTACCATGGCGGGTCTTCTTCAATTTCTCTTTTATTTGACTTTTCGCTTGATTTTCTACTTCTTGCGGGCCTCAATTTATGAAATTCTCTACACATCAATTAAAATTAATTCAGAAAATAATAGATTTTATTAAAAGGAATGATGTTATGCATAGGGTCCAATAATGTAAAAATTGACGATTTCACCAGGACATGCATTTTTATGAAATCTTTACTAATTCTCACTTAAATTCAACCATGAGAGATCAATTGCATGATTTTGTGAAAATCTATTAATTCAATGTATTTTTTTAATTAAGTCTGCAAATTCTTGTGAATTAATGAATTAAAAGTACAATTTTGTGGACTTATCAGTTATGGTAGACTCAAGTGCTAGTTTCCATCAGTGCTAGTTTCCATCAAAAAGTGCTCGTCTTTGCTCTTGCTGATGAGTGTTCTGTGATGAATACAGTCACAACAGATCAACTCAACTTCATACATAGTATATATCTTCAGGTGCCCCGAAGCTTCATTAGAATATGTAATTTCCCTCATGAACACTACAGTACTTCAAATGATTCCATCTAATGAAAGGGCAAAAGAGAGAATAAAAGACAACAGAAATGTGTATATCAGTGAACAATTATAATGAGTGTGTGGGGGAGATTTTCAAGATACTAAGATTATGTTGATTTCGGCGATAAGATGTCAATTAAACGCGCCTATGTGCCATCAAAGGGCGCCTCGGCGTTGGTGTCGGAGCGTTGGCCGAGATCAGGCTTGCCCCAGCTGCACGATTTGATCTCGGCTACACCTTCTGACCCCGGCCAAAGAGGCCGGGTTGCCATTGAGAAGTGTTGTGATCGCCTCCCCGCTCCTGCCACGTCAGCAGTCACGTGGCTGAGCCCGGACACGTGCCAATGGGACAGATGGACCATCCCTGCTGTCCACGATCTTCGCCAGATCCCTGACAAGGCGGCATCCAGCGGCTGTAGCCAAATCAGGGCAGAGCCCAAGGGTGGATCCGATGGGACCTCAACCGCCAAAGACCTGAGATACGATCGGGCCCAACATGACATGCATTTAATGCGATGTGGGCTGATCGGACTGGCAATAAATGCTTTGTGGGCTATGATGAACCCTCATTTATTACTTTGTGGCCTAACAAGATCATTCCCATCAAATCAAGGGGCCCACTCTAAGATATCATGAAGAGTCTTCTATAAATTGGATGACTGCTCCATAACAAAGGTACGCATACACACCCCCTCTTGAGCCGTTACTCTGTCTCTCCCCTTCCTCTTCTACCTCTGTTTAGTTCATATACTAACTTAGGCATCGGAGAGCCTTGCGCCACCCAGGCCAGGGTCCTCTGACCGTTTGTTCCTCCCCTTTCAGGCTTTAAGGCAGCTGACCTTCATCATATGTTTGGATAAGTCCTACTAGGCACCTCATAACCTTGTGAGTTATAATTTTTGCACTTACAATTGGCGCCATCTGTGGGAAAGTATTAACCCAATCTTCCCAAGTATCATGCCTCCGAAAGCTAAGGCGGAGAATCTTCTAGAGCGGCGATCCAGCTACTGTCACCTCCAGGTCCGTCGCCGGACGCCCCTCCTCAGAGGCAATCCGGGGCAAGGCCTGGCGCGGCTGCAATCGAAGAGCGTCCGGACACACACCTCTTCGTCCAAATTCCATTCCCAGAGCGAGTCGATGATTCATCCCCGGGCGAGGAAGTTATGCCTCCCCGGCGGGATGAACGGCGACAGGATCGTCCTCAGAGGGACAAATCCGTAGCAGACAACAAGTCCCACCATTCACGTCACTTTGCTGGTGGTGGGGATGTCGCGGCTCAAAACATCCTCATCCAGGAGCAAGAGAAATTAATCCGCCTACTCCAGCAGCAGCTAAAAGCCGGAGGAGTGACCTCGTTGAGGCAACCTTCTGGACGCCAGGGCGAGAGGAGGGCCACCCAAAGCAGGGCGATCCCCTCCTCCCATGAGGATTTGAGAACTTATCTAGATGAAAAGCGCGGTTGGGCCCACGATGAAGGCTCAAGTAATAGTCGAAGCCATCGCGGCCGAGACAGTCAAGCTCGCGACCATCACAGTTGGGGCCACTCAAAGAGAAAGTCAGAAACACTGTCACCAGAGAAGGACGACAAGCAAGAATGGCTCGACAAGCGCATCAAGCTAGCAGTTCAGCGCAACTTAGAGATGGCCGAACTCGCCCGAGATCAGCAGGATGTATGTGGCCCCGCCGATCTGGGCGTTTCTCCTTTCACTCGAGAGATTAAAGGTTCCTCCCTGCCCAAGAAGTTCTCCGTTCCGAGATTCGTCCTCTACAATGGGGTGTCGGACCCCGCTGCTCACCTCCGACACTTCTCCCAGAGGATGTCTATTTGGGGAGACGAGGGGCACCTTAACTGTAAAATCTTATCTTCCAGTCTAAGTGACCTCCCTCTGAAATGGTTCTGCGCTCTCCCAGAGAGATCTATCTCGAGTTGGAGGCAGCTCCAGCTCTCCTTCCTGAAGAAATTTCAGGCTTACAGTGTCGTTCCTAAGACCGATACTGATATACTGGCCCTGAAGATGAAGCATAGTGAGAATATTACCCAGTTCGCCAAGCGATTCTGGGCAACATACAGTTAAATCGAGGCTTCCAGAGACGAAGTGACGATCTTCGCCTTCCAAAACGCCCTATTACCAGGCAACGAGCTCAGGAAGGACTTGGCCGGAGACCCTGTGGCCTCCGTACCGGCGCAGATGTCCCGCATAAAATGATACATTACCCGAGAAGAAGATGACATTCGGGCCCGAGAAAGCCACGACGTGGGGTGCAAGGACAAGGGGGACCAGCCCCATAAGAAGGGTAAGAAGCCCTTCCGAAAAGAGGAGCCGAACCAAGCTTGGGTTTCGGCCACATCGGCGAAAGCCCCAGCATCCAAATCAGGGGGCAGCAAGAAGCCCAGGCCTCCCTCCAATTCCTACCAAGCTGTGAACACCATCTTCAAGGAACTGATCCGTCCGATCATGAATAAAATCAAGCAGCGACCATACTTCAACTGGCCTCAGCCTATGCAGGGTGATCCCTCCTCCCGAGACCAGAGCAGGTTTTGCGCCTACCACAAGCAAAATGGGCATAAAACAGAGGAGTGTAGGATCCTGAAGTCACACCTGGAGAAGCTCGCCAAGGAAGGCCACCTGAAGGATTACATCAAAATGGGGGATACTGGCCGCAGCCGGAATCATCAAAGCGGTGACAAGGATCCGGACAGCGACGGGTCAGAGAAGATCATCAATGTCATCCACCTGGTACACTCTGTGCCCTCCGCTTTCCCAAAGGGCAACACCCAGGCTCGTGCTGAGGCCAGACATGCTTCTCATGGAAAAGAAGTGATGAGGGCCGAGCTCGGACCAGCGTCAAAGAAAGCACGGCGTGAGCACCCAGCTATCTGTTTTTCAGAAAAAGACCTCGAAGGAGTTCAGCTCCCCCATAATGATCCTCTTCTCCTAACATTGAAGCTGCAGGACTTCACAGTGAAAAGAATCCTCATAGACTCCGGCAGCTCATCCGAAATCCTCTACTTCGGATGTTTCAAAAAGACGGGACTCTCGGAGGCTGATTTAAAAGAGGCTCGTATGCCTCTAATAGGATTTAACGCCAAACCGGTCTACCCCAAAGGAAAGGTCACTTTGGAGACCCGAGTGGGAGGGGCCTCCATGATGACCGACTTCCTAGCAATACACGCCCCCTCCCCCTACAATGCTATTATGGTTAGGACTTGGCTCCACAATATGGAGGCAATTCCCTCCACTCTCCACCAGAATCTTAAGTTCTTGCTTGAGAACAAGGAGGGCGGGATGGAAGTGATCACTGTGGGAGGAGATCAGCAAATGGCCAAGCACTGCATGATGGTCGTAGTTCCTGGAGAAAAAGAGCTGGGGCAAGTACATGTGGCGGAGCTCGAAATGGAGCTGGACGAGATCCGCAGAGACCCTGAGAAGAAGAGCATCGAGGATCTAGCCGAGATCAGGATCGGTCCACTTGACCCAGACAGATTCTTCCTGCTCGGTAGCCAGCTTGTCGACCCCGAGAGGTCCGAACTCTCAAAATTCTTGATGTAAAACAGAGATGTCTTCGCCTGGACTCCCAGCGAAATGCCCGGTATCGATCCTAAGGTAATGTGTCACAAGCTGAACATGGATCCTGAACATAAGCCCGTAATGCAAAAAGCACGCAAATCAGGTTTGCCGCAGGCGAAAGCCGTGGCAGAGGAGGTCGACAGGTTGCTGGAGGCTGAAGCGATCAGGGAAGTCCGGTACCCGGTCTGGTTGGCCAACACAGTGGTCGTCAAGAAGAAAACCGACAAGTGGAGGGTGTGCGTCGATTTCACCGACCTCAACAAAGCCTGTCCGAAGGACAGCTTCCAGCTTTCAAAAATTGATCAGATGATCGACGCCACCGCTGGCCACGATAGGATGAGCGTCCTCGACGCCTATCTAGGATACCACTAGATCCCGATGTTTGAGCCGGACGAGGAGAAAACTGCGTTCATAACACCCTGCGGCACTTATTGTTACAGGGTAATGCCTTTTGGATTGAAGAACGCAGGGGCGACCTACCAGCGACTAGTCACGAAGATGTTTCAGGCTCAGCTCGGTAAAACCGTCGAAGTATATATCGACGACATGGTCGTCAAATCTAAGCAGTCTCATGACCATCTGGCAGACTTGGCTCAAGTCTTCGGCACACTCAGGGAGTTCAAGCTCAGGTTGAATGCCTCCAAATGCGCATTCGGCATCGCTTCCGGCAAATTCCTCAGAAGCCTAGTAACACGAAGAGGGATAGAGGCCAATCCAGACCAGATCATTACGATCTTGGGAGTCAGAGTCCGACGACTACAAAGGAGGTCCAAAAGCTAACTGGCATGGCCGCCGCGCTCAACCGATTCATCAGCAGATCGTCAGATAAGTGCAGGCCTTTCTTTCGGCTTCTAAGAAAAAATTTAAAATTTCATTGGACCCCTGAGTGCGACCAGGCCCTGCAAGCACTCAAAACCTATCTCTCTTCACCACCCTTACTCTCCACCCCTCCTCGTGGAGAGATGCTATACTTATATCTGGCAGTCTCGGATCATGCGGTGAGCTCTATCCTCGTTAAAGAGGAAGATAAATTACAAAAACCGATCTATTACACGAGCAAGATCCTTCTTGACGCCGAGACCAGATACCTCTTACTCAAGAAGCTCGCGTTGGCACTCGTCAGTGCCTCTCGCAAGCTCTCTCATTACTTCCAGTCCCATACCATTGTGGTTGTTACGGAGCACCCACTCCGGTCTATCTTAAAAAAAGCAGACTTTTCAGGTAGGATCTCCAAGTGGGCGGTCGAACTGGGGCAGTATGATATCTAATATCGACCCAGGACTGCGATCAAGGCCCAGATTTTGGCAGATTTCATTATTGAGTTCGTCTCCCCGAGCTCGGCATCAGCCTAAACCGAGCTTGGCACCGAACTGGGGGGCATAGGGCGTGAGAGCGAAGTCACCAAGGATGATGAACTGTCTCAGAGCCAAGCCTTTAACTCAACATGGAAAGTCTTCGTTGACGGCTCATCTACTTCCACGAGAGTCGGTGCTGGTGTAGTCCTCCAATCGCCAGAAGGATTGGTCATAGAACAAACTCTGACCCTAGACTTTAAAGCAACAAAGAACGAAGCTGAATATGAGGCTCTAATAGCGGGGCTAAACAGTGCTCAAACCCTCGGAGCCCTGCAACTGGTGGTCTTCAGCGACTCACAATTGGTGACAAGCCAGCTAAATGGAGACTACCAGGCCCGAGACGACAGGATGGCGGCCTATCTAACCCTCGTAAAGAAGCTCCTCACTCAGTTACAGACAGCCGAAGTCAGGCAGATCTCTAGAGATACTAACTCGCATGCTGATGCGCTCGCAAACCTGGCCTCCACCGTTGAAGCAGGGAGGAAAAGAACTGTTGAGATCGGGTCACTGCCGAGATCAAGCTTAGAGCTCCATCCATCTAGGCAAATCTTGTGCCTTGATCTCAGCCCGAGCTGGATGGACCCGATCACTTCCTACCTTAAAGATGATCGGCTCCCCACAGATAAAATTGAGGCTCACCGGAACAGGCTCAAGACGGCCCGATTCTGGCTGTCTCTTGATGGCAAGCTCTACCAAAAATCTTTCACCGGCCCCTACCTCTAGTGCGTTAATCCGAGCAAAGTTGACGACTTTCTGTATGAGATTCACGAAGAGATTTGTGGAAGCCATATCGGAGGACGGTCATTGGCATACCGAGCTATCAGCCAGGGGTATTGGTGGCCATACATGCAGAAAGACGCGCAGCTATACGCCAAGAAGTGTGAGAAATGCCAGAAGTTTTCCCATTCCCTCCATCAGCTAGCGCATGACTTAAGTCCCCTCTCCAGCCCATGGCCCCTCGTCCAATGGGGGCTGGATATCGTGGGACCCCTCCACCAAGCCTTAGGGAACAAGAGATGGTTGATAGTTGCTACTGACTATTTCACCAAGTGGATAGAAGCGGAGCCACTGTCCTCCATCTCCGAAAGGGATTCAAAGAATTTTGTATGGAAGAATATCATCACAAGGTTTGGCATCCCTAAGACTTTGATCTCAGACAATGGAACTCAGTTCGACTCAAATCTCTTTAAAAGCTTCTGTCAAAAGCACGGCATCAGGAATCACTACTCCACCCCGACATTAGGGGTGGAAGTCTGGTTTTTCGGTTCGGTTTTAGACCGAAATCGAAAAAATCGAAAACCGAAATCTCAAAATATTGCAAACCGAACCGGACCGAATTACGTGTAAAACCGGACCGAACCGAAAATTATTAAACGGTTCGGTTTTTCAATTTTTCATTTTAAACCGAATTTTTCAATATCAATTGTCATCTTAAACCATGAATGAGAGAGAGAGAGAAATTTTGTCATCTTATACAGTTATACCACTTTGCAACACAACAGTTGCCAACAGAAAACACCGGGTAGGACAATTACTATTGCAATACCATTAAATTCCCATAAAAGTTCCTGGGTACTTTGAAACCTTCCTCCTTCCGATTCAATAAAACACCTTAGTCTCATTTCCTATGCTGAATTGCATCATGCATCTGGGTGCTTCCTTCTGCATCAATGGATAGCAAAAGCTCTCAATTCCTTTCTCTTCTTCTCCTCCTTGCCATCTTTTCTCTGTTTTTCAAAGCTCCACTTTCCCTAGCATCTGACACCCTCTCTCCTGGCCAATATCTCTCTGGAAACCAGACCATAAGCTCCCAAGAATCAAGATGGAAGATTCGAACTGGGCTTTTTCAAATCAGGTAATTCCACCTCTCAAAATTACTATATAGGCATCTGGTACAAGAAAATCTGACGAAAGACAGTAGTTTGGGTGGCAAACAGAGACAACCCCCTCCCTGATACCTCCTCAGAGCTAAAGTTTTCAGAAGATGGGAATCTAGTCCTACTCTCTCAATCAAAAATCCCAATCTGGTCATCAAATTCAACCTCTAGAGGGTCAAACTCAACAGTTGCTGTGCCTCTTGAGACTGGAAATCTTGTTTTGAGAGATGGGTCTAATTCTTCTGATATTTTTTGGCAGAGCTTTAATTTAAAATATGAAATCAAGTTCGATTTTTCGGTTTAAACCGAAAATATTTTCTAAAATCCGAAATTGAACCGTAAAACCGAACTTGCTAAAAACTCAAAATCGAAACCGAACCATAAACCAATAAACCGAACCGAACTTAATTTTACGGTTCGGTTTACGGTTCGGAGTTCGGTTTGGTTCAGTTTCTTCCACCCCTACCGGCATACCCGCAGAGCAATGGCCAGGCCGAGATCTCTAACAAAGTACTGCTCGATGGACTGAAAAACGACTTGGCCGAGCAAAAGGAAGATGGGTGGAGACGCTCCCTAGCGTCCTATGGGCGTACAGGACAACCCCGAGGCGCTTCACTTCGGCGACACCGTTCTCCCTAGCCTATGGGATGGAAGCGGTCATTCCCCTTGAGGTTGGCTTCCCAACCATGAGAACAGAACTTATTGATCAAGGCCGAAACATGATGAACCTCGCCATGGAACTAGAATTAGCAGACGAGTGCAGAGAAGCAGCGGCCATACGACTGGCCGACTACCAGCGACGGCTCGCCAAAGGGTATAATGAAAGGGTCAGAGAAAGAAGGTTCTCGGTAGGAGAGCTAGTCCTGAAGAAGGCGCTCTCGGCTGATAAGAACCCAAATGAAGGCAAACTAGCTCCAAACTGGCACGGCCCGTTCAAAGTAATATCGATAGCAGGACAATCGTCATACAAACTGGAGGACATGGATGGCAGGCAGTTGCCACGACCGTGGAATGCGACCCACCTCAAGAAGTTCTTTTTCTAGAATTGTAATCGAAGTTCCGCTATCAATGAAAGAAGCCTCATTCTGTCGATTTACGTCATCAAGTCATGGAATCCGGCAGCAACAAAAATACTTAAGACTGACTTCGGGTTCATACACCCAGGCTTCTCAAAACTTGGGTTCATACACCCTGGGACTGACTTCAGGTTCATACACCTAGTCGCTCCTAAAAATCTGGGTTCATGCACCCAGGGACTGACTTCGGGTTCATACACCCAGTCGCTCCTAAAACTTCGGGTTCATACACCCCGGGATTGACTTCAGGTTCATACACTCAGTCGCTCCCAAAACTTTGGGTTCACGCACCCAGGGACTGACTTCGGGTTCATACACCCAGTCGCTCCTAAAACTTCGGGTTCATACACCCCGGGATTGACTTCGGGTTCATACACCCAGTCGCTCCTAAAATTTCGGGTCCATATACCCCAAGACTGACCCCGGGCCGGGCTCATCCCCTAAGCTTCTCGAAATTATGGGTTCACCTCGGCCAATGGCAGTCTTAAACAAAAAGGAAAGAGAAGCTCTGTATCGATTGAAATAACTTCGCTACAGTAAAGGTTTTCGTTACATGAGTTGGATAAAAAGCAGAAAAAGCAATAGATGCACAGATAGAAACTCCATTTGTATTGATTAGAATATCTTCATTACAATGGAAAATCTACATAAGTTGCAGGAAAGCAATAGGGAGTACAATAAGGAGGCTCGCTGTCCTCTAAAAAAGAAAAAGAAGGAAAATGACTGGAAGCACTTCTCTTCATTGGTCCTCGGCACCAGGAGCTCTACAATACCCTTTGGTTGGTTAGACCATAATTTGCGAACAAGCTCTTGGTCCGCTGCAGATGCTTAGATCGCCACAGAACCAAGTCCGCAACCAACTCCCAGCCGCATCGACAGGAGTGGACCTCCACACAGCCGCATAGGCAGGAGTTGATCGAAAACTCGTGTTCAGAGAACACGCGGGCCATGGCAACCAGGATTCAGAGAGCGCACGGACCATGACCACCGGGTACAGTCTCTCCCGGAGGGAGTTGTTTTCAGTCGCAAAGGATTCACTCAGAACAGAGGCTTTTAAAAGACTCCTAAGGGATGAAACTACCAGAATATCTGGCGGGGACGAACAGATCCCCATGACTGTGAGGGACGAAAGGGGCCACTGATTTGGGTTTTTTCTTCTTTGGCAGACTCATCCCCCTTATTTATAAGGGGGAGGAGGGCTCAGTATTCAAGGACCTATTTATGGGGTGAGGTCTCCCATGCCTCGCGTGCGACGCACGACACCTCTGAATTGACCGGCCGACTAGATGGCAACAGGTGGAGTCATCTGCTTTTTTTCCGCATCGGTCGCACCGTTGTACTTACTGCCATTTATGAGCCTCGGAATCCGGAATTCCTAGGTGGACAACGATAAAAACCACCAGGTATCCTCATCCCAACTCAGACAATCTTCCTACCACAAGCCACCAATTTAGCCGAGATCAAGCACAGCAAAAACAGATAAGAACAAAAATAGCAGAAAGAAGAACAAGTGTGGAAGGAATAAAGATCAGTCTTATTGACTTGTTTTTGGCACACAAGGTCGGAGGTTATAATTCGAAAGCAGGAAATACAATCAGAAAGTATTCAAAAAACTATAGGAAAGACTTTGGCGAGCGCCATCCCCGGAAACTAGAGCAACATCCTCACTGTTTCTCCGAAAGGCCGACCGTCTCAGCAGCGGCCGCGACCATTTCTGGGGCGTCCGCGGGAGGGAGAGATGAAGCACCGCCCACGGGAGGGAAAGATGGAGTACTGTCCAAAAAGGAGTCAGCAGAAGGCGCTTCGACCTGAGGACTCTCAGGCAGGGGGCAGGACTCGATTCTGATTCCGGGCGCGAATACTTCGGTAGGTTATGATAGACTGGATGATCTTCAGGAACCCCCGCCTCTTTCAATGCGGCCCGGCATCCCTCCTCGAACAGAAGGGAGCTTATCTCCCCCACCTGTCTTTCATAGTCCTCTGTGGCCCGGTCCACTCCCTTCTGGAAGGCGGCATGGACTTCGACCCGCAGCGAAGACTTGAGGTCGGCACTCCCCTTCAGCAGTCGCTCCAGCTCGGCACGCTGACCCGCCAGTTCGGCACGCTGCCTCGCCAATTCGGCCGCCGACTCGGCCTTTTGTTTTTCCAGCTCAATCTCCAATTCGAGCGACCTTTTCATCTTCAACCGAATCTCCCCCCCCCCAGCTCGTGGGTCTTCGCCGTAAGATCAGTGATGCTGGCCAGTGCCACATCCATCTGTGCATTCAACTCGGCATTGCTCTTCATCGAGTCCGCCAACTCCTTCCTGAGCTTCTCCCTCTTGGATTCCAGTTGAGCAACTCTGGAAACGTTCTTATCACTCCTCTCCATGACCAGTTGTAGCCTCTGTACATTCTAAAAAAAAAAAGAGCCATCAGATGCAAGTAGCCGAAGCAGAATTTTTATTGAAGTTGACTGAAGAGTTACTTACTATGAGAGCGGCCTGAATCGCCGAAGCTAGCAGGCACTCATTGTCGTACTTTGCGTGCTGCTCCATATCGCATGGGAGGGCGTAGGCCTTGGCAAGCACCCAATTGACTGAAGGGTTCCTAGCTACCAGATCCATCACGTTCAGGGGCCTCCCGGGCTAAGTCTCCAGCTTCGGCCTCCACGGTGCCGGCACAATGGGATGAGACCCCGAGGCCGATCCGGAGCCTTGCCCTAAAGGTCTGCTGATTTCGCGTCCCGTCTCGGGAGGAGCCCTTTCCACTGGCGTGCTCTTTTCGGGAGGAACCTTTCCCCCAGGGATGCGCACAGACCCTTTGTCCTTCTGGGCCTTCTGAGCCATAGGGTCTTTTCCCCCCGCCTTGGACCTCTTACTCGACGGAGATCCATCCCTCCGACTATCGGGAGAGTGTCGTCGGGTACCCACACCCGGGGCGATGATAAGGGCGGAAGAAATCGTGGCTCCGCCCGGGCCCGAGGCTGAACGGGTACTGGCAGGAGGAGGCACTGCCGAAGAAGAGGAAGACCGGCTCTTGAACCTGGCAGTCAGGTCCTTGGTTTTCAGAAGAGGCAGATCGCCTTCCATCCTCCCTCCTTGATCAGAGGAATAAGCCTCTACGGCCGCATTCAGGTTTACCGACCCCGAACTGGCAGAAGTGGACGCCTCGGCACTAGATGCAATTCGGCTAGCAACTGGATCAGTCAACGGAATACCACCGGGCATGGCCAATGTGACGGGAGGAACGCCGGTTTGCGGCTCGCCCCCCTGTGCTGTCTCGACCCTTTTGTAGTGGCCGCGGTACCTCGGCGTGTAGCCCAACAGCTTCTAAGCCGCCCTGTTCTCGTACCCGGTGTACTTTTCGACCTTTTATGGTCAGCTATGTTCTTCTTCCAACCGTCGCGCGCCGTTCGACGCTGCACAATAAGAAAAGACATCAGTTCGGCAATTCAAAGGGTGAATAAAATGAACAAAATGGAGGGACGATGTTTACTTGGGACGACCCCGAGGTGGCGCGGGACCATGTGCGTCATGTTCTCACGGGCGCCGAACTCCCAGTCCCCCGAGACATAAAAGAGGTCGTCCTCGGCGTTCTTATTCGAATCTTCCAAAGCCAAGACGAAGCCCTTCCGGAGCTGTTACGCCCGGAGGTAGTAGTTGCCTCCCCCGGCCTTACAAATGTCGTATGCATCCTCGATGTCATGGACACCGAGGTTGATCCCTAAAACCTCATTTAATTTTGCCGTGCCCATGACGACCTTGTAGCCATTGGGTATCAGCTGGCAGGGGGCGAGAGACCAAGCACTAAGGCAGTCCCTAAGGAAGGGATGTAAGGGAAACCTAACCCCACCCTCGATTACAGAAATCAAGGGGAACGGCATCCAGCCGCCGGACCAGCAGCGCAAGGCATGGTCGGAAGGAGTCGTCGGCCTGAGGCGGACCCCCTCCAGTTTATTATACATCCCCCTAAACCTAGTTATACCCTCAGGTGTCTCTAACTAAAACTTGTCCCCAGCTATTTCTACAACCTAGGATTGAAGGAGGCAGGAAGAAAACCTAGAGGGGAAAACCCTAAAAAGACAGAGACTCGAGATAACTTACAGATGAAGAAGGGCGAATCAAGGATGAGAATCAGTCTGGGCACGCGATATCCTCGACGTTACGCAGTCGTCCTCACCTGAAAACCTCTGGGAGGATCTTGAAAAGTGAAGATGAAGAACAGAATGAAAATGAGAAGTGAAAATAAAGGAGGTAGAGCAGAGGAAGACGCCCCTATTTATAAGGGAAAGGAAGGCCTCCTTGGGCGCCATTTAGGAATTCGAAATGGCAGCATCACGATTCACGCCTGTCTCATCAAGCTGACGGCACAATCCGTAATGCAACAACACGTATAACTCCCGGCTCGCTTCCCGTGGTAAGCAAGGCGCGATATTGATTACCTCGAAGAGTCGGAACGGCGCTGGGTAATGATCGAACGTCTCCCATCAGACTCTCTAGCTTCCGACCTCTAAAGGCTAAGGCCCCTCAGAAGTCACAAGCTAGGGGGCAATTGTGTGGGGAGATTTTCAAGACACCAAGATTATGGTGATTTCGGCGATAAGATGTCAATTAAACGCGCCTACGTGCCATCAAAGGGCGCCTCAACGTTGGTGTCGGAGCGTTGGCCGAGATCAGGCTTGCCCTAGCTGCATGATTTGATCTCGGCTACACCTTCTGACCCGGGCCAAAGAGGCCGGGTTGCCTATTGAAAAGCGTTGTGATCGCCTCCCCACTCCTGCCACGTCAGCAGCCACGTAGCTGAGCCCAGACACGTGCCAATGGGACAGATGGGCCATCCCTGTCGTCCACAATCTTCGCCAGATCCCTGACAAGGCGGCATCCAGCGGCTGTAGCCAAATCAGGGCAGAGCCCGAGGGTGGATCCGATGGGACCTCAACCGCCAAAGACCTGAGATACGATCGGGCCCAACATGACATGCATTTAATGCGATGTGAGCTGATCGGACTGGCAATAAATGCTTTGTGGGCTATGATGAACCCTCATTTATTACTTTATGGGCTAACAAGATCATTCTCATCAAATCTAGGGGCCCACTCCAAGATATCTGGAAGAGTCCTCTATAAATTGGATGACGCTCCATAACAAAGGTACGCATACACACCCCATCTTGAGCCGTTACTCTGTCACTCCCCTTCCTCTTCTACCTCTGTTTAGTTCATACACTAACTTAGGCATCAGAGAGCATTGCGCCACCCAGGCCAGGGTCCTCTGACCGTTTGTTCCTCCCCTTTCAGGCTTTAAGGCAGCTGACCTTCATCATATGTTTGGATAAGTCTTACCAGGCACCTCATAACCTTGTGAGTTATAATTTTTGCACTTACAATGAGAAAGATGAACTGTCTTCTTCATTCATTGATACTATGTTTGAAGAGAAATAATGTAACTATTTATGCTTCCCAACCCCTCAAGAGGGTGGCACGCGCAACCCGATTTACTTCAAAATAACCTTTCGAAAAATTTCCATGTCCATGAATACCCTATTTCAAAGAGCTTCCATCCCCCTATTTTTAGCTTCTTGGACATGCTTTGGCCACAACATCACTTTAATATGCACAACTTTCCAATGCTTTATTTCTTCAACGTGGGCTTGGCTAAATGAATTGTGCTTTAAAACTCATAACTTTAAAGCAAAAGGGAACAAAAAACTATGACAAAGCAACAAGAGTCTTCAAATGGGAACTCAAAGAATAGTTGTCACTCAAGCATTCATATAAGAAAAAACCAACAAAATCCAAAAATAAAGAATCTTCAAAAACAGAGGAAAGGAAAATAAAATCATCTATGATCACTAACAAAGAAAAAAAAAGTACCCAAAGAAATATTATTAAACAATGAGTGTTAATTACATAAATAATTTGCAAAAAAAGAGAAGATTATTAAACCTAAACTTCCTATGAAACTATTTTTGAATATATGTAATTACCTGAAGTAGATGCATGGGTGTTCATCTGTGTTGGCCGGTCCCTTGCCTGTGATGAAGATGACATTTCTAGCATGTACACCAATGAAATTATATTCAGTAATACTCACTTTAGTAAATTGAAGGACTTTTAAAACACAAAAGAAATAACTTGTAGTTAAAAAAAAAAAAAACACACACACACACACATACAGAAGATGCAAGGAGCCAATTAAGGAGGCTTCTCACTGGAGCTCCTCAACTAACAGAGCTCGGTACTGGCTCATGCTCACATATGTTATTTCTGGAAGGGCACAAAGTAAAATATATAACGATAGGTCTCGACATATTCGTCGAAGGCAAAATACCACGAGACAAGTGCTCTCTAATGACATTATAACGATTGAGCACATAGAGTCAATAGATAATATTGCGGATCCATTTACCAAAGGTTTAGCGAGAGAGCAAGTAAACCGTTCATCGAGAGGAATGAGTTTAAAGCCTATGAATGAAAAGTCGCCACAATGGCAACCCAACCTAGTTGACTGAGACCCCAAGATCTAGGTTCAAAGGGACAACCAAATTGTGTGTGACTTAACGATATCACTATGGAGATAAAATCTCCAACTCATTCCTATGATATTAATTGTGATACATTTAACGGTAATTAGGGTAAGCAAAGCTTTTAATGATTCTTATAACTTGGTAAATCGGATGAGGTATAGCAGGATACTCTTAATGAGAATTACCTATATGAGTGTGAACTGGGCCGATTCTATGACAATAATAAGGCTAAATTCTCTAAAGCACTCATGAAACCAGCATTGTTCAGAGCTAAAATGAACACAATCATGAGAACCAACTATGTCCGGGAAGATTTTGTGTGAACTCTAGTATCTAGGTTTACGCAAAATGGTTGAACAGTTCAAGACATCATGTTCACTGATCAACCAGTAAATTCGATAGTAATTCAGAAGGGAAGGTTTAAGGCCACAAGCTACCTTTCTCTATACAGAAGATTTCCAATTGCACTCTCTCTCTCTCTCTCTCTATGTGTGTGTCTGCATACCATTTCATTACTTTCAGTCAATTTCGTTCATGTAGGGGATTGTTGGAAAAAAATGGTTAGAGCACCCATTATTTTGGTCAAGTTTGAGCCAAAATAAAAGTGGGACCCACTTATCCTTTTAGTTGGGAATACAAGGGAATGCAATCTACTCCATAAAGTAGATTAAGAACATGTAATTGGTTGCTCTAATCCATTAAGGAGTGAATGAAAAATTACCTCCTAACACCACTACTTAAACATATTAAATATAGAAACAAAAGGAAGTTGTGAACTTGCATCCCACATTGCTTGGGAGCAAATTAAACATTCTATGGATATAAATATGCTTACCTTGATAGTATAGGATGAGCCGCAAGGGGCATCCCACTTTCGTGAAAGGATGGAGGACCTAGACCAAAGCGGGGTCACCACCACACGCACGCGTGCCGCCCTGGGCCGGGCCTGGGCTTGGGCTTAGGCCTCAAGAGCAAGTCAGGCCTGGCTCCGCCCACTACCCATTTATATTTTTTGGAGAAACTTTATTTAATAAAATTTCTTTTTTCCAAAAGGGGTGTGTCCAAAGTGGTGTGTCCATTCATATCTGAAAGGATGTGTCCAACCCAAGAGGTGTGTCCAAAGAAGCATATGTTCATTGAACAGTCACTGTACTAAACAAATGAGACCCCATGAAAGAGTCCTAAAGCAGGCTATAAAAATCATCTCATCCATGCCCTTTTTCTCATTCAATTCACTGTTGTTGCATTGCATCAGGGTCATCATCAGAGTCAAAGAGAGAGTTTTGTTGCACTTTTGGTTCGCCTGTCACACATTCTGTAGTGCTGCTACTGTGTGAATCCAATCATTGTATCTTGGGAGAAAAACGCCACTGAAGACTCATAAGCACCGTTGCAGGGGTGAAATTTATCTTAAGCACACTAGCCTTGATCAACTTTCTTCTGCGAATTTCTGGACTTCATAACTTCAACAACAGAGTATTATTTTCTGCCTTCAAACAATTAGTGGATTTACATTTCAAGATTATATTCTGTAATCCTCTTTTGCTGTTGTTTTGTTTTCTATATAGTGTAAACTTGTTTTCTAAATACTGAACTACTTCTGTATGTACTCGGAGCAACACTTTCTATTATTGCCTTCCACAAGATGGAAAGGCCCAGTATCATATGTTTCACTAATTAAAAGGGAAGCATCTTCCAAGGTTGTACTCGACAAAAAGCTTTCTTTTCCACTGAATCTCACTTGTAGGGCATGTTTGTGTAACACTTTTTTGTGGAAAAGTGAAAGGTTTTCCGCTGAAAACCCATTTTTTAGCATTTGGTGTAGAACAATTCCGCGAAAACGCTTTCCTGCCTCGTCAGCATTTTCCTTGATAATGGTGGAAATGAGATTCCTATAGGGGGGGGGGTATGGGAAATGGATTTTCTCGGAAAATTTCTCCTTCTTTTCCTCACTATTGTCCATTTCAATCCAAAACCCTACTACTCTTTCATTTCTTATTTCTTTAAATAAATTATTATTTGATGTTGAATAAATAATATACATGTTATGCTAATTTTCTTCAAAAAATCATTTCACCGAATAAGAAGATTTCATTTTCTATTAGGAATCCACAGCCGCACCAATTTAATGAGGGGATTTTCTTTGCACCAAACACGAATTTCTAAAATCTACATAAATCCCTTTCAAGGTTTCCATTCTATGGAATTTGCCGACATGGCGATTTCCCCTTTTTTGTGGAAGGGTATGTACACAAACGTGCCCGTAGTCTTTTGCACGTATCATTGGATTTGGGCCGGTAAGATTATTGAATGACAAATCCCTGATCCAGATCATTAAGAGTAAGACTTTCTGACTGAAAGATATTGAAGGATAAAATGAATAAAAGTTGTGGACAACACATACAATAATAAAAGTCCTTTGAGATTAGCAATGGCGTTTGGAATCTGCCCAGATAAGTTGTCTTTGTTAAGCCTCCTACGAGAGATCCAAGGGAAAGAGCTACAACATTGAAAGTAAAAGTAAAAGGAAAAGATAACAGAGCATTAGTTTGAAAGCCACATAGCTTGTAATCAAAATTAGAAGGCACAGTGTACGACTCACAAGTACCTTAAATGAGTAAAAAAACCTAATGAGCTTGGAATCTCACCAACAAATTGGTCACCCACATCTAAAATCAACTAGGATTAAAATCACAGTTGCTTTGGTATTTTCAGAAGAGGCTAATATTCACTTTTCTAAAGTTGGGCCACCATCAAATTGACAGTGAAAAATATCTGAATAAACTCAAAGGTAAGCCAAGTTTATAATTTACAAGCAATTCAAACACAGAATTTGGGATGAATTTGATAAGAAGTAACAATGCTATAATTGTTATTAAAAATAATTCTCAAAAACACATGTCTTTTTGTCAATTAGGTATTAAATTCTTTGGGTCTCTAATTAATGGCATTCTTTGGTAGCTAAAGCTATAATGTGAACATATCCTTTATTGACATAAAAATACTGAATCTAAAAAATATCTTTAAAGAACTTGTAAGGATTATAGAGTTGGCTACTTCATTGGTTAATGGACAAAATCGGGTTTCTTTGTGTTGTATTTTATATAGAATGGACTTCTCATTTTTGCTTTGCAAGAAGAATATCTTTTCAGGACTCTGTCTCCAAGTTCGTCCCTGACAGAGGCCGCTCGAGCGATCCTCAGTTCGCTCGAGCGAACCCAAGACAGAGACTCCGTCGCTCGAGCTTCCATTCTCCTTCGCTCGACCCAGCTGTTCCAGAGAAGAGGTCGCTCGAGCGAACCTATGCGAAGTTGCAGATCATAAACGGAAACTATTTCCTATTTTCTCTTACGAGGCCTATTCTATTCCAATCACACCAGAACACCTTAGGCCCGTGATTAGGCTTTTTTAAGCCTTAATCTCTCTATTACAAAGCCCTTCTCATCAATACAATTAATCTAAGAAGATTTGAGAGATCCATTATTCCATCTAAGGCTTCTTGTTGCTGCACTGAAGATCAAGCTTTGGTTCTGATTCCGTTCTACTCTCCTGAAGTAGAGACGCCTTGAAGACAACTTCGAGGTGTTTGGCTCAAGCACGGTTGAAGATGAACGACGAGGTGTCGACAAGATTCAAGCAGTCCTTAGGTTGAGTTACCAACTTGGAAGGGTTGTAAGTGTCTTTGTAACTTTCGTTTTACAATAGTGCTTGGTTGTCTGTTGGCCTAGAGGTAAGGCCCGTGGTTTTTTTCCCGAGTAGGGCTTTCCACGTATATTTTGTGTGTCCTTCTCATTTTGTGGATTGCTTACTTTTAATTGGATTTAGGATTAATTATTAGTTTTAACACTTATGGATTGATAGCTAATTGAGATCTGATTATTGGGACCTCAGCCTGTATTAAGGCCGGTTTATCAATTGGTATCAGAGCAGGTTGCACTAATCTCTTGTGTGATCTATTTTTACTGATATCTAATGGATATCAATAGAGAATGAACGTCTATAAACAAGCCCCCTCTCTTAGACGAAACCAATTATGCTTACTGAAAAGTAATGATGATTGCTTTTCTCAGGGCTATAGATGATCAAGTCTGGGACGTAGTTGTGGAGGAATTCACTGATCCCACCATAGTTGTAGAAGGGGTGACTAGACCCAAACCCAAAGCCCAATGGTCTGCTGAAGAAAAGACTAAGTCCAATTACAACAATAAAGCTATTAATGCAATTTACAGCAGGTTGCTCTAATCTCTTGTGTGATCTATTTTTACTGATCTCTAATGGATATCAATAGAGAATGAACGTCTATAAACAAGCCCCCTCTCTTAGACGGAACCAATTATGCTTATGGAAAGTAAGGATGATTGCTTTTCTCGGGGATATAGATGATCAAGTCTGGGACGTAGTTGTGGAGGGATTCACTGATCCCACCATAGTTGTAGAAGGGGTGACTAGACCCAAATCCAAAGCCCAATGGTCTGCTGAAGAAAAGACTAAGTCCAATTGCAATAATAAGGCTATTAATGTAATTTACAATGGAATTACTGCTGCTGAACTCCATAGAATTTCTACGTGCTCTAATGCTAAGGCTGCCTGGGATATTCTGCAAATTGTTCAAGAGGGAACAGACACCGTCAAGCAAACTAAACTCCAAAACTTGACAACCGCTTTTGAGACGATTCGAATGAATATTCAGAAACTTTTGATGAATTCAACACTAAACTCAGTAAAATTGTGAATTCATGTTTCAATCTGGGAGAACCAATTCCTCAACCCAAGACTGTCAAGAAAATCTTGAGGTCACTCCCGGAACGCTTTTGTCCAAAAGTAGTTGTCATTGAGGAGCATAAGGACTTGAATCCGCTTTCAGTAGAAAAGCCGGTCTGTAACTTGCAAACATTTGAATCAAATCATTGTCAACTGAAAAAGGGAAATGACATTGCACTTGTGTCTTCAAATTCCGCAGATGATCCTGAAAATTGTGAATCTGATAGTGATTATGATGATCCAAAACTTGAGGCTTATTATGCTAGCAAGTTTTAAAAAATGTGGAAAAATAAAAAGCCTTTTACCAAAAAGGATTCATCAAATCCCAAGGCACCTACAAAAGGAAAATTTGTACCTAGAACAGAACAAAGTCAATCTAAGGGTACACATAAGCCTATCAAATGTTTTGAATCCCAAGGATATGGTCACACTGCTGCCAAGTGTGCAAATTGACGAGAAAAGAACAAAGGTAAGGCTTTAAATGTTGCTTGGAATGAGGATTCCGATGAAGATGTTTCTGAACCTGATTCACCTTCAAGTGAGTCTGGAAAACATATTGCTTTCGTGGCTTTCTCTAACTCTTCTGTGTAGGAATCTAAGTCAGAAGATGATTTAGAACATAATGAAATTTCTGATGAAGAACAAGATGGTGATGAAGATTATCAAAAGCTATTACAAGAATCTATCCGAATGTCGAAAATTAGCGATAAAAGAGCCTTGAAATTAAAGGCAATGGAAGAAAAGAATACATCGTTACAAGCGACATTGATAGAATCTCAGTCTAAGTTAAAATAATTAGAAGATCAACGCACTATCTTATCTAACAAATTGATTCTTGAAGGATAAGAGAATGAACGTTAGCAACAAAAGGCTGATTCTGAGCTAGTTATCTTGCGCAACGAGCTGAATACTTGCAAATCTGAAAAAGAAAACCTTGCTGGAAAATTAAAGATGGCACTTTCTGAGTTGGACTCTGCAAAAGCTTCAATAAATCGGATGAATACGGGATCATTAAAGCTGAACGAAATTCTTGGATACCAACAGTCTGTTTTTTCAAAAACAGGACTTGGTTTTGTTCATGGAGCTTCCTCGTCAAAGGACAAAGGTAATTCAACTTTTGTTCAAGGATCTACTATGACTGCTATGCCTCCGAATTATTCAAATACCGCATATTTGTAAAATCATTATCATAGATATGTGTCTAAAACACAATTTGTTCCAATATGTCACTTCTGTGGGATTAGAGGACACATAAGACCACATTGCAATAAATTGAGAAATTTTTAACGAAATCAGCGTAGGAAGCAATACGTCTCTCCTCAACAGGTTAGGACTAAACTCATCTGTGTTCGTAAATTTGACCTACGCTGTAATGTGGTCTTCACTGCACTCAGTGCAACAGAATCGGATGTGTGGTACTTGGATAGTGGTTGTTCTAGGCATATGTCAGGAAACAAAGCATTGTTTACCTCCCTTGAAGACTTCAATGGTGGAAGTGTTCGATTCGGAGATGGAGGTAAGGCAAAGGTCATTGGAAAAGGAACTATCTCCATTCCAGGTATGTCTAACTTGAAAAATGTTTACTTGGTTGATGGGCTCAAGACAAATCTACTAAGTATAAGCCAACTATGTGATAACAAACATGAAGTACAATTTTCTGCTAATGAGTGCATCATTGTTGACAAAAAGGAAAAAAATTGTGCTACATGGTAAAAGGAATCATGATAATTGCTATGTGGTAGCTACTTCAAAAGGACATGACTTGTAATTCTACTATGATAAGTGACATTGATTTGTAGCATCAAAGGTTGGGTCATGTGAACTACAAAGATCTGGAAAAATTGTCCAAACTCGAACTAGTTCGTGGATTGCCCAAACTTCAAAAAGACCCAAATAGAGTTTGTGGACCATGCCAGGTTGGGAAACAAATAAGAGCTCCACATAAAAAAGTTGACTCTCTTACTACTAAGAGCTGTTAGCACTGTTACACATGGATCTCATGGGACCCACTAAGTTTGAAAGTATTGGCGGTAAAATACATCTTTTTGACCGTTGTTGATTTTTCTAGATTGACATGGATCCAGTTTTTACATGATAAATCTGAATCTTTTACTATTTTTAATGACTTGTGGTCTTTGCTTATTGCAGCAAAAGGTCAAGAATTTGGAGGAGTTTCGAGCTCCGATCATGGATCTGAATTTCAAAATTCTGATTTCTCCACTTTATGCTCTCAACATGGCATCTGTAGGTGCAGAAAAATAATGACCCACAATAATATGGGTGCCTTACAGGACTTATCCAAATGTAATGCTTAAGCTTAACCTGCTGCCTGGAAACCTGAAAGGCAAAGAGCGAACGGTTAGAGGACCCTGGCCTGGATGGCGCAAGGCTCTCCGATGCCTAAGTCAGTAGGTGAACAAAGGAAGGAGAGAAAAGAGGCAGAGTAAGGGCTCTGGTTTTCGATGTGCATACCTGTAATGGAGAGTGTTGATCTTCTTATAGAGGAAGATGCCTACGTTGCATGGGGGAGGCTAATGATGACGCCTTGACATGTCTAGGGCGTCATCATGTCAACCCACCATTCATTAAATGAGGGTCCGATCAGCCCACAAAGCAATAAATGTCAGTCGGGTCAGCCCACAATGCATTTAATGCGTGTCGTGTTGGGCCAGATCGTGCTGGGCGCCTTCGGCGGCAAGGGTACCATCGGATCCTTCCTCGGGCCTTGCCTCGATTTGCCCTTATCCGTTGGATGCTGCCCTGTCAGCGATCTGGTAAAGATTATGGACGACTGGATGTCACATCTGTCCCCTTGGTTCGCGCCTCTGCTCTTTCACGTGTCTGACGATGCGGGGGGCGAAGGGCGCGAGTGAAGAGTCTTCCTGCTTTGGCCTCCGTCCCGACGTCTTCGGCCGAGATGGAGTCTCTAACCGAGGTGGACGCCCAGGCAGCCGAGCTCAGCACTAGCGGCCTGGTCCTATTTGGCTTCGGCAGAGGCCTCCGTCCCGGTAGCCGTGGTGAGCCTGAGGGTTCATGATCAGCGCGTGGGGGGCACGTGAGGCTTGTGAGAATGCTTAGTCCCATTGGGCAATTGTGATTAACGTAACCCCCGGAGTTGTGGAAATCTCCCCACACAATCGCCCCCTAGCTTCTGGCCTCGCGAGGCTCGCCAGCGGAGTGAGGTCGGGAGCTACATGACGGGGAGGTTTCTTGGGATCGTCCCATTTTAGGTGGCCGAGGCAATAAATGGTATCCACTAATTAATGTCGAAGATGTATCGACAGTTCCGCGTGGCATCCTTTGATTGGTCGTCCTGTCGCCTCGGTGTCGATCACGCCGTTCTGTCAGGGACGTTTTCAATATTTGAAATGATTAGCGCGGAGTCCCAGGAGGCGCTATCTAGCGCGGGCGGCTAGGGTTTCTGACAATGAGTTTACTCTGTGCTATATAGAGGCCTGTCCTCTTCTTTATTTGTCATTCTGAATCGAGGAAGAACAGACTGCTGCGAGGGGAACTCATCTGGGTAGAGGTGCGCCGCTGGGGTCGAGTCTCTTTTGCCACTCAGTGCCTTCGTTCCGTTCCCGTAAGTCTCCTTTGCCTTGCCTCCTTTCTGTGGGTTTCTCTGTTTTTGAGTTGGGATGGGAATCTATAGCCACTGGTTAGAGAGCGAGGCATCGATTGAGGGTTTTAGGTCGGCCTTCGGGGTCCCTGCTAATGTCCAGGTCAAGGGCGCTGACCCTGATGGCATTAACCTTCGTGATTTCTCGGGAGGAACGAGGCCTGGCTCCGCCTGGTAAAGAGGTACGGCGGTCATGATGGCAGGGCAGCCTGGTCGCTGTTAGGGTACCAACCGAGGTACCTGTGGGTACTTACGAGGCACCGTAGAGCCGACCCCGGGCGAGGGCGCTTGTCCTGTCGAGAGGCGAGAACAGGCCGACCCTAGAGCGCAAGCCGCAGAGGGGCCCTCGCAAGCGTCGTCCGTCGTCAGGGCTACGTCTGGTGCCTTCGCTTCCACGTCGGGGACAGGTCCTCTCCGGGCTTCGGGGGCGGAATCGAGACAGATCGCCCGACCTCCCTCGCTGAGCTCCGAAATGAGGCGCGGCAGATGCTTGTCCTTCGAGGATCTCGAGGCGTTGGCACTCGGAACCGAGGGTGCCTGGGCCCACCAAGAGCCCGCGAGCCCGATTCTTCCAGAGCCTCCCTCCCCGGGCGCTCGGATAGCTTCCCCTGCGACAGTGGTGGAGGTTCCTGCGCCCCGCAGCCTCGCCAGCCCGGAGGTTCGTCCGCCCCCAGGTGAGGTCGTGCAAGAGGAGACTCGGCCGCTGAAAATGCCGAGAACCGACGCGGGTCCCAGTTCGACCGCGGTCTCGGTGCCCCCAAGTCCGCCATTGTGGGAGCCGAGCTTTGTGCTAGGACCGGGGAGGCCAATGACGACGGAGGATCGCGTCCTTCACAGGATCGATCCCCTGGTCCTTGAAGCTCTCAGGCGAGCTTGCGCCCTCCCTCGAGACATGGAGCAGCTGGACAGGTACAGCGACTAGAAGCTGATTCTGTCGATGCTACAGTCCAACCTTACGGTAAGTTCTCTTGCATTTTTTCATATTACTCGGCCGTTTCTGATCCAGAGCTTTCTAACTTTTATTACGGGTGCCCTGTTTCTTCAATAGGCGGTGCAGAAGACAATGGTTGTAGCCGATAGACTCTGTAAGTACAGTATCAGCGCCGCCGAATTGACCGTGGAGAAAGATGGACTTCAAGAGTCCCTGGACGCCGTTTCCCAGAAGCTAGCAATGGTAGAGGGAGAGTACGCGGCGAGGCTCGAGCAGGCGAAGGGGGAGGCCGAGGCGGAAAGGACCAGGGTGGCTGAACTCGAGGTCTCTATTGCGAAGATGGAGGACGACTTCGCGGCCCTACTTCAAGCCGAATCCAAGAGGGCGGATGAAGCAGAAGCGAAGCTCGAGTCGGAATGTGACGCCGCGTTCGAGGATGCCAGATCGCAGGTCACTGCCTTCTACAAGGGAAAAGTCATTGTCATCAGGGATAAGGCCTGGGTGAAAGGATGGTGTGCCGGCCTGAAGGAGGCCGGGGTTTCGGAGGACAGCCCTTCCTTTCGAGATCCCCCTCCTTTTCCGCTCCCGGCGCCGAACTTTGCTCCTCCAGCCGGTGAAGCCTCTGATGCTGCAACCCGTGCGTCTGACCGGGCATGACCTCGGGACGGCCTTGTTGCTTCTGGCCACAAAGGCTTTCTTGCCTTATGATTTTTGTAATTTTCTTTAATTGTATTTGCTATGCACTGTAATTGGACTAGAACGTTAATGCAGATGAAAGTTTCTCTAGCCGCTTGCTTCTTCTAGCAATTGACCACTTTTTTGTTTCAAATGTGCGCGGACTCAGTAGGAATAGATGCTAATTCCCCCCAGTGTAGCTCTATGCCGAGCTGGCGGGAATGCCGAAGCCGTTATAGACTCCCGTTTCTTTTGCCTTTGCTTCCGCAATGTGTTTCGTCCATCTTTTCGAGCTCGGCTTTTCTATGTCTGGCTAAGTGCTCTTGATGACGTGGTGCACGAGTCGAATTGGGGAGTACCGAGCGGTCTTCTTAGGTTTCCGCGCGGATACTCCGTATTCTGGGGACCATAAATAGCGGTAAATAGGGCGGTACGGTCGACGAGGGAGTCAAGCAGATGGCTCCACGCGTCACCATCGGGGCCGGTGGTCGATGTACTGGAGGATGCGCGCTCCTTGTAGAGCGTGGAAGGCTCTGCCCCATAAATTTTCTTGATCGTCGAGTTCTCCACCCCTCTATAAATATGGGGGACAGACTCACCATGGGAGAGAGTGCTTAGGCCAGTGGCCCTTCTTCCCTCTGTTCTTCGGGTGTGATGGAGACCTCTTCGCTACTACCAGGCACTCTGGTGGCTAGGTACTGTAGAGGCTTAGGGACTTTTGACCCGGGTGAAACCCCGGCCTCAGAGGACAGTCTCCTTCGGGGTGGACTGTTTGTCGTGGTCTGCGCTCCCTCTGAAGGTGGTCCCCACGGTCTGCGCACCCTCTGAACGAGGGTGCTCGATGGATTTCCAAGCATCGGCGGTGCACTAAGGGCCCAGACCTTCTCGCAAATCTTGTTCTGGCCAACCAAGGCGCATGGCGGGGCCCCTAACACTGTCTGCTGGAACCGATAGCCCCCAGGCCGTGGGGGGTCTTGTTTTCGTCCCACAGGACTCTGCTCCGCCGCCGACCCCTCCTCCGGTGGGATGTCGAGGCCTCGTGGCAGGATGCGACAAGCCTGCCAGCCGAGGGTCTCCAGCTGGTGGGTGGAATCAACGAAGAGCGGCCTCGAGGGCTTCTTTCTTTTTCTTCTTTTAGAGGGCTGATCCTCCTTTCTGTATTTTATTTCCTTTCCTGTAACCTTTGTAATGAAGTAATTATAGTGAATGAAAAGGGCAAACTTTGCGTTCATATAATCTATGTACAAGTTCCTGTATTCCCTTTTTGCTTTTCTTGTACTGCTTTGTGATACTTGTATTTTTGCGCATCTTTTTCGCACTCCAGTGCTTGCACCGTTCTTTCGAAAACTGACATTGGCCGAAGTGGATCAGCATTGACCGAGACGAACCGTCTTTTGCCGAGATGGGCCCGGAGTTCCGAGGACCTCGGCTACGCGTGCCTGAGTTCGGGAACGGTCTCGAGGGGCGTATGAACCCGTAATTTAGGATCGTGATCTAGGAAGCAACTGGACGTACGAATCAGCAGCCCCTTCCTGGGTCATAGACCCGAACTTTAGGAGGCGACCTGAGTGTATGAACTCGGGGCCTTCTCTAGGGTCAGGGACCTAAACTTTAGGAGACGACCTGAGTGTATGAACTCGGGGCCTTCTCCAGGTTCAGGGACCCAAACTTTAGGAGACGACCTGAGTGTATGAACTCGGGGCCTTCTCCAGGGTCAGGGACCCAAACTTTAGGAGACGACCTGAGTGTATGAACTCGGGGCCTTCTCCAGGGTCAGGGACCCAAACTTTAGGAGACGACCTGAGTGTATGAACTCGGAGCCTTCTCCAGGGTCAGGGACCCAAACTTTAGGAGACGACCTGAGTGTATGAACTCGGGGCCTTCTCCAGGGTCAGGGACCCAAACTTTAGGAGACGACCTGAGTGTATGAACTCGGGGCCTTCTCCAGGGTCAGGGACCCAAACTTTAGGAGACGACCTGAGTGTATGAACTCGGGGCCTTCTCCAGGGTCAGGGACCCAAAACCGCCGAACTCAGATAAGGAAAGGTGACACAGATGGCAAAGGCTGCTTTCATTGATCCTGAGACTCACGTTACATCTTTTCAAAAGTAAAATTCCTTCAAATGGGATGCATTCCATGGCCTCGATAATGGCTCGCCCTCCAGGTTTTCGAGCTTGTAGGAGGATCGTCCTGCCAGCGATACCACCCTGAACGGGCCATGCCAGTTCGGGGCCTATTTTCCTTCGTTTGGCTTTCTGTCAGCTGGTAGGGTCTTCTTGAGGACCAGCTCCCCCACGAAAAAACTTCTCTCTCTGACCTTTCCATTGTATCCTCTTGCTAGCCGCTGTTGGTAGTCGGTTAATCGCAGGGCCGCTGCTTCTCGGCGCTCGTCCGCCAGGTCGAGCTCCATTGCTAGATTTGCTTCATTTCGGCCTTGGTCAACCAACTCCGTCCTCAGGGTGGGGAGGCCAATTTCCAAGGGAATGACCGCCTCCACGCCATAGGCCAGGGAGAAAGGGGTCGCCGAGGTGGATCGCCTTGGAGTTGTCCTGTACGCCCATTGCACACTGGGAAGCTCTTCTGTCCATCGTCCTTTTGCCTTATCTAACCGTTTCTTGAGGCCATCCAGGATTATCTTGTTAGAAATTTCGGCCTGGCCATTACTTTGTGGGTATGCTGGGGTGGAGTAATGGTTTTTGATGCCATGCTCTCGGCAGAAGTCCTTGAAGGATTTGGAGTCGAACTGGGTCCCGTTGTCCGAAATCAGGGTCCTGGGGATGCCAAATCTTGTTATAATGTTCTTCCATACGAAAGTTCTGGAACCCCTGTCCGTGATGGAGGATAGCGGCTCAGCTTCTATGCACTTCGTGAAGTAATCCGTTGCAACAATCAGCCATCTTTTGTTTCCCGGGGCGCGGTGAAGAGGCCCCACAATGTCCAGTCCCCATTGGACGAAGGGCCATGGACTGGAGAGGGGACTCAGGTCCTGTGCTGGCTGATGAAGAGAGTTGGAGAACTTCTGGCACTTCTCGCATTTCCTGGCGTATACTTGTGCATCTTTTTGCATGTAGGGCCACCAGTAGCCTTGGCTTATTGCCCTGTAGGCCAGCGATCGGCCCCCGATGTGGCTGCCACAGATCCCTTCATGGATTTCATACAAAAAGTCATCCACCTTGGTCGGGTGGACGCATTGGAGGTATGGACCCGTGAAGGATTTTCTGTAGAGTTTGCCTTCCGGAGAGAGCCAGAATCGAGCTGCCTTGAGTCTGATTCGATGGGCCTCAGTCTTGTCTTCGGGGAGCCGGTCATCCTTCAGGTAGGAGATGATTGGGTCCATCCAACTTGGGCCGAGATCAATACAGAGGATCTGCCGAGGCGAGTGCAGCTCCAGGCTTGACCTCGGTATCGACCCGACTTCGACGGTCCTTCTCTTCCCTGCCTCGACAGCGGAGGCCAGGTTTGCAAGCGCATCGGCGTGCGTGTTGGAGTCTCTGGAGATTTGCTTGATCTCGGCCGTCTTGAAAAGGGAGAGCAGTTTTTGCGCGAGGGCCAAGTAGGCCGCCATCCTGTCGTCCCTGGCCTGGTAGTCCCCGGCGAGCTGGCTAGTCACCAGGTGCTGGGCTCCGAGGATTCGGGCGCTATCCAGCCCTGCTATCAATGCTTCGTATTCTGCTTCGTTGTTCGTTGCTTTGAAGTCCAAGGTGAAGGCTTGCTCTATGACCAATCCCTCAGGCGATTGGAGGACTATGCCGGTGCCAGCCCGCCGAGAGGTGGACGATCCGTCAACGAAGACCTTCCATACCCCGGCGGGAGCTTGTTCGACCTTGGTGACTTCAGGCTCCTGGCCTATGCCCCCAAGTGCCGTGCCGGGCTGGGTCGGAGCCGAGCTTGGCGAAACGAACTCCACGATGAAGTCAGCCAGAACTTGGGCTTTTATCGCAGTTCGGGGACGGTATTGAATGTCATACTGCCCTAACTTGACTGCCCACTTGGAGATTCGCCCTAAAAAGTCGGCTTTTTTTAATATAGAACGGAGTGGGTGCTCCGTGGTCACCACAATGGTGTGGGACTGGAAATAATGGGAGAGCTTGCGGGAGGCGCTGACGAGCGCCAATGCGAGTTTCTCCAACAAAAGATACCTGGTCTCGGCATCGAGCAAGATTTTGCTCGTATAGTAAACCGGTTTCTGCTCCCCCTCGTCCTCTCTGACGAGGACGGAGCTCACAACATGACCTGAGACCGCAAGGTATAAGTACAAAACCTCCCCCTCGGTTGGGGTAGAGAGTAAAGGAGGTGAAGACAAATAGGTCTTGAGTGCTGCCAACGCTTGGTCGCACTCGGGGGTCCATTGAAATTTTAAATTTTTTCTCAGAAGTTGAAAGAATGGCCTGCACTTATCTGATGATCGACTGATGAAGCGATTGAGCGCTGCAGCCATGCCTGTAAGCTTCTGGACTTCCTTGGTAGTAGATGGGCTCTGGATGCCCAGGATTGCAGTGATCTTGTCCGGGTTAGCCTCGATTCCCCTCCGCGTCACCAGGCTTCCGAGGAATTTGCCGGAAGCTACGCCGAACGCGCATTTGGAAGCATTCAGCTTGAGCTTGAATGCACGGAGGATGCTGAAGACTTGGGCCAGGTCCGCCAAATGGTCGCTGGAGAGCTTGGACTTGATGACCATGTCGTCGATGTAGACTTCCACCGTTTTGCCGAGTTGAGCCTGGAACATCTTCGTCACGAGGCGTTGGTATGTCGCCCCCGCGTTCTTCAGCCCGAAAGGCATGACTTTGTAACAATATGTGCCGCGAGGAGTTATAAAAGCGGTCTTTTCCTCGTCCGGCTTGTACATCGGGATCTGATGGTAGCCTCTATAGGCGTCAAGAAAGCTCATTCGGTCATGGCCGGTGGTGGCGTCGATCATCTGATCAATCTTTGGAAGGGGGAAGCTATCCTTTGGGCAGGCCCTATTGAGATCGGTAAAGTCCACACACACCCTCCATTTGCCTGTCTTTTTCTTAACCACCACCGTATTGGCCAGCCAAACCGGATACTGGACCTCCCGGATTGCGCCGGCCTCCAGCAGCTTGCCGACCTCATCGACCACCAAGTCTGTCTGCTGGATCCCCGTTCTCCGGGCTTTTTGCACCACCGGCCTGTGGCTGGGGTCCACATTTAGCCTGTGGCACATGACCTCGGGGTCGACCCCGGGCATTTCGCTCGGGGTCCAGGCGAAGACATCTACATTCTGCACTAGGAACCTCGAGAGCTCGGCTTTCTCATCGTCGGGCAGCTGCGCGCCAATCAGGAAAAATCTGTCAGGGTCAGCTGGATCGAGCCTGACCTCGGCTAGGTCTTCAATACTTTTCTTGTCGGGATCTCGGCCGATCTCATCCAGCCCCTTCTTGAACTCTGCCAGGTTGACACGCTCCGGTTCCTTCTCTGCTGGGACGACAGCCAGCAAGCATTGCCTAGCTTGCTACTGATCTCCTTCCACCGTGACTACTTCCATCGTGCCCTCTTTGCTCTCGAGCACGAACTTCAGCTTCTGGTGCAGGGAAGAAGGGACTGCCTCCAATTTGTGGAGCCATGTTCTACCCAAGATGGCGTTGTAGGGGGAAGGGGCGTCCACGACCAGGAAGTCGGCCAACACCGAAGCCCCGCCTACCCGGGTTTCGAGGGTGACTTTGCCCTTAGGATAAACTGGCTTGGCGGATAGCCCAAGCAGGGGTGCACGAACCTCCGTGAGGTTGGCTTCGGAGAGGTTCATTTTCTTGAAACAATCGTAATAGAGGACTTCGGAGGAGCTGCCGGAGTCGACGAGGATCCTCTTCACAGTAAAGTCTCCCAACTTCATTGAGAGAAGCAGGGGATCATTATGGGGAAGCTGGATTCCCTCAAGGTCTTTGTCTGAAAATGAGATGGCAGGTCGGTCGCGACGCGCTCTTTTGGATGCCGGTCCGAGTTCGGCTCTCATCACCTCTTTCCCGTGCGAGGCCCGCCTGGCCTCGGTACGGGTTTGCTGGTTGTCTCGAGTTAAGGGCGAGGGAACCGAGGGCGCCAGGTGGATCACATTGATGATCTTCTCGGAGTCCTCACTGTCTGGATCCCTGGCCGCGCTCTGATGAGCTCGGCTACCGCCGCCGCTGCTGGCATCTCCTGCCTTCACGAACTCCGCGAGGTGGCCCTCCTTGGCGAGCTTCTCCAAGTGAAATCTTAGAGTCCTACAGTCTTCGTGTCTTGTGCCCGCTACCCTTATGGTAGGCGCAGAACTTGGACTGGTCGCGAGCGGAGGGATCGCCTGCCATGGGACGAGGCCACCTGAAGAATGGCTGGGATTTGACTTTGTTCATCACTGGATGGATTGGCTCTTTAAAGGTGACGCTCATGGCCTGGTAGGTGTCGGGGGGAGGTCTAGCCCTTCTGCCACCTCCAGAACGGGACGACGAGGGCCTCGCTGAATTGGAGACCCATGCCTGCTTCGGCTCCTGTCTCTGGAATGGCTTTTTAGCCTGCTGCTGGGGTTGGCTGCCCCTCTTCTTGGGTTCCGGTCCCGCGGTCTCTCGGTCTTCCTCTTCTCGAGCTCTGATTTCGTCTTCTTCCCGGGCGATAAAGCGCTTTATCCGGGACATCAAGGCTGACATGGAGGGAGCGGGATCTCCTGCCAAGTCCTTCTGCAGCTCGTGCCCGGGTAACAAGGCGTTCTGGAAGGCGAAGGTTGCCACCTCCTCTCTGGTGTCCTCGATTTGGCTGTAAATTGCCCAGAACCGTCGGGCGAATTGAGCGAGGGTTTTGCCTTGTTTCATCTTCAGTGCGAGGAGGTCGGCATCGATTTTCGGGACGACGCTGTAGGCCTGGAACTACTTCAAGAAAGAGAGTTGGAGCTCCTTCCAACTCGAAATATATTTCTCTGGCAGAGCGCAGAACCACTTCAGAGAGAGATCGCTCAAACTGGAGGAGAAGATCTTGCAATTGAGATGACCTTCGTTCTCCCAGATAAACATCTTTTGGGAGAAGTGTCGGAGATGCGCGGACGGGTCGGACAGTCCATCATAGGGGACGAACCTCGGGACCGAGAACTTTTTGGGCAAGGGGGTTCTCTCGATGTCCCGAGTGAAAGGAGAGGCCCCCAGGTCGGTGGGGCCACAGATCTCTTGCTGGTCCTGCATCTCCAGGTTGCGCTGGAGAGCTAGCTTGATGCGCTTGTCGAGCCGCTCCTGCTCGTCGTCCATCTCCGGTGTCGGCGCTTTCGGCTTCCGCTTCGCATGGCTTCGACCGGGGTGGCTACGAGCTTGCCCGTCACGGCCATGATGGCTACGGGTATTGCTCGAGCCTTCATCGTAGGCGTGGCTGCGCTTCTGGTCCAGAAAGGCTCTCAGGTCTTCTCGGGACTGCTGGAGTACCTTGCTTTGGATCGCTCTCTTCTCGCCTCGGGGCTCTGAGGGCTGCCTCTGGGAGGCGTTCTGTACTGCCCTCATCTGCTGCTGGAGCTGGCGGATTACTCGCTCCTGCTCCTGGAGGAGGGCGTTCTGGGCCGCGATGTCTCCTCCAGCATCAGGGGGTTGCACACGGCGCGGCTCCTCCGCTGCCAGAGCTTTGCCTTTAAGAGGGCGCTTGCGTCGACGCTCTCCCCGCGGGGGAGGCGGGACCCCTCCGTCTGAGCATGAGGTCTCAACTCCCTCGGGGAAGGTGGATTCAGCGAAAGGTCGCGAAGCCACTCGCTCTTTGCCTGCTGACGCGCCACGGTCCGCTCCGGGCCGTCCTTGAGGAGGGACGTCCGTCGACGGGCCTGGACGCTCGAACAATGCTCGCTGGGACTCTCCACCTTTCTTGGCTTTCGGAGGCATGGTTTCTGGGAAGATCAAGAGGATTGGGATAGTGCTTCCCCACAGACGGCGCCAATTGTAGGTGCAGAAAAATAATGACCCACAATAATCTGGGTGCCTTACAGGACTTATCCAAATGTAATGCTTAAAGCTTAACCTGCTGCCTGGAAACCTGAAAGGCAAAGAGCGAATGGTCAGAGGACCCTGGCCTGGACGGCGCAAGGCTCTCCGATGCCTAAGTCAGTAGGTGAACAAAGGAAGGAGAGAAAAGAGACAGAGTAAGGGCTCTGGTTTTCGATGTGCATACCTGTAATGGAGAGTGTTGATCTTCTTATAGAGGAAGATGCCTACGTTGCATGGGGGAGGCTAATGATGACGCCTTGACATGTCTAGGGCGTCATCATGTCAACCCACCATTCATTAAATGAGGGTCCGATCAGCCCACAAAGCAATAAATGTCAGTCGGATCAGCCCACAATGCATTTAATGCGTGTCGTGTTGGGCCAGATCGTGCTGGGCGCCTTCGGCGGCAAGGGTACCATCGGATCCTTCCTCGGGCCTTGCCTCGATTTGCCCTTATCCGTTGGATGCTGCCCTGTCAGCGATCTGGTAAAGATTATGGACGGCTGGATGTCACATCTGTCCCCTTGGTTCGCGCCTCTGCTCTTTCACGTGTCTGACGACGCGGGGGGCGAAGGGCGCGAGTGAAGAGTCTTCCTGCTTTGGCCTCCGTCCCGACGTCTTCGGCCGAGATGGAGTCTCTAACCGAGGTGGACCCCCGGGCAGCCGAGCTCGGCACTAGCGGCCTGGTCCTATTTGGCTTCGGCAGAGGCCTCCGTCCCGGTAGCCGTGGTGAGCCTGAGGGTTCATGATCAGTGCGTGGGGGGCACGTGAGGCTTGTGAGAATGCTTAGTCCCATTGGGCAATTGTGATTAACGTAACCCCCGGAGTTGTGGAAATCTCCCCACACAGCATCAAACATGAATTTTCTGCGCCAAAAACATCGCAAAAAAATGGTGTAGTTGAAAGAAAAAATCGAGTGGTTCAAGAGATGACAAGGGTTATGTTGCATAGCAAAAACATTCCTCAATGGTTTTGGACTGAAGCCGTAAACACTGCTGTTTATGTGATTAACCGTGTCTATCTTCGTCCTGGCACAAAAACCACTCCATATGAAATATGGACTGGAGTCAAGCCAAACATCAAATATTTTAGAACTTTTGGCAGCAAGTGTTATATCTTACGAGATAGAGGACACTTGACTAAATTTGATTCCAGAAGTGATGACGGAATTTTCCTTGGCTACTCTTCGTCAAGTAAAGCCTATCGGGTTTTTCATCTTAAAAAATCCGTCGTCATGGAGTCCATAAATGTTGTTGTAGATGATGCAGGAACATCTGATTAGTTTTCAGATGATGATGAAGGTATCACTTTTTCTCCTTCTTCTGAACAGGTCATGCATAACAATGAGGACAATACATCTCAACCTGAATCTGAATCTGAAAAGAAGAAGGAACCAATTACAGTTGCTGAACCTAAAAGTCCAAAGACACCTCCCTCAGAATCAATAGTGCCAGATATCATTCGTCAATTTGAAGAGAAAAGTGCATCAAAAAGTTCAAACTTAACCTCTTCTCACCAACCTCTTAAAAAAATAACTTCTACACCTGCTGTACATCCTCGATCTCAAAAAGGACAAGTACTGAAAGACCATCCTCTGGATAAAGTGATAGGTGAGATTTCTGCCCCCTTGAAAACAAGACAACAGGTATGTGATGAGGTAAGTTACTTGTGTTATGCTTCTTCTTTAGAACCAAAAACTATTAAAAATGCTCTTGTTAATGATTGTTGAGTTAATGCTACGCATGAAGAACTTGCTCAATTTGAAAGAAATAGTGTTTGGAAGCTTGTTCCTCGACCCTATCACATAAACGTCATTGGTACGAAATGGATTTTCAAAAATAAAACCGATGAGATCGGTCAAGTAATAAGGAACAAAGCTCGTCTAGTCGCTCAGGGGTACACTCAAGTTAAAGGTATCGATTTTGATGAAACATTTGCCCCTGTCGCTAGACTTGAGTCAGTCAGATTATTGCTTGCTATTGCTTGTTTTTTTAACATAAAATTATTTCAAATGGATGTGAAAAGTGCCTTTTTGAATGGTTTTTTAAATGAGGAAGTTTATGTTGAACAACCAAAAGGATTTCAAGATCCTCATTTTCCTGATTATGTTTTCAAACTGCAAAAAGCCCTTTACGGTCTCAAACAAGCACCAAGAGCCTGGTATGAAAGATTGACAGTGTTTCTGGTTGAACATGGTTATAAAAGAGGGACTGTTGACAAGATCTTGTTCATCAAACAAGACAAGAAGAACATTGTTATTACACAGGTCTATGTCAATGACATAATTTTTTGTTCGACTTCTGAGCTCTTGTCGGATAAATTTGCTCAAAAAATGTCTAGCGAATTTGAAATGAGCATGGTTGGTGAACTTTCATTCTTTCTAGGTTTACAAATCAAGCAGACTCCTTCTGGTATCTTCATATCTCAACCAAAATATACCAGAGAATTGCTGAAAAAGTTTGGTATGCAATCTTCGAAACATGCAAGGACTCCCATGAGTACAACTGTCAAAATCAGTATTGATAATGATGGTTTGGACGTCGATGAAACACTCTATAGGAGTATGATAGGTAGTCTTCTCTACCTTACTGCCATTTGTCCGGATATTGCCTACAATGTTGGTGTTTGTGCGAGGTATCAGTCCAAACCAAAAATCTCTCATGTTCAAGCAACAAAAAGAATTTTGAAATATATAAATGGCACTGTCGAGTATGGCATTTGGATGTCCAAACATACCAAAACCACAATTGTTGGTTATTCAGAAGTTGATTGAGCTGGATGTGTTGACGATCAGAAAAGTACCTCTGGTGGCTGTTTCTTTGTTGGAAACAATTTGGTGGCTTGGCACGCTAAAAAGCAAACTTCGACATCTTTGTCGACTGCGAAAGCTGAATATAGTGCTACTGGAAGCTGTTGTACACAGCTTCTATGGATGAAACAGATACTGAATGATTATGGAATTGAACAAGGAAGAATGACTGTGTTTTGTGATAATCAGAGTGCTATTGACATTTTGAGAAATCCGGTACCAAACACATAGACATTAGGCATCATTTCATTCGTGATCTTGTGGAGGAAAACATCATTTCTTTGCAACATATTCCTACTAAAAATCAATTGGCGGACATTTTTATAAAACCATTGGACAGAACGCAGTTTGAATCTCTACGTAAATCACTAGAGATTTCTCTTATTCCCTAAACTCCATAAATTTGTGTTTATTTAGGTGCACATTCACATTCTCACTTGACCAAGATTGTTTTGAATTTTTTTTTCACCTCACGGATCGTTTACGATTCTCTCACAATTCCCTTCGTCTTTATTTTTTGCGAGATGTTATGGTAATCAGATTAAACCGGAGGATCAAGGCTACCTACGACTATGTGTGATAGCTACCACTTGAAAGGTAAGTTTATTTGGAGAAGGCTTCCATTTTTGATAGTGTGAAAGTCACCCATGATGGTTTAATCTGTCCGTGAAATTATAAAAAAAAAATGGGAAATTTCAAATAAAATATTATAGAAATTCAAAAAAAAATTGAATTTTCTGCAAAGCAGATACAAAGGCTGAAATGTTACATTGCCTAACTTCTTGTTGATGGGTCTGCCCCCTATACAACACTTACGTTCGTCTAGAGGAGATTTAGGGGGAGTGGGTCCCACACATTTTTTTTCGTTTTCCTTTCTTCTCTTATTCTTTTACTCTTGGTCATATTGTTCACAAATTCACTGTGCGCTTAAATTTATGGAAATTCCTCTTTACTGTACGTTATGGAGTGATTTGACCAACTAATAGACGTTAGAGTATTTTTATCGCGCCCCATTTAAACTTTTCAAAGTTATGCCCCTTCACTCGAGCGACCACTCATGTTCGCTCGAGCGAACCTGCAACATTTAAGTCCGCGATTGTTCATTTTTTCTTCTTCGTTTTTCTTTCTTCTTCCTCCAAGCCCTAATTGCCATTTTCGCATTTTTTAAGCTTTTGTTATTGCGCTCTCATTTTCCACGATTTACAAAGGTAAACCCTTCTAATCTCCTTTCTCATCATCTTTATGCATTTCTCTTCCATATTTTCATTCTGTAAAAGGGATCATTGCTTTAGGGATTTCATTTTGGGGTTTCATGCATTCCATCCTTGTTAATCATGTTCCTTTCTCCCTCTTTCTTCTCTTTGCCCGTTCTTCTTTGCATTTGGGTTGTGATTGTTGGATTTGATTCTCTTTTAGAAATAGATTGTTTTGTTCTCTTAAGAGGTATTTGATTGGAATGTGTTTGTGGAAATTCCTCAATTGGGTGTACTTGTCCAGGACAGTATGAAGACTACTTTGTTTTCACATTAGCTGTTTGATTCATGTTATGAATGTTGAAATTTTTCGAATGGAAGGAGATGGTTTTGGATAATGCATTTCGTTTGCATATGGCATTTTACTACATTTTGGTGGAGTCTACTTTAGCAATGTGTTGCTATGTTTACAAATTTGAAGTGTGCATTGTGCTCTTCCTTGTATGACTCAGGTTTCTGAATCGCCTCCCTATGGCCTCTGAAAAGAGAACCCATGCAGCATCCACGTCCTCTCAGCCTCAGTTTGACAAGCATAGGTTTCCATCACTGAATAAATCCATTATTTTCGAAGAACAGTTCAAGAAAAGAACTGTTGAGACTGAGAGAGAGATTGATGAGGCTCTCCTTGAAAAGGATGTTTGTCACAGTATTTCGAATAGAAATTGGTACTCCTTATTCAATTTTGAAATCAAAGAAGTCTACATAGATTGGGTTCGTGAATTCTACTGTAACTTGGAACTTGTGTCTGAAACTTCCTTGAAATCGTTTGTTTGAGGCAAATGGTTTACCATCTCTGTGGCAGAAATAGCTGAATTTCTTGAAATCCCAATTGTTGAAGGACCAGATTATCATCTTCCGGATGACAGTCAGGTTTGGATTGATTATGATATGATTGGCACCATCTTGTGTGGTGAAGAAACTCTGTGGCCAGGTGGTCTTCTTCCACACGGTAACCTGACCGAGGAATACATATTCCTGAATCGTTTCGTTTGCCACAATTTAGAGCCAAGAGGACACACATCTGATGTAAGCCACAAGAATGGCTATCTCCTCTATTGTATTGGCACAGGGAAGCAAGTGAATATCCCTCAAGTTATTCGATCTGAATTTTTTCTTCAGGATGCTCTCCGTGAAGCGAAACTCTATTCTACCTTTTGTGGCTTTTATAACCGAGTATCTTTTATGGAAAGAAGTGTCTAAGAAGACTAATGAGCCAACTCAGAAGATAAGGAATCCTATCAATGCTAGGACTTTAGCTTAATCATCTGCTCACATTCCTCCAGTGGCTCAAGGTGCCGAGGCTCAGGCAAAAGAAATTGCTCCCGCTGCAAATGTTCAAGGGGAGCCTCAGGCAAATGTGAATCAAATTGCAATTCTTACGAAACAGATGCAAGCTATGAATGCAGACATGAATGCCCGTTTTGATGCTATTGATGGTCGTCTGGATGTCTTTGATATTCGCTTCAATACGATTGATGAGGGACTTGCTGCAATACTTGTTCGACTTAGAAATCAGTTATAAGATTGCTTGTTATCATCCACACTGACCATGACTATTTAAGTGGAACCCCCCAGATGAATGGGGTCCACCATCTCTATTCTAACCGTCCAAAAAACCATATTATGCGGGATGGGACCCATGAATTGATTTAAAAAGATCAAATGATCAAATGATCGTAGACCTAACAAATTGACTAAATATTTTTAAGTGGGACCCAGATGAATGGGGTCCACCATCTTTATTCTAACCGTCCATAAAATCAAATGATGCGGGTCGGGACCCATGAATTGATTGGTAAAGATCAAATGATCAAATGATCATAGACCTCTCAAATTGACCAAACCTAACCTATTTAAGTGGGACCCCCAAGATGAATGGGGTCCACCATCTATATTCTAACCATCCATGAAATAATATGATGCAGGATGGACCAATGAATTGCTTGATAAAAATCGAAGGATCAAATGATCATAGACCTCACAAATTGACCAAACATAACCTTTTTAAGTGGAACCCCCCAGATGAATGGGGTCCACCATCTCTATTCTAACCATCCATAAAACGATATTATGCGAGATGGGACCCATGAATTGATTTAAAAAGATCAAATGATCAAATGATCGTAGACCTAAAAAATTGACCAAATATTTTTAAGTGGGACCCAGATGAATGGGGTCCACCATCTTTATTCTAACCGTCCATAAAATCAAATGATGCGGGTTGGGACTCATGAATTGATTGATAAAGATCAAATGATCATATACCTCTCAAATTGACCAAACCTAACCTATTTAAGTGGGATCCCCAAGATGAATGGGGTCCACCATCTATATTCTAACCGTCCATGAAATAATCTGATGCGGGCTGGGACCCATGAATTGCTTGATAATGATCAAAGTATTAAATAGAGATTTTAGGGAGGGAGAGATGGAGAATGAGAGATTTTAGGGATTGCATTAGCAGAACACCATTATAAGCTGCCACGTGTCCTCTCCAAGACATGCCAGGTGTCCTCCTCCAGGGATTCTCATGAAGTGTATACATCCCTTTAGTAATATAGATAACTAGCTAGCGCTTCATTGAAAGTAGACACCTAGTAAACATACAAACTACATTTAATACAATTATATAGGAAATTTAAGATTGGTCACCAAGTTTTGAAGAACCCCATATATATTTATGCCTTCCAATTCAGGTGGCGTGGATATTTTATAGAGAGAGGTTAGTTGAAAGTAAATTTAAATATAACTAGAAAGTAATTGCTGGTCAAATGCATATGGAGGAACGATTTTTTTTATAAAGGCAAATATTTTAAAAGAATCTTATATATAAATTTAAATCAATCGTCAAAAGGAAAACATCGAATCATTTTCGAGTAAAACTTACCTTGTTCTTTATGGTATCAGTAGCGACGATGCTAGAGCTGTCCATGCTATGTAACATATCATGGGATGCAGCCGAAAATGAGGCTGATGTTGACGCTCAAATCTGCAATGGAATAACTAAAATTTCTATTTCCATATACCATGCATGAATGTTATATGAACCTTTTTAGAATGAAAAAGAGAAAGCAAAATGATGAGCAAAAATAAGAAATAAAATTATTTAAAAGGAAATATTTTAAAGATTTAGTAAATAGAATTAGTATATAAAAAATCATATAAAAGAACTATGATATGAAGGGCCAATGTATTAAAATAAAAAGGGAATAATGTTTATAAGTTTCCATCAATCAATTCATGATATTTCTTATGTCCATCAACTGCTTCGATTCGTGTAGTTGTTTCACCCTAACCACTTGTGTCATTTATGTCACTTGTCTCATCTTTTGAACTTGTCTTAGCACATTGACTTGTTCTGGCACCTTATATTTTGTTAGCAACTGCATTTGTCTCAGCACCTGCGCTTTTTTCAGCAATATTATTTCTATTTGGTATTGCTTCCAAAGTATTTGCTCCAACATCTTCACTTGTCCCAATTTCTTGCTTGTTTGATATGCATGTTCAATTTTCACATGAATTAGGAAATGTTAATGATATTTCATAGAATAGTGTTGAATATGTCTTACTAAAACTTACATTTTTCAATTTTTGCCAACAAAAATGCTGCTTCTTTTTTGTAATATATTTCTTCTATTTTCTTGACCATGATTCCACTTTCAAATGTCAGTCTATTCATACTTGAGTATGCTTTTATATGAAATAAATATTGTTTCCACAATGCTTTTTTTTTTATTTCTCAATTGCCAATAGATCATACCAATTAATCTGCAAAATAGTTTAAAAGTTAATGCATACATATACATGCATAATGTTTATATATAGAAGCATTTAAAATAAAGAACATAATTTATTTTATATGCAGATAAATTTAAAAATACCTTATCCACATAGTCTTTAAATGCATCTTCAGTTGCATTTATGAAATTCTTTAGTATTTCATCATGCATAAATAATGTTGCTTGCTTGGTGTGATCCTCGACCTTTTTTTTTTATACCAATATACGAATAGCTTTTTTGATACAATAGCAGGGCCACTTTCATAGGGTGTATTCTTCTACTTTCTTCTCCTTATTTTCCTTTAAATATTCAGTAAGATTAATCTGTGAGGCTCATTATGGACATTTTTCTCCTTCTTTTTCTTTGGATATTTGGTAAGATTAATTAATCCGTGGGGCCCATTGTGGGAGCCAATTAATTCCAAAATCCAAATTTAACTCTTAAATGGTACTCAATTTATGGCTAAGTGCAAATATAATCAAATCAAGTTCCTAAAATCTTTACTATTTACTTGATCTTTCCCTAAATATTTTCAGCTACCTAAAATTTCTCTAATGAGTTTCCATCTTTATTATGAATTATATATTAATATTCATTTATCAGTTTTTTAAATATATAAAAATATTTTTAATTAGAAATTTAAATGACAACGCAGGCCTATTGCACTAATAAAGTTTTTTAAAATATACGTCCTTTGAATAATGACATCGTTCCAACTAATTGCATTTGCACATGGTTTTTCTACCATGGGTCGCCGCGGATCACTGGAGCAGAGCCTTACAAAATCATACGGTGAGATAAAAATATATATGTATATATATATATATAGATTAATCTGAGTGCTTTGATTCCGGTCCTTTAAATCTATTAGTGAACCTTCTTATAAAACTTGCTAGTAGGCCTACTTAGGATCCTTAGTTCATCCTTTGAATAATCATGATGATCCAACGTCTAATTGGATTTATTATGATATATTTACAATGAGTCCCATCATTTCAAAGGTACGGATCATTGTAGCAATCTCTTACAAAATCAACATCCCTATTAAAAAGGAGAAATTGATACAATCGAATCATGATATTTCGATTTGAAGCTTAGAAATCTATGAAGTGGCCCCTATTAGAAAGTTATCAATCGAAGGATATGGAAAGATAAGGCTTAAAAGATCATGCAAACCATTTTATGGTAAGAAATTTTTTTTTGTTAGTTTAATAATGCGTGGGGCCTATTGAAAGTAAGTAAAGAGAAGTTATTATTGTATGCTATGTTTTAGTGAAGGAATAAGTTTTTTATTTCAAGAGTCTTTTAGATTTGCATTGAGATATTTTAGATGATGAGATTAGATTAGAAGGGCAATTCTGAAATGTGGCATTACAAAAAGTCTGAGGATGCACAACGTGTCATCCTCCAAGGAAGCCCCCCGCCACCACGTGTCGCTCTCCGGAAAGTCAAAAATCACCAGCCGCTTTAATATATATAATATAACTAGTGTGAGAGGCACATGCCCAACACGGACCAAAAAAAGAAAGGAAAACATAAAACAAGATTTATAGAGGAAGTAAGATGAGAGAAGGAGTAAGGGAAAGATAAATATTTTGACCGATTAGACAGGCTCATAATGATATAATACTGGCCTAGTGGTTGGAAATAAAAGAAAATTAACAACACTAAGCTATACAAATTTAGGTTAAGATATTAATTTAATTAAAGCCAAATTAATGATGGAGAACATACCAATCATTACCAGAATTTCTGTATTTAAAAATCTAAGATAATAACACTAAACCTATAATATAAAACTAAATTAGTATATTTAACTATAAAATCTAATATTATTTTAATTTTAATATTAACAATAATGTTAAGTAAAAATTAATTTAAAATACTAATTTGGTAATATCAAGAATAATTTATATTACAACTTTTTTTTATAGATTTATAATAATCTTATATCATATTTATTTCATGCTTTGCGGCCACAGATCTATCATCAATCAATTGCATGCTAGATTATAAATAAGGGAGTGGGCTTATATTGAGCAAGTGTATATTACTTAATTCAAGCTATGCGGTCAGAGACCATTACTCGATTGCTTGCCGGATCATAAATATGTGAATTTTAGGGAGTTGAGAGATTTTAAGTGAAGGTGAAGTAAAGAGTAGAGGTTTTGATACCTTTACTTTATTATATTGGTGCTTGGGCACAAATCGAGTGTCAATTTCAATATTAAATGTGGATTGTGAAATCCATTTGCTTCCACAGTAGGCCTCACAGATTGATCTTTGGAAATATTAATAGGAAAAAGTAAAAGAACTTATATTTGAATCTTTAGGAATGGTCTTATGAGCATTATATTATCACATAGTTAGTACAATCCATGTACCAACTCTAGTGCGCCAGCCTTTATCATCATGATAATCATGTGATAGCTATCCTGTTGTAGCAAACCAAGTCCGTGTTAAGGCCGAAGTATAAGTGGTTAAATTCATAATTTCTCTCTTAAAGCAAAATAAATAAAATTTAAAAATAAGTACAAAATAAAAGATGAAAATATGTAATTAGTTAATTTCAAAATGAGAGCCCCATCATTAGAATGACCATGTGATGAATGACATGATCAACACAATCTTATGCATTAAAAGTTAATGGTGAGACGTGGTTGGACCCGTGCTACCAAAACGTCACTAAATAGAATATAAATTAATTTCACTAAAAAATTAAATAAAAATAAAAATAAAAATATACATTAATATGAGATTTAATAGGAACATATCACCTTTTGATAAAAAATCTAAAAGCAGTATAATACCATATTAGTAAATGGGTCCCATCAACTTTTACCATCATAAAATACTTAATTTTCGTTAAAAGACTTCCGGAAGGCTTAGCACAAGCCACATAAAAAATGGTTCTATTAGCTTTAATTGGCTTGAACTATTCATAAGTGGACCATCAAAAAATGCCATAAATATGTCAAATAAATCTTAGAAGATATTCATGACATATCTTCTAAGGTTTATTTGACATATTCATGAAGTTTTTTAATGGAACCTACCATGAATATGTCAAATAAATCTTAGAAGATATTGAAGAACGACCTCTTACCTTAGTGGTAAGAGGCGTCAGTTTTTACCTGGCTGCCTAGGGTACCTGGGCAAGCCACATTTCCTCACCCAAGGGCTCCCTCACCCCACCCAGGGTCTCCTTCCCTCACCTGAGGGCTCCCTCACCGTAAGCTTGGTAGAAAAAAATATTAGAAGTATAGAGGCGGGTTCGAATTTTAAAGATGATCCAAAACTCAATTAAAAGATGGGTTTCACCAATCTTTCATGGTCATGAAGCCCTTAGTTTTAACTAAATGACTTTTATAGGCTTCATATGGCATAAAGGATTGGTCAATTAGTTTTGATCATCTTGAGATTTTCATAAGTGGGCCCCATTGAAGAGTATCATGAATTTGTTATTGACTGTTAGATGATGAGAATTTTAAGTGACCTATTTATCTTGATTTGTTTGGATTTTTTCCAGCTGGGTGCAAACATGGTAATCTATGCAACGTTGTTGTGATGAAATCATTGAAATGAGCCCCACATAAAAATAAAGACATGGCGAGAGTAGGCCCCGCAATCACAAGATTGCTAGGTTTTTTTTTTGTAACAAAGAGAGAATAGATAAGAGAGGATGGATAGAGTCGAAGAGATTTAATATGAACTTAAGATAAGAGATTCGTTGGTGAGGAATAAATTTTCAAAGTAAAAACCTAAATTTCAGGTGATGGAGTATTGGAGAGTTTGAGTTAATTTCATGAGATTAGATTAGAAGGGTAATTCCGAAATATAGCATTGCAAAAAGTTTAAGGATGCGCCACGTGTCGCTCCCTCACAAAGAGGTTGCTGCTTGGCCTGCGTTGGTAAAAAGTAAATAATATTTTAATTAGATATATTTTTATTTTTTAAATAAATTATAAATAAAAATTAATATATAATTCATAATACAAACACAATTAAAAATGAACTTCAAAAATCAAGGTTTAAAAGAAAAAAATAAGTAAAATGATCGAATTGAATCGTCTTTTAATGATCATGATTGGACTAAAACTATAACATTGAGTAATATAAATCAAATGAAAAATAAATTGAAAGAAATTTATGGATTGTCACAAAAACGCCAATGCTAAACACAACTTCTTTTAAAAGAAAAATACAATTTCACATTAAAATATTTACTAAAAAGAAGACAAAAGAAAAAAAAAGTACAATAACAAAAAAAAAAAACAAAAAAAAAAGGAAAATCATACCTCTACTACTTGAATCTGACCACAATAAAAGGAAGAAAATTATAAGAAAGAACTACAATAAAAAAATCTATAACAAAATATAAAAGAAAAGAAATCATACCTCTTTGTGAATAAAATCTCTTGTTTTCCAATGTGGAATAACATCCATGTTTCCTTGCTTTTTTTTTTTTTTTCAAGAACAAAAGAGGACTCAATCTCTTGTAGATTAAGATCATTAAAATAAAAAGTTCAAAAACCCATGAATCTTTCAAAGAAACATAAAGTCCTTGTAGATGAAGTAGATCTAGGTGATGGAGTAGCAAGATATAGATTGATGGGCAAAGTTTTTGGGTTGCACAAATCGAGGGTTAGTTTCAATGGGTGGGTTGGATAAGTTCAAGGGTGGTCAATAGTGAAGAGATTTTTGGAAAGATTTCAGGAAAGATTTCTTGTGGGTGGAATCTTAAAGAGATTATGTCTCAATTAGAGAGAAGTTAGAGGAGATTTTAATTCAGATATTTTAGGGAAGATTAGAAGGGCAATTCCGGAATTTAGTGTTGCAAAAAGTTTTAGAATGCGCCACGTGTCGCACTCTGGCAAAGAGGACTGTTGTCTTTTATTATAGGGAAATTCTTAATTCAAGTCTCAAGCTTTTGACTTGTTTCAAAAAAAGACACGAGTTTCAGAAGTTTTCAAATTAGCCCCTAAGTTTTCAATTAAGGACATCCGGCCATTCAAAGGTATTTTCTGGAGATTTTTTTCTCAGTTTTTTTTAAAATAATCAAATTGCCCTTCATTTGAAGCCATGACTTGGTTCCGAAAACCACTAAATGCAACTGATCACGCAGGGACGCTAATTGTCCTTGAGCACTGTGAGGACACCAATAAAGAAAATAAGGAGCATATAAAGAAAGTGACAAAGGATTTTATCTCAATGAAGGGTAATTTGAGTATTTAAAAAAAAAAAAAAAGTTGCCGAAAAGTAACTTTAAATGGATGGATGTCCTTAATTGAAAACTTTCAGAAAAACTTAGGGATTCATTTGAAAACTCTTGAAACTTGTGTCCTTTTTTGAAATAAGGTAAAAACTTAAGGACTTATTTGAGATTTTCCTTTATTATAGAATGGGGCATGTAAATTATAGACACATCAGGCTTCCTAAGTTCCAAATCAAACATCAACACACATATATATCCACATCCAAGTATCTTAATTTTAAGTTTAAAGCTGCAAATTTGTCATATCATAGTATCTAACCACATCAGAAGGTTTTTCCTTCAAGAAAAACATGAGATCCTCTCTTACAGTAACCAAGCAAATAACCCTGACTCACTTGCCTCTATCGTACTGAATTCTGAATTCTCAGGAATTCATAGCAAAGGGGTTTCTTTTATCAAATAAGTATTAAAGGGGCAAGGAGTGAAGTCTCTAAGGTGGAGATGTTGATAGGACTATAACTTTCCAATGATATAATTTACAAGTAAGATGAGTTACCAAAGGAGGGATATTTACCTTCAATCCCTAACTTTTAGCACTTCAATAAAAACACATTATTTAGAAATCCTAGAAATTCAATTATATATATATATATATATGGGCGATGCTCTTATAAGAGCATCTCTCACCTTACTATGAGAGATAAGGTGGAGGCTCTCACATCCATATCAAATGCCAACAACTTAAATGTGAGGGACCACCTGAATATTAGCCATATATATGTATATATATATATATCAATTCTGGGCCCCATTTATATATATATATATATATATACACACATATATAAGCGAACTAGTTTCAAATTGACATCATCTCCAATTCGCTCTAATTGATTTTGACTCATCCAAATTAATTTAGTTTGACCCCTCCCAATCCCCTCTCTTTGTCCCTAGATCCTCTCTTCTTACCAGGGTTGGGTCGTAAATCGGTTGGGCCAGAGGTAGAACACACTTTTTGGACCACCAGCTCGTGATCGACCCGCATCTAAAACGGATATATTGATATATATGTGTGTATTGATGAGAAATTTGATATTAGTGTGTAAATTCCCAAATATGAGAATTTGCAAATTTTATGGGAAGGGGTCAATCCTGAAAATTCTCAAAAATGAGGGTGAGATTTCTACTTGTCCAAAACCTCATGATTTACAAGTGCCGAATAAGGATTTTCCATGACTTTGTGGAAAATCTATGAAGAATCCTTGAGGAACACAGCAAAGCCAGATCCCATTAAACTAAATGAGAACTTGCTGTTTTTGCATGACTTGTTTGGATCATGTGTTAGCAAGAGTGAGTTTGAGCATGTAATAAAGGACAATTTTTTCTAAGTGGGATCCTGAGTAGACATTTTGTGCATTTCATGTCAACAATTGTCCTAAGTTGATAAATGATATCTAAATTTTATCATACAGCTCATTAGCAATGATATAAAGAAAGAGCAGGCCATAAATTGATTGCAATATTAAATACTTATTTCTTGTATAGAACTTGCAAATAATTACATATCTAAATGAGGCACATGTAAAAATAACAGGAGGGAATTCATGTTGGGTGGTAATGCACTGGGTTGGATTTGAATCGAGTTATATAGACTAACATATATAGGATCAACATTAATCTAAATATATTAGTTAGGTTGAAAATGTAATTACCCACAAGTCCACAACTCAGCTAGGGAGTTAAAAGGATTAATCCAAACCCTGATTAATAGGTTGAGTTGGCAAGTTGAACTGCAAATAATTAAGTTGAGCCAGGTTAGCAGGTTGAATAATAAGAACTCCCTCAGGTCCTCAACCCAAACCTAGCCCATTTAGTTGTCAGGCTAAAAGTTTCAACCAAATCCATACTGTAAACCTAGGTCACATTTTTATTTTTATTTTTATTTTGGTAAAAACAAACCTAGGTCATTTGAACCTGTAAGTGCACACCTCTCCTCTCTCTCACACACATGTTCTTTTGCCGGTACTTATTAATGCCAGGTCTAACAGTTATTGGGCTGTAGACGAGAAAAGGACGGAACAAAAAAATTTGGCTGTGGTCCAATTGAAAAACAAGCAAGCAGAAGCAAAAAAGTTCCAAGTGGAGGCGGCTAAGCAACTCATATCAGAGCCAGGTTTCGTTCCTGGGACCTGTGGGTTATGGGCCCACCACGCTTCCGCTGCGCCACTCTGATTAATTGAATATTACAATATTATTTAAAATATTTATTTTTAATTTAAAACAAAAAGTATTTTCTTCAAAATCTAAAAAAGGGAAACAGCATACCATCTCTTCATAAAGTCTTTAAAAAGAAAAACTTCGACCTTGGAACCTGTGGGTTATGGGCCCGCCACGCTTTCTCCCGACCTAACCCATGTCTTTTTTATTGACATGATAAAAATTAATTTTGGTATGTGTCGACACTTGAACTCTGAACACTTTGGATTTCAAAGGGGCGACACTGCCCCTACACCACGGAGCATTTTTTTTTTTTTTTTTTGCTAATAATAATCAACAATAGGTTAAAATTAGTTAATGAGGAAGGGATTTCAGCCCCACTTTGGAATATTGACAGGGAGTTGGGCTTTATCTACGAGATATTTATAAAAAAGTAACTATTTTTTTAGAATATTGACCCCTATAAATTCTGTTGTTATTATTTTCGTAGTTATGCATTATACTTTAAGAATAGGTGATCAAACTTTTGAAATAACTATTTTATATGATTTCCTATATAGTCATTAATTTTCTATGATAACCATTTTACAATAAAGCTAAACCCAAATGAATATATAATATATGGAACTGACCAACAAAAATAATAAGTTTCATAATTCATAAGAAAATGAAAACATTATTGAAAAAAGACAAACTCGCAACAACAGCGTGGAACTAAAGAGGAGGCGAGGCGGGAAACTTTCCATGTAACTAATGTGCTACTAATTAAGCATGCTTGTCGAGGGAGAAAGTGTGGAGTTTGATTTTCTTTTCAGGTGTGTGGCTTTAACTTTTATAAATTGTGATGTAAATCGAGTGAAACACCACGATAGACCTAATCTATTAAAAATCACAATCATTAAGACAAACATCCTTGCTATTTATGGGATATCCCCAAGTTTCACCTCAATCTGGGTTGTTTTCACTGTCAAACTGATTCTATGATAAAAAGAAAAATACAAAATTTATATGCATACTCATTATCATAATTTTCATCTAACAATTAATCCAGCGGTGGGAACGATCATTGATGAAGATAAGATTTTGGGTTGTCCAATTTTCCTGAAAAAAGTTTACTTTGAACAGTTAGATTGCAATACTTGGTCCCCACCATGGTGTTCCTACCCTTTAACTCAGGATTTATCAAAGACAAAGCCTTCGACTTACAGTGAGTTGTAGCTTTGTATCTGTAAAATGGTTTGACGGCAAGGTTTAGCAAAGGGCCAATACGTGTCAACTTGATCTCGTGTTCTACGGACTATAGAAAAACTCTGTAATCTCCTCCTTGGCGTTTCTTCATCTCATGGAATTGCATAAACTCTAAAGGAATGAGTGGAGAAAATAAGTCACATCTACATGAGATCCAAAGCTTTATCTCACAGTCCAAATGGTGGATTCTTACAAAAAAAAAAAAAAATAGTGAATCCACATTATGTCTAATCTTTCCTTATGAAAATAATATAAATATACAAGAATATAGATAGGTCATGCGGGTTAGATAGGGCATGGGCATGGTTATTGCACACTTCTATAATTTCCGTTGGGTCCCTTTAATTCTTTTGGGAGTGGTTTCTCATGGGTTTTGGGTTTTTTTTTTTTTAATTCACTTTTTTTACTTTAGTTTTTGGTTGTTGGGTAGTGGGTTTTTTTCACCATTGGACTCTCTTTATATATTTTTATTATTTTACCGTGGATTCTTTTAGTTTTCTGGCATAAGTTTTTCATAGATTGTGAGTTTCTTTTTTTTACCCTTTTTTGTTTCAATTTTTGGGTATTGGGTTCTCCTTAGTTTTTTTTTTCTTTTAAATCGCTTTTTATCATTGGGTTTTCTGTGAATTCTCATTTTTATGTTGTATTTTTTTCTTTTTTATTGCTTATCATTATGAGTTGATTATTTATTTTTCTTCCATTGGGTTCTTTTAGTTTTCTTTGTGAAATCTTTTACGGATTTTTCTTATTTCTTTTGTGGCTTCAGATTTCTATTTTTTCATTATTAGATTATTATAAGTTGGTTTGGTTCTTCTAAAAAAAATTTATCATTGTATTGTCTATGGATCTTTATTTATATATTTTTTATAGCCTTTTTAATAAAATATGTTTCATTTTATTTTGTATTTCTTTTATTATTATTTCTCACTTGTGAAGGGTTTTTAGTTTTTTTTCTTACAATGGCTTTTCATGAATTTGTGGGTTCTTTTGTCTTTACCCTTTTGTGCTCTATTTTTAGTTTTTGGTTTTTCTCGTGGATGTTTGATTCTTTTAAATTGCTTTTGTTAATGAATTCATTATGAATTTTCATTTCTATGTTTTATTTCTATGTGTCTTTCAAATTTTATCGGATTTTATGAATAGTTTATATTATTTTTTTTGTTTCGGTTTTGTCTTTTAGTTTTCTTGGTCATTAGTCTTCAATTTTCATGGGCTCATGCTTTTTTCAAAATTACTTGGTATTAATTATTGAATTCTTATGGACTTTTTTTTTATCCTCTCTCTCATACTATAACCTTTTGCATTTAATTTTAAAGAAATTGCTCATAACTTTTTTTTATAAATTTTAATATTATGATTATATTGCCCGTGCTAAGCACGAGCACGTTTTTCTAGTACCCATTAAGACAAACAAGCCCAAATCAACAAATTCATCTCCAATTTCACCCAAAGCCACCATTTTTATTCTTCTAGATTCATAATTCTTAATCTTAGCATTCTTTCGTTAGAAATTTCATTCTAAATTTAGTGACTTCCATTCAGTTAACACCCACCCAAAAAAAAATCACACCAGCAATTGATTTCATCACTAGCATTGCATTTCAAACGGCAATGAAACAAAGTAAATTAACATGACACACCGACCTGAATTATGTGTGATTATTACCAATTAATCATCCTTTATTAAAATTAATTGAGTTTTAATCAATAAATTAAGTTATTTAATCTTAGCTAGTCCTAGTGAGGCTAGTGGGTTAGACTTGGGTCATGGACAGGTACTCGATTAGGTGGAATAAATGACTTTTTTTTAATTTTAGATTTTACGATTTTTCATCATGAGCATGTCATCTTGGCATCATCGTGTGTATCTCAAAAAGAACGCCATTTTTTCGTATGAGATATTCCTTTCATTTGACCTCAATTTAACCAAGTTGACCCTCATTTGACTCTATATGTAAATATTGGAAAGGAAGTTGGACTTTCTTATTAAACCCGAAAAATTCATCACTTAAATCATCCCATCTCCTCTTTTAATCGATCATTTCATTTTATTTTTTATTTTTTATAGAGGAAAAGAACTTCCTCTCCTCTCGTTCTCCCTTCTCTATTCGCAAATCTTTAAGAGGGCCTTTGCATGTTCAATTGAATGAAGGGTTGAGCTTCACCATTTTCTTCTCTACCTCTCCACATCTCCATAATTTTGCCAGAGCTTCTTTCTCATCTCTCTAATTGCTACCTCAGGTGAGAATCTCATTCCCATGTTAGAATTGAGTTTTGTAATAGAGTCGAGGAGACTCCTTTCTTTTTTCATGCATGCATACTCATTGTCAAATTGGCATGATTCCTATGTTTAGGATTTGTAATTTGGGGGTTTCTTGCATTTGAGCCAAGAGAAGAGAAAAGAGGGTTTTCAAAACATAAATCAAAGGCAAGTATAAGGACTAATAAATGCACGGATGCTGTTTTACTTTGATTAAACAATGAGATTCAGTTATGTTGTCCACTCTAGCCTCAATTTTATGATTTTACTTTTATAGAGATATTGGTTTTCTTTAATGAATTGAAAGAGGATGAGATTGGAGATTAGTGTACTGTTAGTAAGACTTTAGATTAGTACAATGTGGATTTGTGGGCTTGGAACAGGAATTTCCAAATGCATGTACCCAAATGAAGGAAGAAGTGAAGTTTCAAAATTCGGATTCAAAATTCCAGACTGGGCGCTCGAGCGGGAATGCCTCTCGATGGGGTACGTTTGAGCGCGCCTGACATCTGTCAAGGGCTTCCTTTTTGAGGGGCTCTATTGGCACCACGAAAATCTCTCTTCCCACCGAAAAAAAATTTTTTTTCCTAAACTACCCCTCCCTCCTCCTCCTCTTCCTCTTCCTCTTCCCTTCTTCTCCCACCCTCCACCCTTTTCTCTCATCTTCCTCCCCCCCCCCCCCCCGTCTCCGGCAGGGAGGGAGCCCCGGCCGGCAGCCCGCGGCGGGAGCCCCGACCGGCTGGCCGGTCTCCCTCCCCCTCCCCCTCTCCCTCTTTCTTCTTCCCTCCCCTTCCCTCTCCTTCCCTCCCCTACTCCCCCACTCCCCTCCCCCTCCCAGTCGTCGGCGACTGGGAGATAGGGCTGCAGCAGGGTTTCCGCCCGCCTGCTGCAACCCGATCTCCCAGTCGCCGGCAACTGGGAGGGGGAGTGGGGGAGTAGGGGAGGGAAGGAGAGGGAAGGAGAGAGGGAGAAGAGGGAAAGAAAATGGAAGGGGAGGGAGGAAGAAAGAGGGAGAGGGGGATGGAGAACGGCCAGGGCTCCCCCCGCGGGCTGCCGGCCAGGGCTCCCCCCACGGGCTGCCGGCCGGGGCTCCCTCCCCGCCGGAGACTGGGGGGGGGGAGAGATGAACGTGGAGGGTTTGGAGAGGAAGGGAAGATGAGGGAGGTAGGAGGGGGGAGGAGGATGAGGAGGAGGGAGGAAGAAAGATGGAGAGGTGGGAGGGAGCCCCGGCCAGCCGCCGGAGACTTGGGGGGGGGGGGGGTGTGCGAGAGGAAGGAAAAAGGAGGGAGGAGGGGAGGGGTAGTTTAGGAAAAAATATTTTTTTTTTTGTCTTCTAGTGCGGTGGGGAGAGAAAAATATGCGGTGCCAATAGCACTCCCCTTCCTTTTTTTACTGACAAGGAGTTTTTATACCTATTCACAAATGCCTGTAACCCTTCCTAATAAACCCTGAGGATAATTATGATGCACATACCAGACTAATAGTTGAAAAGACCTTGTAGGGCCTACAAATGGTATCCTTTGACCATTTAACATTCCCAATGGAAATTATAATCACACGAGGAGTCTCTAAAGGCTAAGATCGTCTTATGTGCAGTATTACCCGTTTAGTCTATCACTTTACCATGGTTGTCGGTTTAGGGGAAATTCGATGCATTTCACATACACAATGTGATATCAAGATACTGGTAGCCGTGCATCAAATCACCTAAAACTACCGCGTAAGGGATGGCGGGTTATTAGATTAGGTTGGATAATAAATACCATTGATTCCATTAATCTATTTGCATTGCATATTGAACTCAATGATGACTTCCAATCCTCCACATAATTGTACAATTGCATTGAATTTTATTCCTACTCAATTGTTATAGTGAACTTAGTAAATATGACTCGAATTGAATTAAGATGAATTGAAAAGTATAGCATGGAATGGATATGAATTGTGTAACTCAGTTCTCTTACTTGATTCGAGAGGTCCGACACTTTTGCTTCGACCTTGCGATACCTGACGAAGTTAAGTTTGGTTTTGTTACTTGAGGCCACTACGGTAGGTCATATGGAGCACCGGAACTCCAAAACCGGGTAGCCAGGAGAACATTTGGCCGGGTCACTAGTGACATCCTAACATGAATTGCTCTCTAATTGGGAGGATAGTAGCTAACTAGCAAAGTATAGTTTCAGAATTTTGATTCGCAGAGCATGATTACTCTATAATGCACCATTTTGCATAGTTTGCTAGATCTGAAATCGCGATTCAGATCTGAAACTTCTCATAAAGAGACTACTATGGCTGATGCAAAGCATGACAGATTTTAAAAAATCTGATTTCTGCACTATGCAGCGGAAATCAGCCATAAAGAATCGCATAGAAACTCCATTAAATCATGACCAACATGTGTCTAATTAATAGGGATGATAGAAGACTATTACCTCGAAGATTTGTAGACTTCAAATCTCTGAAAAAATAGATCCAAAGGCGCGAACTCAGACTTGCAATTTGCAAACAAGTTGCTGGAATTTTCTTGCACTAGTATTGCCTTTGATCTTCTCCTCTATCTCACTTCCAAATCTGATTGGCTAAGATGGTGGGATCTTAATCTAGGAAACAAGAACTATTTTTCTCATGAAAAATCTCAGACCTACAACTTTCTTCAAGGGAGAAGAAAGGAACTAGAGGGCTGGACGTGTGGGACTCTTGGTGTGCTAAAAAAGTGTTGCTTAGCTTGTTCTAGTGTTGGACGTCCAAGGGTAGGCTTTGTTTCTTTTATAGAAACTTTGTGGAAACCTTTTCCATTTAGTTATCTCTTCTTATTCTAATTTGTGTCTAAAAAGGAAAGACTTATTTCCTTTAAGAAACACTCTAATTAGAAAAGGAAACCAAAAGGAACTTTCCATACAATTAGTAATACTAGTTGTAGAACACTTACTAATTTTAAGTTCCTAATCCAAAAAGGAAACTAACTCATAGGAATACTAATCCAAAGAGGAGTCCAACTTTCCAAGTAGAGTCCTACTCAAAGTTGGAAACCTTACCCATGGAAATCCTATTATGGACGTCCCACATATCAATGCACACCATGGCCCACATACAATTTATCTAGAGTTAAATTCATGTATGCCATCAAAGGCCTATTTGAATTTAAACTCAAAATTATTTTTCCACTAAAATAATTCATCCTTATGTTATATAAACATCTTAGGAAACCATGCCAATCTTGGTAAGTGACTAGAGAAGGGACCAAAAGACATATTTGCCATTGGCTCCCAAAATGACCAAAATGTCCATGCTAAACCCATAGCAACATTAAGACCATTTTAACGTTAACTCATTCCACTAAAGAGTTATGGTTGAACTCCAAGGACAAATATATATTATAATAAGCTCGTCATAAAATGACGGTTGTCTTCGACCTACTAAGTGTAATGACCTGAATGCCCCTCTATGTAACATCCATAATCGAGTCAGGTTATCACATGTACTATCAACCTTCCCGATTACATCTAAACCTTAGAACTTCATATCCTTAAACATAATCATCATTCGAATATCATTCTCTTGATCCAGGGAGCGACCCACAAGTTCAATATCCATATGGAACATCCATATACTAAGATCTTAGATTTTGATGATTAATCGGATAATTCTAAGGGGACGATTATTCCATCATCAGATGGCATAGATTCTATATTGCATCTGCACGTCCCAACTAATCAAGTCCGAGTACCCAAAACACAGAGCTGTTGACCCATGAATAGAATCTCACCCATAGTGAATTAAAGCACAAGAACTTGACTTCGTCAGTTCATCCACAAATGCTCAAGATTAAGAGCACCGGTTACTTAGTAGCATGAGGTGACTTGATCTCTTTTCTGTGATAGTACTATTTTAGAGATCACACCTACAACGGTCCTGTTCAATGCATGACACATGCACTAATGAGATAGATCCGGGAAAGCCCTCCCGTGACTTAGGTATGTCACCCTATATAGGAGAGTATCTCATTATAACTTCTACCAAGATGAAGTGCCCAGCTCCATCTTTCAGTTATGAACAAATATGATGTTTCCAGTTGTCCATGAATTAGACCTATCTGTGTGTAGACACTACACACCTAATTCATTTACTAGAAACAATGGGCCTTACACAACCATACATATATACATGTTTAAGCATAAAAGAGTCTTTTCATTAAATAACCAGTTAAATATCCAGTAACAAAAGATGAGAATGCAACTAGTGGGCTTTAGGGCATACACCAATCCCAACAAACTCCCACTTGCACTAAAGATCACTGCTTCCTAACCTAACACCCATAGACTCAACATGAGAAGTGAAGACTTTCTCAGTAAGAGTCTTAGTGAATGGGTCAGCTAAGTTATTTGCTGAAGCAATATGCTCCACCACTATCTCTCCATCCTGAATGAATTCCCGGATCAAGTGGTACTTTCTCTGAATGTGCTTGCCTTTCTTGTGATTCCTGGGCTCTTTGCACTGTGCTACAGCACCAGTGTTATCGCAGTACATGACAATCGGTTTATGCACTGCAGGAACAACTCCTAATTCCAACAGGAATTTTCTGAGCCATACCGCTTCCTTCGCAGCTTCCGATGCCGCCACATACTCTGCTTCCATGGTAGAATCAGCTATACAGGATTGCTTGACACTTCTCCATGATATAGCCCCTCCTGACAAAGTAAAGACGTACCCTGAGGTAGACTTTCTGGCATCACTACCAGATTGGAAATCAGAGTCTGTATACGCCAATGGCGTTAGATCATCTGCTCGAAAGGTTAGCATATAATCTTTCGTTCTCCGAAGATACTTGAATATATGCTTAACAGCTGTCCAATGCATAGGTCCAGGGTTTGACTGATATCTGCTAACCATGCCAACGGCAAAGCAAATATCTGGTCTAGTACATAACATAGCATACATGAGGCTTCCAACAGCGATGCATATGGAACTCTCCTCATGGTCTCTATCTCTTCAGATGTCTTTGGACATTGATCTCGGGACAGTGGTACTCCATGTCTAGAAGGTAGGAGGCCCTTCTTGGAGTCATGCATGATAAACTTGACCAATATCTTCTCAATATAAGAAGATTGGGATAGGGCTAACATCTTATTCTTGCGATCACGCAAAAGCTTGATCCCTAAGATATAGCTGGCCTCACCCAAATCCTTCATCTGAAATTGAGAGGATAACCAAACCTTTGTGGATGACAATAAACCTACATCATTTCCTATGAGTAATATGTCATCTACATATAGAACCAAAAATGCAACTGCTTTCCCCTTTTCCTTTCTTATACACACATGGTTCATCAATGTTTTGATCAAAGCCAAAGGATTTGACTGCCTGATTAAACTTGATGTTCCATGCTCTAGATGCTTGCTTAAGTCCATAGATGGACTTCTTAAGTTTACAAACCATGTTATCTTGGCCAATAGCAATGAAGCCCTCTGGTTGCATCATATAGATGCATTCGTCAAGACTTCCATTAAGAAAAGCTGTCTTGACATCCATCTGCCATATCTCGTAGTCATAATGACATGCGACGGCCAAGAGAATCCTTATGGACTTAAGCATAGCCACTGGTGAAAAGGTTTCCTCATAATCGATACCTTCTTTCTGAGTATATCCTTTCGCCACCAGTCTTGCTTTGAAGGTTTCCACCTTCCCATCCACTCCTCTCTTTCTCTTGTAGATCCACTTGCACCCTATGGGTTTGATCCCTTCAGGTGCATCTACAAGTTCCCAGACTTGATTGGAATACAAAGAATCCATTTCGGATTTCATCGCTTGCTGCCACATGTCAGCATCTATATCCGTTACTGCTTCATCGTAACTAGTAGGATCCTCAACCAGATCTCCAGAGTCTGTCTTAAAAGACACTCCTAGATATCTTTCTGGTTGTCTAGAAATTCTCCCACTACGACGAGGCTCCGGAGTGTTCAAAGGAATATCTTGTTCATCTACTGTCTCAGGATCTGGTACAGATGTTATAGGAGATCCCGGAAGAATCTCCTCAAGGGTTTTCTTTACAACTAAGCTCTTGGTGCATCATGCAATCATCCTCCAAGTACCTAGCATGAGTGCTGATGAGCACTTTTTGCTCCTTTGGATGATAAAAGATGCCACCTCTCGTTCCCTTAGGATACCCAATGAAGTAGCACATTTCCGATCTGGGTTCTAGCTTGGTAGCTTTATCATTCAGTACATAGGCTGGACAACCCCAAATGTGGATATGATTTAAACTAGGTTTTCGACCTGTCCATATTTCTTGTGGTGTCCTAGGTACTGACTTAGATGGTACCAGATTTAAAATGTATGCTGCTGCTTTCTAAGGCATATCCCCAAAAAGATATAGGTAGGGTTGCATGACTCATCATGGACCTTACCATATCAAGAAGGGTACGGTTTCTTCTCTCCGCTACACCATTTTGCTGGGGTGTACCCGGTGCAGACAACTGAGACACAATCCCATGTTGTGTGAGGTACTCCTTGAACTCACCCAGGAGGTACTCGCCACCTCGATCGGATCGAAGGGCTTTGATATGTTTTCCTAGTTGTAGCTCCGCCTCAGCCTTGAATTGTTTGAACTTATCAAACGCCTCAGACTTGCGTCGCATTAGGTATACATATCCATACCTAGAGTAATCATCGGTGAAGGTGATGTAATACTCATACCCTCCTCGAGCCGGTTTGTTCATAGGACCACACACATCAGTGTGAATCAATTCTAACAACTCCTTTGACCTAAGTCCCTTTTCCAGAGAATGACCGTTTGGTCATCTTTCCCTTGAGACAAGATTCGCACTGAGGAAAAGGTTCGAAATCTAATGAGCTCAAGGGCCCATCTTCTACCAACCTCTGAATCCGTTTTGGGTTAATGTGACCCAAACGTAAGTGCCAAAGATATGTGTCATTGATTGAAGATACCTTCCTCTTAAGGGAAGTTGAGCTTTCTTGTTGTACATTATGCAGTGTAGGAGCAACAGGATATATATAAAATAAGTTGTCATGTATTCTACCGGAACATATAATATTTCCATCTCTACTGATATCAATACCAGAATGGAAAGAAACTGAATAATTAAATTCAATTAATCTGGAAACTGAAATTAAATTCTTCCTCATGTCCGGAACATAGAAAACATTATTTAAAACTAATATCCTATTACATGGAAAATGTAAGGTAACTACTCCTACTGCAACTGCCCAAACTTTAGCTCCAGTTCCGACTCTAAAGGCAAATTCTCCTTTCTCAATTCTCTGCATTATCTGAAACCCCTGCAATGAATTGCAGATATGATTAGTGGCTCCTGAGTCTACTATCCATGAGTCAGTAGAATCAACCACTACACAAGTTTCAATGTAGTATGAAAAAGATGTACCTTTCTTAACTGAGGCTAGGAACTTGGGACAATCTTTCTTCCAATGACCTTTCAGGCCACACTTGAAGCATTTCCCTTTGGGCTTTCCATCTGCACCCTTGTCCTTCTGATTACCAACATTGTTCTTTTTCTGCCCTTTTCCCTTATTCTGCTTCTTCTTGGACTTCTTCCCTTTCGGGTTCAGTTTAGAGGAAGACTGGAAAAAATGAGCTTGGGCTTTGGGCTTCATGATAGCCTCTGCCGCCTGGAGTTCTTTCATTAACTCAGGTAGAGTCATGTCCATCTTGCTCATATTGAAATTGAGCTTGAACTGATTGAAAGATTCCGGCAAAGTTTCGAGAATCATGTCAGTCTGACTCCCTGCATCAATCTCAGCCCCTAGAATCTCAGCTTCATTGAAACAATCTATCAGCTTGAGCATATGCTCTCTGACAGGTGTTCCCTCAGCCATCCTAGCATTCATGATGGTCCTCATAGCAGCTTGCCTAGCTGGCCTGCTTTTGTCCGCAAACATCTCAGACAAGGACATCATGATTTCATAGGCTGTGTCCATTTGCTCGTGCTGTGATTGCAACACGTTGGACATGGAAGCGAGCATGTAGCATTTAGCCATGCTGTTCGCTTTCTTCCATTTCCTTTCAGCCTCTCGCTGGTCATCAGTAGAATTAGCATCAATATCGGGACAGTTTTCCAGCAAGACATACTTGTACTCCTCGGCTGTGAGTACTATGTCAAGATTTCTTTTCCAGTCTACGTAGTTAGGGCCAGTCAGTTTATTCTCACGAAGAATGAACATCAACGGACTAAAAGAATCTCTACCCATCTCTTTCTGGATATAAAACGGTTTATAATTAGACATGCAGTATATATGTAATATGCATATGGTGCTTGTTATAAAAGGAAAAACAAAGCACAAAATACTTTTTACATTATTCAACCCCAATCATAATGTATCAGTGTTTCAACCTCCTCATAGACCCTCCATCGAAGGGATGGCCGAGCCTACAGTCACGTTGAATTAAGGCAGACTTATTTGGATTATCACTATCTGGACACACATCCAGTGGTAGTCCAATCACTGATTGGTTTGGGCCTCATATGACAAATAACCCTTAACTCCTAAGGAGAGGTCATCTCCGTCTTATGTCAAGTGTATAACCATCTCTTATGAAATTCCCAGAATGTCTATGATTAAGTCTTCCGAAGGGAAGAAACTTTTATCCTTCCTAGAAGTGAACTTTAGAAAAGAGCTCCACCGAAGGGATGGCCGCTCCCACCAACACTTCATTGACATTCTATAGAAGTGATCTTTAGTAAAGAACTCCACCGAAGGGATGGCCGCTCCTACTAACACCTCATTACGAATATTCACATTAGTTCACCCATTAACCCATCAAAGCGTTCTTTAGTTAAAGAACTCCACCGAAGGGATGGCCGTTCCCACTAACACTTTAATGAGGTAACATGAACCGAAAATGGAAGGCAGTGGGGTCTTTCCTAAAACCCCTCTCCCACTTGATTATTTATCGCTAGGGTTTATACTTTTTTTTTTACCTTTACATTGTTTTACTCAAAAGCTCATTTTAAATCTAGCAAACTTGGTTAATTAAATTCATGACTTAAGTCATCTTAAAATCAAATAACCTTTGCTTTAAAACATTTGAGCAAATCCCTTCAAAGAGTCAAAAACCTATCTTGGGTTATGAAAACCCATAGGTAGCATCTAATTAGATTTTAGTTTAGCCTCCTTTGGAAACCAAGGGTACCAAGATAAACTAAACCCTATCCAATTTTAAACCTTAGACAAATAGAAGGTGCTGGTCTAAGTTCCGTTTAAAATAATTTGCCAAACTAAAAACAATCTAATACAATAAAGATGCCAATTTTAGAGCCTAATGGTGGCCATGTTTCTAGGTGACAATTATAGCAATTATATAAAGCATTCATCCATGCATTCCATATATAAAAGCAAATAAAAGTATGCAATCCTTGATGGCTCCTTGCTCTTAGGATTTCAAATCCTAATCGAATTAGGACTCCTTATGCATCTAGAAGTCTTGACTCCTTGATCTCCAAGGACTCCAATTTCTTGCAACCTTCTTGTCTTGAAACAAAACCAAAATTACATTGGAGATTCCTATGCTTTGCAAGAAAGCTTACATCAAGACTAGTTGGAATAAAATTAAGGAAACTTTACAACTTCCTATGATTGCTAACCGCGCAATCGTACACTTTCCAACTAATTAAAAAACATCCAAATCCACACAACATACATGCGAACCATCAAGGATGCTAATTATGGCTGCAAACAAAGAGGTTAGTGCATGCAAACTCACTATGTGCATCATTAAACAAATCTGGAAAATAAATTCCAGCAATGTTAATGAAACTTGCACACAACATGCATCACAACATAACTTTAATAGGGTGCCACCATACCCATAATTAATCTAGGATTAATTACACACAACATGGGATCATGATTTCACATGGAGTGGCTCTGATACCACTGAAAGAAATCGCGATTCAGATCTGAAACTTCTCATAAAGAGACTACTATGGCTGATGCAAAGCATGACAGATTTTAAAAAATCTGATTTCTGCACTATGCAGCGGAAATCAGCCATAAAGAATCGCATAGAAACTCCATTAAATCATGACCAACATGTGTCTAATTAATAGGGATGATAGAAGACTATTACCTCGAAGATTTGTAGACTTCAAATCTCTGAAAAAATAGATCCAAAGGCGCGAACTCAGACTTGCAATTTGCAAACAAGTTGCTGGAATTTTCTTGCACTAGTATTGCCTTTGATCTTCTCCTCTATCTCACTTCCAAATCTGATTGGCTAAGATGGTGGGATCTTAATCTAGGAAACAAGAACTATTTTTCTCATGAAAAATCTCAGACCTACAACTTTCTTCAAGGGAGAAGAAAGGAACTAGAGGGCTGGACGTGTGGGACTCTTGGTGTGCTAAAAAAGTGTTGCTTAGCTTGTTCTAGTGTTGGACGTCCAAGGGTAGGCTTTGTTTCTTTTATAGAAACTTTGTGGAAACCTTTTCCATTTAGTTATCTCTTCTTATTCTAATTTGTGTCTAAAAAGGAAAGACTTATTTCCTTTAAGAAACACTCTAATTAGAAAAGGAAACCAAAAGGAACTTTCCATACAATTAGTAATACTAGCTGTAGAACACTTACTAATTTTAAGTTCCTAATCCAAAAAGGAAACTAACTCATAGGAATACTAATCCAAAGAGGAGTCCAACTTTCCAAGTAGAGTCCTACTCAAAGTTGGAAACCTTACCCATGGAAATCCTATTATGGACGTCCCACATATCAATGCACACCATGGCCCACATACAATTTATCTAGAGTTAAATTCATGTATGCCATCAAAGGCCTATTTGAATTTAAACTCAAAATTATTTTTCCACTAAAATAACTCATCCTTATGTTATATAAACATCTTAGGAAACCATGCCAATCTTGGTAAGTGACTAGAGAAGGGACCAAAAGACATATTTGCCATTGGCTCCCAAAATGACCAAAATGTCCATGCTAAACCCATAGCAACATTAAGACCATTTTAACCTTAACTCATTCCACTAAAGAGTTATGGTTGAACTCCAAGGACAAATATATATTATAATAAGCTCGTCATAAAATGACGGTTGTCTTCGACCTACTAAGTGTAATGACCTGAATGCCCCTCTATGTAACATCCATAATCGAGTCAGGTTATCACATGTACTATCAACCTTCCCGATTACATCTAAACCTTAGAACTTCATATCCTTAAACATAATCATCATTCGAATATCATTCTCTTGATCCAGGGAGCGACCCACAAGTTCAATATCCATATGGAACATCCATATACTAAGATCTTAGATTTTGATGATTAATCGGATAATTCTAAGGGGACGATTATTCCATCATCAGATGGCATAGATTCTATATTGCATCTGCACGTCCCAACTAATCAAGTCCGAGTACCCAAAACACAGAGCTGTTGACCCATGAATAGAATCTCACCCATAGTGAATTAAAGCACAAGAACTTGACTTCGTCAGTTCATCCACAAATGCTCAAGATTAAGAGCACCGGTTACTTAGTAGCATGAGGTGACTTGATCTCTTTTCTGTGATAGTACTATTTTAGAGATCACACCTACAACGGTCCTGTTCAATGCATGACACATGCACTAATGAGATAGATCCGGGAAAGCCCTCCCGTGACTTAGGTATGTCACCCTATATAGGAGAGTATCTCATTATAACTTCTACCAAGATGAAGTGCCCAGCTCCATCTTTCAGTTATGAACAAATATGATGTTTCCAGTTGTCCATGAATTAGACCTATCTGTGTGTAGACACTACACACCTAATTCATTTACTAGAAACAATGGGCCTTACACAACCATACATATATACATGTTTAAGCATAAAAGAGTCTTTTCATTAAATAACCAGTTAAATATCCAGTAACAAAAGATGAGAATGCAACTAGTGGGCTTTAGGGCATACACCAATCCCAACAAACTCCCACTTGCACTAAAGATCACTGCTTCCTAACCTAACACCCATAGACTCAACATGAGAAGTGAAGACTTTCTCAGTAAGAGTCTTAGTGAATGGGTCAGCTAAGTTATTTGCTGAAGCAATATGCTCCACCACTATCTCTCCATCCTGAATGAATTCCCGGATCAAGTGGTACTTTCTCTGAATGTGCTTGCCTTTCTTGTGATTCCTGGGCTCTTTGCACTGTGCTACAGCACCAGTGTTATCGCAGTACATGACAATCGGTTTATGCACTGCAGGAACAACTCCTAATTCCAACAGGAATTTTCTGAGCCATACCGCTTCCTTCGCAGCTTCCGATGCCGCCACATACTCTGCTTCCATGGTAGAATCAGCTATACAGGATTGCTTGACACTTCTCCATGATATAGCCCCTCCTGACAAAGTAAAGACGTACCCTGAGGTAGACTTTCTGGCATCACTACCAGATTGGAAATCAGAGTCTGTATACGCCAATGGCGTTAGATCATCTGCTCGAAAGGTTAGCATATAATCTTTCGTTCTCCGAAGATACTTGAATATATGCTTAACAGCTGTCCAATGCATAGGTCCAGGGTTTGACTGATATCTGCTAACCATGCCAACGGCAAAGCAAATATCTGGTCTAGTACATAACATAGCATACATGAGGCTTCCAACAGCGGATGCATATGGAACTCTCCTCATGGTCTCTATCTCTTCAGATGTCTTTGGACATTGATCTCGGGACAGTGGTACTCCATGTCTAGAAGGTAGGAGGCCCTTCTTGGAGTCATGCATGATAAACTTGACCAATATCTTCTCAATATAAGAAGATTGGGATAGGGCTAACATCTTATTCTTGCGATCACGCAAAAGCTTGATCCCTAAGATATAGCTGGCCTCACCCAAATCCTTCATCTGAAATTGAGAGGATAACCAAACCTTTGTGGATGACAATAAACCTACATCATTTCCTATGAGTAATATGTCATCTACATATAGAACCAAAAATGCAACTGCTTTCCCTTTTCCTTTCTTATACACACATGGTTCATCAATGTTTTGATCAAAGCCAAAGGATTTGACTGCCTGATTAAACTTGATGTTCCATGCTCTAGATGCTTGCTTAAGTCCATAGATGGACTTCTTAAGTTTACAAACCATGTTATCTTGGCCAATAGCAATGAAGCCCTCTGGTTGCATCATATAGATGCATTCGTCAAGACTTCCATTAAGAAAAGCTGTCTTGACATCCATCTGCCATATCTCGTAGTCATAATGACATGCGACGGCCAAGAGAATCCTTATGGACTTAAGCATAGCCACTGGTGAAAAGGTTTCCTCATAATCGATACCTTCTTTCTGAGTATATCCTTTCGCCACCAGTCTTGCTTTGAAGGTTTCCACCTTCCCATCCACTCCTCTCTTTCTCTTGTAGATCCACTTGCACCCTATGGGTTTGATCCCTTCAGGTGCATCTACAAGTTCCCAGACTTGATTGGAATACAAAGAATCCATTTCGGATTTCATCGCTTGCTGCCACATGTCAGCATCTATATCCGTTACTGCTTCATCGTAACTAGTAGGATCCTCAACCAGATCTCCAGAGTCTGTCTTAAAAGACACTCCTAGATATCTTTCTGGTTGTCTAGAAATTCTCCCACTACGACGAGGCTCCGGAGTGTTCAAAGGAATATCTTGTTCATCTACTGTCTCAGGATCTGGTACAGATGTTATAGGAGATCCCGGAAGAATCTCCTCAAGGGTTTCTTTACAACTAAGCTCTTGGTGCATCATGCAATCATCCTCCAAGTACCTAGCATGAGTGCTGATGAGCACTTTTTGCTCCTTTGGATGATAAAAGATGCACCTCTCGTTCCCTTAGGATACCCAATGAAGTAGCACATTTCCGATCTGGGTTCTAGCTTGGTAGCTTTATCATTCAGTACATAGGCTGGACAACCCCCAAATGTGGATATGATTTAAACTAGGTTTTCGACCTGTCCATATTTCTTGTGGTGTCCCTAGGTACTGACTTAGATGGTACCAGATTTAAAATGTATGCTGCTGCTTCTAAGGCATATCCCCAAAAAGATATAGGTAGGGTTGCATGACTCATCATGGACCTTACCATATCAAGAAGGGTACGGTTTTCTTCTCTCCGCTACACCATTTTGCTGGGGTGTACCCGGTGCAGACAACTGAGACACAATCCCATGTTGTGTGAGGTACTCCTTGAACTCACCCAGGAGGTACTCGCCACCTCGATCGGATCGAAGGGCTTTGATATGTTTTCCTAGTTGTAGCTCCGCCTCAGCCTTGAATTGTTTGAACTTATCAAACGCCTCAGACTTGCGTCGCATTAGGTATACATATCCATACCTAGAGTTAATCATCGGTGAAGGTGATGTAATACTCATACCCTCCTCGAGCCGGTTTGTTCATAGGACCACACACATCAGTGTGAATCAATTCTAACAACTCCTTTGACCTAAGTCCCTTTTCCAGAGAATGACCGTTTGGTCATCTTTCCCTTGAGACAAGATTCGCACTGAGGAAAAGGTTCGAAATCTAATGAGCTCAAGGGCCCATCTTCTACCAACCTCTGAATCCGTTTTGGGTTAATGTGACCCAAACGTAAGTGCCAAAGATATGTGTCATTGATTGAAGATACCTTCCTCTTAAGGGAAGTTGAGCTTTCTTGTTGTACATTATGCAGTGTAGGAGCAACAGGATATATATAAATAAGTTGTCATGTATTCTACCGGAACATATAATATTTCCATCTCTACTGATATCAATACCAGAATGGAAAGAAACTGAATAATTAAATTCAATTAATCTGGAAACTGAAATTAAATTCTTCCTCATGTCCGGAACATAGAAAACATTATTTAAAACTAATATCCTATTACATGGAAAATGTAAGGTAACTACTCCTACTGCAACTGCCCAAACTTTAGCTCCAGTTCCGACTCTAAAGGCAAATTCTCCTTTCTCAATTCTCTGCATTATCTGAAACCCCTGCAATGAATTGCAGATATGATTAGTGGCTCCTGAGTCTACTATCCATGAGTCAGTAGAATCAACCACTACACAAGTTTCAATGTAGTATGAAAAAGATGTACCTTTCTTAACTGAGGCTAGGAACTTGGGACAATCTTTCTTCCAATGACCTTTCAGGCCACACTTGAAGCATTTCCCTTTGACCTTTCAGGCCACACTTAAAATATCTAAAAGCCTCCAAACCAATTTAATATGAAGAATCAAAATAAAATTTCCTAAATTAGATCCTACTTACCAAATTAAATTACAATGCAAATATTGATGATTTGTGAGGCCCTAACTGCAAACAATGCAAATCTAGAAAAGTTTCTAAAAATCTGATGGATGCTGAAAAATTCTTAGTATGGAAAAACTTTTGCAGAGGACTGTTTTTACTGGACTGTACGACCTACCTAAGATGATCCAAACCTAAATCTAATCGCTGAAATTTGAACCTTGATGATGCATGAACACAAAAAAAAAAAAAAAGAAGTGAAAAAGGAATTAAGATGAAAAAGTAATTATCTCCTAAAGATGCCTAGTTGAACAGTTTTGTACTGAAAATCTGCTATGACCTTGCTAAGTACCCCTGTTTAGGGCACTGTTTAACCTTGCTAAGTACTCCAGTTTAGGGCACTGTTTAACTCACTTCCCGAGTGATTTTTTGGCTGAAATTTGGAAGTCTCAAATTCCTTATTATACATTTCAAATCTGCTATTTTTTCAGGACAAAATAATCACCTTTGCTTAGTTTTCAACTCGCGCACTTTTCAAACATAGCCTGCTGAAACTGTGCAGAATTTTTCACTATTCCCATACCAAGTCCAAATTTAATCTTTCTAATCATTCCACGAACTTTGATTTTCATCAACAAAACATAATTTTAAATATGAAACCTAATTCTAATGAATGCATTAATCACTTTCCAACCATAGATCATGCAAATAACATAAATAGAAAGTTTCTAATCTAACATTAAAGATGCAAATAGAATTCCTAATCAGTAAAGTTGCTACAAAATTAATCATAATATTAACTAAGATAAAAAGAAAAAAGGTGGAAAAATAAAAAAGGTGGAAAATATGTATCAAAGATCTAAAAATCAGACGATCATACAAGCATTTAAAATACGATTATGTAGTCGTTCTCTTCTCTTCTCTGAGTAGGAAAAATACATGTGATTACGAGATGTCTCTCGACTTTTAACTCATTTTTTTATTTTCAAAATCCTAGATCTAATCATGTGAAATATTGTCTCCAATCAAAACACATAAAAGAACTAGAAATAGAAAACTATACTACTTGCATAAAGAACATGCAGAATCACTCCAAGTAGTGTCTTTAATTGATCCTTGATCTTTGAGTACAAGAAAATTAATATTCTTCAATCTTTTTCATTCTCTAAATATCGCCTCTCAACTTATGCCTAAAAGATTTAAAAGAAAGAAGAAGAAAGGGACTTAGAGAGAGAGAGAGAGGAGATGGATGGAGTGGGGCTCTTGGACATGTGAACTAAAGGGAATCCAAGTGCTTGGACGTTCCACGTAATGGCTGGCTGCTTATATAGATTTTTTGTGCCCATAGGTTTGCTAAGAATTGTTTCCTAGTTAGGCTCTCCTTCCTTCCTTGCAAAGACTATGAGCTTAGGTTCCAAGAAGCTTCTTGGTTAGGAAAATATTCACTTCCAAAATAGTTCTCTTTATGAGCAAGTCTTGCCAAGTAGAGCTCCGAAATATTACAGGCGAGGATCCTCCAAATAACTTCAGAAATTGCCATGAATGAGGCTTCCATCTAGTGGACGTCCAAGGCATGTGTGCTTGGCTGGTCTTTTCCTCTTATGACAATCGTGTTGACAAAATCATGGAAAGATGAGATCTCATGTGTGTCCCATCTAGGGTCTTGTAGATCCACATGACAAGGCAAAGCAAATTGCATAAAATAATGGGATTCTTTCTCATGTAATCCACCATGTGAACCATAACTCATGGATTCATATAATAATGGGATTCATAAAATCCACCACGTGAGCATGAGTTTTAGTGGTGGGGACCATAACTCATAGATTCCTGAGTGCCACTTTGAAGTTGGATTTAAGAGTGGGTCCATGGCTTGACAAATATTCTCTTTATCTCTCTCAAATTCCACCAATGCGCAGGCCACGATTCTTGATTTCTCCTACAAATTGAAAGAAATAAATTCATCATTAATCATATGTGAGGAACATGAACATGAACCATGCATATATGGGACCCTAACATGCCTACTTGATGCATAAAAAATGACAAACTTTCCAAAACTAGCACATGATGCCAAAATTCGCAGGTATGCATTGATAAAGCCAAAAAACTAATTTTGGCGTGATGAATGAGATGAAAAATCCTAATTTTACAAAAGTCATGCAATTCAATGAATTTTGATCAATTCTGACAATTTTCCCAAAAATATCGCCAAATACATGTAATCATGAAATTAAGTGCAATTTTATGCAATTAAATATAATTAATTAAGTCCACAAATGCTCATGAAATGATGACCTAACTTTGTGGACTTATCATGATACTAGTTGTTAGAATATTATATGTGCTTCCGCATTAAATATGTAGTGATAGGTATCAGTGAGTAACCCTCACACTCGTAAAGTGATGGTTTTATCCTTCGTGATCCGGACTTGAATCGAGACAGGTACGAATTTCACGGGAGTACGCATGTCATACCTCGGGGATTGCCTTTGGCTAGGGAGTCTCAGGATCGGAATGTGACAAATAAGGAATGGGGTTGAGAAGGATGAAAGAATGATGCAAACCCAAGCAATCTTGCAAGTTCCAAATGCGAAGACAACGAAGAAGATCGTTTGCAAGAACTGCCTGGGGGCCTTCACCTTCGCCTCTAAATCGAACGAAAAGCCAGTTAAAGTAAAAGTTCATAAGACTATAAAAAAAAATTGAATGATCATAATAGGAAACAACTCATATCATTCATATCGACTGTAGTCAACTGTAGGCCAATCTAACACCAAATCGGCAAAAGATCACCAAACTTCTTGAACGAAATTCACATACATTTTGAAGTCATTCTACGAATTCATAAACTACAACACGTCTTTAAAATTGTAAGTAGAAACTCATAATCACATCCTAAAAATAAAGGAGCCACATTACCACAACCAACAAACCAATCACTACTGCACAACCTCAATCTCGACATCAAAACAGTGCACAAACCAAAAACAACCTTAAATCAATAAAATGGAAAGAGATAGAGAGAGAGAGAGAGAGAGAGAGAGAGAGAGAAACTGTTATCATTACAACAAAATCAAAATTAAAGGAACATAAAACGGATTAAAGCTTACATTCCGAAAGATCTTCACCTATGATGATGTAAAAGTCCCACATCGCTTATGAGGCTGCCCAGAGACTGGGCTATATGTGCAATGCCGTTTATGCTTAGTATGATGCGTTTTGCAGCTTAATGGGCTTCGAGAACAAAACCTTAAAGCCCGGGTCATGAATGGTGTGCCCTTCTGCCCTGAGCCAAAGAGGACAATATCATACTGGGTGATTCGGGTTGTTATAGAAATGGTATCAGAGCCGAGGGCGACTCTCCTCTTAAGTGTGGGTGGATCATGGATGTAAAAGTCCCACATCGCTTATGAGGCTGCCCAAAGATTGTGCTATATGTGCGATGTCGTCTATGCTTAGTATGATGCGTTTTGGAGCTTAATGGGCTCTGAGAACAAAACCTTGAGGCCTGGGTCATGAATGGTGCCCCCTTCCGCCCTACGCCAAAAAGGACAATATCATACTGGGTGATTCGGGTCGTCACAGATGCCCAGATACGGATATGGATACGGACACTAATATTGGGATCAGGGATACGACTCCTCACTTTTGAGAATATAGGACACGGATACAAATACGGGGGTTCAAATTTTTTCTTTAGATCACTTTTAAATAAATAGAATTATCATTATTTTGGTCCCTTTCTAGCATTTTTTTATGGTGAGAAGTAAAAATATTAAAAGAACTATATGAAATAAATGACTTTATAAGTAGGATGTATTAAACTTGCTCCACAGAATTGTCGATGCAGTAGTTAAACTTGTTCCTTAGAAGTATCGGTGAAGTATCAAGTACCAATACAAGTGTTGTATCGGTACGATACGGATATGTCGGGCTTGTACAAGTATCAGGGTATCATAGATCTTCACAAGAAATCATGTGAAAATCTTAGATTTGCGAATCCAGACCTCAGAAGAATTAAAAAATGCTGTGCATAACAGATCAAGTTTTGTAAGAACGAGGGTTTTTGGGGAAAGATTAGGGTTATCAGGGAGCGATTAGGGTTTTAGAGGAAACCATGAGAGAAGTCTTAACTGTAGAAATCAATAGAAAAGAATAAAAAAAGAAGTCTCAATAGATGTATATACATAAAAGTGACTTTATAGTGACGGATAATGGTATCCACTACTGTATATATGTTTAAGATAGCGAAAAGTACAATCCATTGTTGTATATATGAAAATTTTCGCACTTAGTAACAACAGATAATTGGTTCCGTTACTAAAAGGTAGACATGTAGTGGCAGACAAACTCTAAAAATGCTTACAGGCTACTTACGTTGCTGCAGATGATTAGATGTTGTTACATCTCGTCCCAAGTTAATCATGATCATTAGCACTAATAAATTAAGATTAGTGCAAATTAAGCATAACTGATCAACCTAATTATGGTTAATGACCATAATAAATTGAATTAGTCTCAAATGATTGAATTAGAATTTAATGAAATGAATTTGGATTGAAACAAAGTTATTGGAGTTAATTTGGAACTCAAGTGATAAGAACAAGGACTTTTCTGTAAATATGGATTTTTGCGTATTTCGTCGAATACAGTAACTCTTGATACCATTGCGTGTTTCTCAAAGAGTACGTTAACTTTCATAATAGGCTTGATTCCATTTGATCTCAAATGGATCAAATGAGTCTTGATTTGACTTAAAATGAAAATACGGCTGTGAAGGAGGGTTTAACTGCAAATTATAGTTTATAAAAAGGGTTCAGAACATCTCAAACTCCATTCACTCGATCATTCCAGCAGCAACAATAGAGAGCTCATGAACCCTAAGTTCATTTTCTTCACTAATTGCCAAACGAAGGTGTTGTACAAGTGAGTTAGGAAGAAAATCTATGCAACTTCATCTTCTTTCTCAACTTGTTTTCATATCTTGGTGTTAGAGTTGAGGGAAAGCTTTCAATTTCTCTTCATCCAGCTTTAAGGTGAGTGTTTAGTGATTTTTACAGAACTTTCAAGTTCTGTAGGTGAATTTGAATGGTTTTTAGCACAAACAACTCATGAAATTTTTTTTTTTTTTTTGTTTCATGGAATCACGGTTTGAATTTGGGGAGATTTCATCACAAAATCAAGCTACAAAGAGGGATTCTTGTTTATAAACTTCAAGCAAAGGCAAGTATATGCATTTTCATTGATTTAGGATGTTATTGAAGTTGTTAGAACTCATGGAGTTCAAATTCAAATTCTTGCTTTAGAAATTCTGAAGCACTGGGCACTGTTCGGCTGGCCGAACAGGTGACCGAACTCACCTGGGGGTCAATCTTGTGGAAATTCAGCTTCTGTAAAGCTGACCGTGAGGTGACCGAATTATGTCAGTTAGCCAAATTCTACAATTCGGCCAGCCGAATAGGTAGCCAAAATTCAAGGAAGACTTGTGAGCTTCTGGAATTGTGACCGTAGGAAACCAAATTTAAATTTGGTTAACCGAAAAATAGATTTCGGTCAGTCGAATAGGTGACCAAACTAATAACCGAATGCACTTGGGAAGTTGTCATAAATTTGAAGGTTCTGGAAAGCTGACTGATAGGTAGCCAATATATGTCGGCTAGCCGAATTCTAGAATTCGGCCAGCCGAACAGGTGACCGAAACTGGGAAAATTCAGAGTTAAATTCTGATTTTTCTGTATTGAATTAAAATGTTTGTTTCAAGGCAATTAATGATGTTTATACCTCCATAGGTGATAATTAAGAGGACTCTAATATACAAATTATATAAAATGTGATGTCCATCGAGAATAGCACGTACATTAGATAAGCAATGGTTACACATGAATGGTTGGTTGGAACTGATAAAGAAATGAGTAGAATTGTTCATTATCCTAATCCTCTCATTGAGTTGCTTTCATATTGTTAATCTCCAATCTAATGTGATTGGTGCTAATGTTTATTCTTTTCAATTGTTTTGAATGGAATTATGGAATTGAATTGAATTCAAAATGGGATTAAATATTGATTTGTATTGATTCTTGAGTCTGGCACTACATAGTTGTTTTATTAAAGCTCATGATAGAGCTGAAATGAGTTAATGTGATTATTCTTACTGCAGTAGATGGATTTGGGGCGTTCCGGAGCTCCGTGGTGATGCAAGTTGTCCCTGGCCCGGGCACTGGTAGATCCCATAACAAGAATAAATGAATAAATGATTCCTTCCTTTTTGGAAGATGGCAAAGTGAATGATTCCTTCCTTTTGGAAGACGTGAAATGAAATTCTATGGTAGTTG
>CM022944.1:88453970-88508996 GCA_012931725.1 Litsea cubeba
CCATATGGATCTTGAACTTGTGGGTCGCTCCCTGGATCAAGAGAATGATATCGGATGATGATTATAGTTAGATATGAAGTTCTAAGGTTTAGATGTAATCGGGAAGGTTGATAGTACATGTGATAACCTGACTCGATTAATGGATATACATAGAGGGGCATTCAGGTCATTACACTTAGTAGGTAGGTCGAAGACAAACGTCATTTTATGACGAGCTATTATATTATATTGTGTCCTTTGGATTCAACCATAACTCTTTGTGGAATGAGTTAAGGTTTAAAAATGGTCTTTATGTTGCTATGGGTTTAGCATGGACATTTTGGTCATTTTGGGAGCCATGGCAAATATGTCTTTTGGTCCCTTCTCTAGTCACTTACCAAGATTGGCATGGTTTCCTAAATGTTTGATACATTTGGATGAATTATTTTAGTGGAAAAATAATTTTGAGTTTAAATTCAAATAGGCCTTTGATGGCATACATGAATTTAATCTAGATAAATTGTATGTGGGCCATGGTGTGCATTATATGTGGGACGTCCTAATAGGATTTCCATGGGTAAGGTTTCCAATTTGAGTAGGTCTCTACTTGGAAAGTTGGACTCCTCTTTGGATTAGTATTCCTATGAGAAAGTTTCCTTTTTGGATTAGGAACTTAAAATTAGTAAGTGTTGTATACAGGTTACTAATTGGCATGGGAAGTTCTTTTGTTTCCTTTTCTAATTAGAGTGTTTCTTAAAGGAAATAAGTCTTTCCTTTCAGGACATCTATAGAATTAGAAGAGATAACTTTAGGAAAGGTTTCCAAAAGTTTCTATAAAAGAAACCAATCACCCCTTGGACGTCCAAACTTTGAAGAGCATAGAAGGTCCCACACGTCCAGCCCTTAAGCTCTTCTTCTTCATTGAAGAAAGTTGTAGGTCTGAGATTTTTCCTTGGAAAATAGTTCTCAATTCCTAGATTAAGATCCCACCATCTTAGCCAATCAGATTTGGAAGTGAGATAGGAGAAGATCAAAGGCTACACTACTGCAGAAAATTCCAGCAACTTTTTGCTAATTGCAAGTCTGAGTGGGCCTTTGGATCTATTTTTTCAGAGATTTGAAGTCTACAAATCTTCGAGGTATAGTCTTCTTCTTTCTCCTTAATTATACACTTGTTGGTCATGAATTCATGGAGTTCTCATGCGATCTCTATGGCTGATTTGCATGCTGCCCAAATCAGATTTTTTAAAATCTGTCATGACAATTAGCCATGAATGTCTTCCGCTAATTCAGATCTGAATCGCAGTTTCTTTCATGGTCAGAGCCACTCCATGTAAAATCATGATCCCATGTTGTGTATAATTAATCCTAGATTGATTATGGGCATGGTGGCACCCTATAAAGTTATGTTGTGATGCATGTTGTGTGCAAGTTTCATTAACATTGCTGGAATTTATTTTCCAGATTTGTTTAATGATGCACATAGTAGTTTGCATGCACTAACCTCTTTGTTTGCAGCCATGTATTACATCCTTGATGGTTCGCATGATTGTTATGTGGATTTGGATGTTTTTTTCATAGTTGGAAAGTGTACGATTGCGCGTTTAGCAATCATAGGAAGTTGTAATTCTTTCTTTACTTTTATTCCAACTAGTCTTGATGTAAGCTTTCTTGAAAAGCATAGGTATCTCCAATGTAATTTGGGTTTGTTTTTTGGGTTTGCTTGTATAAATTTAATTTATTGGAACAAGCAAGAAGAAGAAAGTTTCAAGAAAGGTTGCAAGTAACCGGATCCTTGGTGGGGAGGACAAGACTTCTTGGTGAAAGATGAGATCTATTCTTGATGTCCTAGTTCGATAAGGATAAGTCCGAAGAGCAAGGAGCCATCAAGGATTGCATACTTTTATTTGCTTTTAATATAGAATGCATGGATGAATGCTTTATATAATTGCTATAATTGTCACCTAGAAACATGGCCACCATTAGGTTCTAAAATTGGCATCTTTTTGTATTAGATTGTTTTTAGTTTGGCAAATTGTTTTAAACGGAACTTAGACCAGCACCTTTATTTGTCTAAGGTTTAAAATTGGATAGGGTTTAGTTTTCTTGGTACCCTTGGTTTCCAAAGAGGCTAAACTAAAATCTAATTAGATGCTACCTATGGGTTTCATAACCCAAGATAGGTTTTGATTCTTTGAAGGGATTTGCTCAAATGTTTTAAAGCAAAGGTTATTTATTTTTAAGATGACTTAAGTCATAAATTTAATTAACCAAGTTTGCTAGATTTAAAAAGAGCTTTTGAGTAAAACAATGTAAAGGTCAAAGTATAAACCCTAGTGATAAATAATCAAGTGGGAGAGGGGTTTTAGGAAAGACCCCACGGCCTTCCATTTTCGGTTCATGTTATCTCATTAAAGTGTTAGTGGAGAGCGGCCATCCCTTCGGTGGAGTTCTTTACTAAAGACCGCTTTGATGGGTTAATGGGTGAACTAATGTGAATATTCGTAATGAGGTGTTAGTAGAGCGGCCATCCCTTCGGTGGAGTTCTTTACTAAAGATCACTTCTATAGAATGTCAATGAAGTGTTGGTGGGAGCGGCCATCCCTTCGGTGGAGCTCTTTACTAAAGGTCACTTCTAGGATGATAAAAGTCTCTTCCCTTCGGAAGACTTAATCATAGACATTCTGGGAAATTTCATAAGATGGTTATACACTTGACATAAGACGGTAATGACCTCTCCTAGGAGTTAAGGGTTATTTGTCATATGAGGCCAAACCAATCAGTGATTGGACTACCACTGGATGTGTATCCAGATAGTGATAATCCAAATAAGTAGCCTTAATTCAACGTGACTGTAGGCTCGGCCATCCCTTCGATGGAGGGTCTATGAGGAGGTTGAAACACTGATACATTATGATTGGGTTGAATAATGTAAAAAGTTTTGTGCTTTGTTTTTCCTTTTATAACAAGCACCATATGCATATTACATATATACTGCATGTCTAATTATAAACCGTTTTATATCCAGAAAGAGATGGGTAAAGATTCTTTTAGTCCGTTGATGTGCATTCTTCGTGAGAACAAACTGACTGGCCCTAACTACGTAGATTGGAAAGAAATCTTGACATAGTACTCACTGCTGAGGAGTACAAGTATGTCTTGCTGGAAAACTGTCCGATATTGATGCTAATTCTACTGAGAAGCGAGAGGCTGAAGGAAATGGAAGAAAGCGAATAGCATGGCTAAATGCTACATGCTCGCTTCCATGTCCAACGTGTTGCAAACACAGCACGAGCATATGGACACAGCCTATGAAATCATGATGTCCTTGTCTGAGATGTTCGCAGACAAGAGCAGGCCAGCTAGGCAAGCTGCTATGAGGACTATCATGAATGCTAGGATGGCTGAGGGAACACCTGTCAGAGAGCATATGCTCAAGCTGATGGATTGTTTCAATGAAGCTGAGATTCTAGGGGCTGAGATTGATGCAGGGAGTCAACTGACATGATTCTCGAAACTTGCCGGATCTTTCAATCAGTTCAAGCTCAATTTCAATATGAGCAAGATGGACATGACTCTACCTGAGTTAATGAAAGAACTCCAGGCGGCAGAGGCCATCATGAAGCCCAAAGCCCAAGCTCATTTTTTCCAGTCTTCCTCTAAACTAACCCGAAAGGGAAGAAGTCAAGAAGAAGCATAAGGGAAAAGGGCAGAAAAAGACACACTGGTAATAAGAAGGACAAGGGTACAGATGGAAAGCCCAAAGGGAAATGCTTCAAGTGTGGCCTCAAAGGTCATTGGAAGAAAGATTGTCCCAAGTTCCTGGCCTCAGTTAAGAAAGGTACATCTTTTTCATACTACATTGAAACTTGTCTAGTGGTTTTCTACTGACTCATGGATAGTAGACTCAGGAGCCACTAATCATATCTGCAATTCATTGCAGGGGTTTCAGATAATGCAGAGAATTGAGAAAGGAGAGTTTGCCTTTAGAGTCGGAACTGGAGCTAAAGTTTGGGCAGTTGCAGTAGGAGTTGTTACCTTACATTTTCCATGTAATAGGATATTAGTTTTAAATAATGTTTTCTATGTTCCGGACATGAGGAAGAATTTAATTTCAGTTTCCAGATTAATTGAATTTAATTATTCAGTTTCTTTCCATTCTGGTGTTGATATCAGTAGAGATGGAAATATTATATGTTCCGGTAGAATACATGACAACTTATTTTATATATATCCTATTGCTCCCACACTGCATAATGTACACAAGAAAACTCAACTTCCCTTAAGAGGAAGGTATCTTCAATCAATGACACATATCTTTGGCACTTACGTTTGGGTCACATTAACCTAAAACGGATTCAGAGGTTGGTAGAAGATGGGCCTTAGCTCATTAGATTTCGAACCTTTTCCTCAGTGCGAATCTTGTCTCAAGGGAAAGATGACCAAACGGTCATTCTCTGGAAAGGGACTAAGGTCAAAGGAGTTGTTAGAATTGATTCACACTGATGTGTGTGGTCCTATGAACAAACCGGCTCGAGGAGGGTATGAGTATTACATCACCTTCACCGATGATTACTCTAGGTATGGATATGTATACTTAATGCGACGCAAGTCTGAGGCGTTTGATAAGTTCAAACAATTCAAGGCTGAGGCGGAGCTACAACTAGGGAAACATATCAAAGCCCTTCGATCTGATCGAGGTGGCGAGTACCTCCTGGGTGAGTTCAAGGAGTACCTCACACAACATGGGATTGTGTCTCAGTTGTCTGCACCGGGTACACCCCAGCAAAATGGTGTAGCAGAGAGAAGAAACCGTACCCTTCTTGATATGGTAAGGTCCATGATGAGTCATGCAACCCTACCTATATCTTTTTGGGGATATGCCCTAGAAGCAGCAGCATACATTTTAAATCTGGTACCTTCTAAATCAGTACCTAGGACACCGAAAGTGGACAGTCGAAAACCTAGTTTAAGACATATTCACATTTGGGGTTGTCCAGCCTATGTACTGAATGATAAAGCTACCAAGCTGGAACCCAGATCGGAAATGTGCTACTTCATTGGGTATCCTAAGGGAACGAGAGGTGGCATCTTTTATCATCCAAAGGAGCAAAAAGTGCTCATCAGCACTCATGCTAGGTACTTGGAGGATGATTGTATGATGCACCAAGAGCTTAGTTGTAAAGAAACCCTTGAGGAGATTCTTCCGGGATCTCCTATAACATCTGTACCAGATCCTGAGACAGTAGATGAACAAGATATTCCTTTAAACTCCGGAGCCTCGTCGTAGTGGGAGAATTTCTAGACAGCCAGAAAGATATCTAGGAGTGTCTTTTAAGACAGACTCTGAAGATCTGGTTGAGGATCCTACTAGTTATGATGAAGCAGTAACGGATATAGATGCTGACATGTGGCAGCAAGCGATGAAATCTGAAATGGATTCTTTGTATTCCAATCAAGTCTGGGAACTTGTAGATGCACCTGAAGGGATTAAACCCATAGGGTGCAAGTGGATCTACAAGAGAAAGAGAGGAGTGGATGGGAAGGTGGAAACCTTCAAAGCAAGACTGGTGGCGAAAGGATATACTCAGAAAGAGGGTATCGATTATGAGGAAACCTTTTCACCAGTGGCTATGCTTAAGTCCATAAGGATTCTCTTGGCCATCGCATGTCATTATGACTACGAGATATGGCAGATGGATGTCAAGACAGCTTTTCTTAATGGAAGTCTTGACGAATGCATCTATATGATGCAACCAGAGGGCTTCATTGCTAGTGGCCAAGATAACATGGTTTGTAAACTTAAGAAGTCCATTATGGACTTAAGCAAGCATCTAGAGCATGGAACATCAAGTTTAATCAGGCAGTCAAATCTTTGGCTTTGATCAAAACATTGATGAACCATGTGTGTATAAGAAAGGAAGTGGAAAAGCAGTTGCATTTTTGGTTCTATGTAGATGACATATTACTCATAGGAAATGATGTAGGTTTATTGTCATCCACAAAGGTTTGGTTATCCTCTCAATTTCAGATGAAGGATTTGGGTGAGGCCAGCTATATCTTAGGGATCAAGCTTTTGCGTGATCGCAAGAATAAGATGTTAGCCCTATCCCAATCTTCATATATTGAGAAGATATTGGTCAAGTTTAACATGCATGACTCCAAGAAGGGCCTCCTACCTTCTAGACATGGAGTACCACTGTCCCGAATCAATGTCCAAAGACATCTGAAGAGATAGAGAGCATGAGGAGAGTTCCATATGCATCCGCTGTTGGAAGCCTCATGTATGCTATGTTATGTACTAGACCAGATATTTGCTTTGCCGTTGGCATGGTTAGCAGATATCAGTCAAACCCTGGACCTATGCATTGGACAGCTGTTAAGCATATATTCAAGTATCTTCGGAGAACGAAAGATTATATGCTAACCTTTCGAGCAGATGATCTAACGCCATTGGCGTATACAGACTCTGATTTCCAATCTGATAGTGATGCCAGAAAGTCTACCTCAGGGTACGTCTTTACTTTGTCAGGAGGGGCTATATCATGGAGAAGTGTCAAGCAATCCTGTATACTGATTCTACCATGGAAGCAGAGTATGTGGCGGCATCGGAAGCTGCGAAGGAAGCGGTATGGCTCAGAAAATTCCTGTTGGAATTGGGAGTTGTTCCTGTGCATAAACCGATTGTCATGTACTGCGATAACACTGGTGCTGTAGCACAGTGCAAAGAGCCCAGGAATCACAAGAAGGCAAGCACATTCAGAGAAAGTACCACTTGATCCGGGAATTCATTCAGGATGGAGAGATAGTGGTGGAGCATATTGCTTCAGCAAATAACTTAGCTGACCCATTCACTAAGACTCTTACTAGAAAGTCTTCACTTCTCATGTTGAGTCTATGGGTGTTAGGTTAGGAAGTAGTGATCTTTAGTGCAAGTGGGAGTTTGTTGGATTGGTTGTATGCCCTAAAGCCCACTAGCTGCACTCTCATCTTTTGTTACTGGATATTTACTGGTTATTTAATGGAAAGACTCTTTTATGCTTAAACATGTATATATGTATGGTTGTGTAAGGCCCATTGTTTCTAGTAAATGAATTAGGTGTGTAGTGTCTACACACAGATAGGTCTAATTCATGGACACTGGAAACATCATATTTGTTCATAACTGAAAGATGGAGCTGGGCACTTCATCTTGGTATAAGTTATAATGAGAGACTCTCCTGTATTCAGGGTGACTTACCTAAGTCCTGGGAGGGCTTTCCCGGATTCATCTCATTAGTGCATATGCAATGCATTGAACAGGACCATGGTAGGTGTAATCTCTACAATAGTACTATCACAGAGAGAGATCAAGTCACCTCATGCTACTGAGTGAACCGGTGCTCTTAATCTTGAGCATTTGTGGATGAACTGACGAAGTCAAGTTCTTGTTGCTTTAATTCACTATGGGTGAGATTCTTTTCATCGGTCAACAGCTCTGTTTTTGGTACTCGGACTTGATTAGTTGGGACGTGCAGATGCAATATAGAATCTATGCCATCTGATGATGGAATAATCGTCCCCTTAGAATTATCCGATTAATCATCAAAATCTAAGATCTTAGTATATGGATGTTCCATATGGATATTGAACTTGTGGGTCGCTCCCTGGATCAAGAGAATGATATTCGAATGATGATTATGTTAAGGATATGAAGTTCTAAGGTTTAAATGTAATCGGGAAGGTTGATAGTACATGTGATAACCGACTCGATTATGGCTGTTACATAGAGGGGCATTCAGGTCATTACACTTAGTAGGTCGAAGACAACCGTCATTTTATGACGAGCTTATTATATTATACATTTGTCCTTGGAGTTCAACCATAACTCTTTAGTGGAATGCGTTAAGGTTAAATGGTCTTTATGTTGCTATGGGTTAGCATGGACATTTTTGGTCATTTTGGGAGCACAATGGCAAATATGTCTTTTGGTCCCTTTCTCTAGTCACTTACAAGATTGGCATGGTTTCCTAAAATGTTTTAGATAACCTTTGGTATGAATTATTTTAGTGGAAAAATAATTTTGAGTTTAAATTCAAATAGGCATTTGATGGCATACATGGAATTAACTCTAGATAAATTGTAATGTGGGCCATAGTGTGCATTATCACTGAGGGACGTCCATAATAGGATTTCCATGGGTAAGGTTTCCAATTTTAAAGTAGGTCTCTCTACTTGGAATGTTGGACTCCTCTTTGGATTAGTATTCCTATGAGAAGTTTCCTTTTTGGATTAGGAACTTAAAATTAGTAAGTGTTCTACAACTAGGATTACTAATTGCATGGGAAGTTCCTTTTGGTTTCCTTTTCTAATTAGAGTGTTTCTTAAAGGAAATAATCTTTCCTTTTGGACATCAATGAGAATTAGGAGAGATAACTTTTAGGAAAGGTTTCCTCAAAGTTTCTATAAAAGAAACCACACCCTTGGACGTCCAACACTTGAAGACAAGAGTCCCACACGTCCAGCCCTTGGTTTCTTCTTCATTGAAGAAATTAAGGTCTGAGATTTTTCCTTGGAGAAATACTTCTGATTCCTAGATTAAGATCCCACCATCTTAGCCAATCAGATTTGGAAGTGAGATAGAGAAGAAGATCAAAGGCAATACTAGTGCAGAAAATTCCAGCAACTTGTTTGCTAATTGCAAGTCTGAGTTCGGGCCTTTGGATCTATTTTTTCAGAGATTTGAAGTCTACAAATCTTCGAGGTATAGTCTTCTTCATTCTCCTTAATTATACACTTGTTGGTCATGAATTCATGGAGTTCTCATGCGATCTATGGCTGATTTATGCTGCCAAATCAGATTTTTTAAAATCTGTCATGTTACAAATTAGCCATGAATGTCTTCCGCTAATTCAGATCTGAATCGCAGTTTCTTTCAGTGGTATCAGAGCCACTCCATGTGAAATCATGATCCCATGTTGTGTATAATTAATCCTAGATTGATTATGGGTATGGTGGCACCCTATTAAAGTTATGTTGTGATGCATGTTGTGTGCAAGTTTCATTAACATTGCTGGAATTTATTTTCCAGATTTGTTTAATGATGCACATAGTGTTTGCATGCACTAACCTCTTTGTTTGCAGCCATGTATTGCATCCTTGATGGTTCGCATGATTGTTATGTGGATTTGGATGTTTTTTCATTAGTTGGAAAGTGTACGATTGCGCGTTTAGCAATCATAGGAAGTTGTAATTCTTTCTTTACTTTTATTTCCAACTTAGTCTTGATGTAAGTTTTCTTGAAAAGCATAGGTATCTCAATGTAATTTGGGGTTTTGTTTTTATGGGTTTGCTTGTATAAATTTAATTATTGGAAACAAGCAAGAAGAAGAAAGTTTCAAGAAAGGTTGCAAGTAACCGGAATTCCTTAGTGGTGGAGGAGACAAGACTTCTTGGTGAAAGATGAGACATTATTTCTTGATGTCCTAAGTTCGATAAGGATTAGGAAGTCCGAAAGAGCAGGAGCCATCAAGGATTGCATACTTTTATTTGCTTTTTATATATAGGAATGCATGGATGAATGCTTTATATAATTGCTATAATTTGTCACCTAGAAACATGGCCACCATTAGGTTCTAAAATTGGCATCTTTTATTGTATTAGATTGTTTTTAGTTTGGCAAATTGTTTTTAACTGGACTTAGACCAGCACCTTCTATTTGTCTAAGGTTTACAAATTGGATCGGGTTTAGTTTATGCTGGTACCCTTGGTTTCCAAAGAAGGCTAAACTAAAATCTAATTAGATGCTACCTATGGGTTTTCATAACCCAAGATAGGTCTGTTGACTCTTTTAAGGGATTTGCTCAAATGTTTTAAAGCAAAGGTTATTTAATTTAAGATGACTTAAGTCATAAATTTAATTACCAAGTTTTGCTAGATTTAAAAAGAGCTTTTGAGTAAACAATGTAAAGGTCAAAAAGTATAAACCCTAGTGATAAATAATCAAGTGGGAGAGGGGTTTAGGAAAGACCCCACGGCCTTCCATTTCGGTTCATGTTATCTTCATTAAGGTGTTAGTAGGAGCGGCCACCCCTTCCGGTGGAGTTCTTACTAAAGACCGCTTTGATGGGTTAATGGGTGAACTAATGGAATATTCATATGAGGTGTTAGTAGGAGCGGCCATCCCTTTCGGTGGAGTGCTTTACTAAGATCACTTCTATAGAATGTCAATGAAGTTTTGGTGGGAGCGGCCATCCCTTCGGTGGAGCTCTTTACTAAAGGTCACTTCTAGGATGAGATAAAAGTCTCTCCCTTCGGAGACTTAATCATAGGACATTCTGGGAAATTTCATAAGAAATGGTTATACACTTGACATAAGACGGTAATAACCTCTCCCTAGAGTTATAAGGTTATTTTGTCATATGAGGCCAAACCAATCAGTGATTGGACTACCACTGGATAGTGTATCCAGATAGTGATAATCCAAATAAGTCTGCCTTAATTCAACGTGACTGTAGGCTCGGCCATCCCCTTCGATGGATGGTCTATGAGGAGGTTAAACACTGATACATTATGATTGGGGGTTGAATAATGAAAAAAGTTTTGTGCTTTGTTTTTCCTTTTGTAACAAGCACCATATGCATATTACATATATACTGCATGTCTAATTATAAACCGTTTTATATCCAGAAAGAGATGGGTAAGACTCTTTTAGTCCGTTGATGTGCATTCTTCGTGAGAACAAACTGACTGGCCCCTAACTACGTAGATTGGAAAAGAAATCTTGACATAGTACTCACTGCTGAGGAGTACAAGTATGTCTTGCTGGAAAACTGTCCCGATATTGATGCTAATTCTACTGATGACCAGCGAGAGGCTGAGAGGAAATGGAAGAAAGCGAATAGCATGGCTAAATGCTACATGCTCGCTTCCATGTCCAACGTGTTGCAAAACGCACCGAGCATATGGACACAGCCTATGAAAATCATGATGTCCTTGTCTGAGATGTTTCGCAGACAAGAGGCAGGCCAAGCTGCTATGAGGACTATCATGAATGCTAGGATGGCTGAGGGAACACCTGTCAGAGAGCAATATGCTCAAGCTGATGGATTGTTTTCAATGAAGCTCAGATTGATGCTGGGAGTCAAACTGACATGATTTCTCGAAAACTCTGCCGGACTCTTTCAATCAGTTCAAGCTCATTTCAATATGAGCAAGATGGACAATGACTCTACCTGAGTTAATGAAAGAACTCCAGGCGGCAGAGGCCATCATGAAGCCCAAAGCCCAAGCTCATTTTTTCCAGTCTTCCTCTAAACCAAACCCGAAAGGGAAGAAGTTCAAGAAGAGCAGAATAAGGGAAAAGGGCAGAAAAAGGACAATGCTGGAAATAAGAAGGGCAAGGGTACAGATGGAAAGCCTAAAGGGAAATGCTTCAAGTGTGGCCTCAAAGGTCATTGGAAGAAAGATTGTCCCAAGTTCCTGGCCTCAGTTAAGAAAGGTACATCTTTTTCATACTACATTGAAACTTGTCTAGTGGTTGATTCTACTGACTCATGGATAGTAGACTCAGGAGCCACTAATCATATCTATAATTCATTGCAGGGGTTTCAGATAATGCAGAGAATTGAGAAAGGAGAGTTTGCCTTTAGAGTCGGAACTGGAGCTAAAGTTTGGGCAGTTGCAGTAGGAGTAGTTACCTTACATTTTCCATGTAATAGGATATTAGTTTTAAATAATGTTTTCTATGTTCCGGACATGAGGAAGAATTTAATTTCAGTATCCAGATTAATTGAATTTAATTATTCAGTTTCTTTCCATTCTGGTATTGATATCAGTAGAGATGGAAATATTATATGTTCCGGTAGAATACATGACAACTTATTTTATATATATCCTATTGCTCCCACACTGCATAATGTACAACAAGAAAGCTCAACTTCCCTTAAGAGGAAAGGTATCTTCAATCAATGACACATATCTTTGGCACTTACGTTGGGTCACATTAACACTAAAACGGATTCAGAGGTTGGTAAGTAGATGGGCCTCTAAGCTCATTGATTTCGAACCTTTTCCTCAGTGCGAATCTTGTCTCAAGGGAAAGATGACCAACGGTCATTCTCTGGAAAGGGACTAAGGTCAAAGTAGTTGTTAGAATTGATTCACACTGATGTGTGTGGTCCTATGAACAAACCGGCTCGAGGAGGGTATGAGTATACATCACCTTCACCGATGATTACTCCTAGGTATGGATATGTATACTTAATGCGACGCAAGTCTGAGGCATTTGATAAGTTCAAACAATTCAAGGCTGAGGCGGAGCTACAACTAGGAAAACATATCAAAGCCCTTCGATCTGATCGAGGTGGCGAGTACCATCCTGGGTGAGTTCAAGGAGTACCTCACACAACATGGGATTGTGTCTCAGTTGTCTGCACCGGGTACACCCCAGCAAAATGGTGTAGCGGAGAGAAGAAACCGTACCCTTGTTGATATGGTAAGGTCCATGATGAGTCATGCAACCCTACCTATATCTTTTTGGGGATATGCCCTAGAAGCAGCAGCATACATTTTAAATCTGGTACCTTCTAAATCAGTACCTAGGACACCCCAAGAAATGTGGACAAGTCGAAAACCTAGTTTAAGACATATTCACATTTGGGGTTGTCCAGCCTATGTACTGAATGATAAAGCTACCAAGCTGGAACCCAGATCGGAAATGTGCTACTTCATTGGGTATCCTAAGGAAACGAGAGGTGGCATCTTCTAACATCCAAAGGAGCAAAAAGTGCTCATGAGAACTCATGCTAGGTACTTGGAGGATGATTGTATGATGCACCAAGAGCTTAATTGTAAAGAAACCCTTGAGGAGATTCTTCCGGGATCTCCTATAACATCTGTACCAGATCCTGAGACAGTAGATGAACAAGATATTCCTTTAAACACTCCGGAGGCCTCGTCGTAGTGGGAGAATTTCTAGACAGCCAGAAAGATATCGAGGAGTGTCTTTTAAGACAGACTCTGAAGATCTGGTTGAGGATCCTACTAGTTATGATGAAGCAGTAACGGATATAGATGCTGACATGTGGCAGCAAAGCGATGAAATCTGAAACGGATTCTTTGTATTCCAATCAAGTCTGGGAACTTGTAGATGCACCTGAAGGGATTAAACCCATAGGGTGTAAGTGGATCTACAAGAGAAGAGAGGAGTGGATGGGAAAGGTGGAAACCTTCAAAGCAAGACTGGTAGGCGAAGAATATACTCAGAAAGAGGTAATCGATGTATGAGGAAACCTTTTCACCAGTGGCTATGCTTAAGTCCATAAGGATTCTCTTGGCCATCGCATGTCATTATGACTACGAGATATGGCAGATGGATGTCAAGACAGCTTTTCTTAATAGAAGTCTTGACGAATGCATCTATATGATGCAACCAGAGGGCTTCATTGCTAGTGGCCAAGATAACATGGTTTGTAAACTTAAGAAGTCCATTTATGGACTCAAGCAAGCATCTAGAGCATGGAACATCAAGTTTAATCAGGCAGTCAAATCCTTTGGCTTTGATCAAACATTGATGAACCATGTGTGTATAAGAAAGGAAAGTGGGAAAGCAGTTGCATTTTTGGTTCTGTATGTAGATGACATATTACTCATAGGAAATGATGTAGGTTTATTGTCATCCACAAAGGTTTGGTTATCCTCTCAATTTCAGATTAAGGATTTGGGTGAGGCCAGCTATATCTTAGGGATCAAGCTTTTGCGTGATCGCAAGAATAAGATGTTAGCCTTATCTCAATCTTCATATATTGAGAAGATATTGGTCAAGTTTAACATGCATGACTCCAAGAAGGGCCTCCTACCATCTAGACATGGAGTACCACTGTCCCGAGATCAATGTCCAAAGACATCTGAAGAGATAGAGACCAAGAGGAGAGTTCCATACGCATCCGCTGTTGGAAGCCTCATGTATGCTATGTTATGTACTAGACCAGATATTTGCTTTGCCGTTGGCATGGTTAGCAGATATCAGTCAAACCCTGGACCAATGCATTGGACAGCTGTTAAGCATATATTCAAGTATCTTCGGAGAACGAAAGATTATATGCTAACCTTTCGAGCAGATGATCTAACGCCATTGGCGTATACAGACTCTGATTTCCAATCTGATAGTGACGCCAGAAAGTCTACCTCAAGGTACGTCTTTACTTTGTCAGGAGGGGCTATATCATGGAGAAGTGTCAAGCAATCCTGTACTACTGATTCTACCCTGGAAGTAGAGTATGTGGCGGCATCGGAAGCTGCGAAGGAAGCGGTATGGCTCAGAAAATTCCTGTTGGAATTGGGAGTTGTTCCTGCAGTGCATAAATCGATTGTCATGTACTGCGATAACACTGGTGCTGTAGCACAGTGCAAAGAGCCCAGGAATCACAAGAAAGGCAAGTACATTCAGATAAAGTACCACATGATCCGGGAATTCATTCAGGATGGAGAGATAGTGGTGGAGCATATTGCTTCGGTAAATCACTTAGCTGACCCATTCACAAAGACTCTTACTGAGAACGTCTTCACTTCTCATGTTGAGTCTATGGGTGTTAGGTTAGGAAGTAGTGATCTTTAGTGCAAGTGGGAGTTTGTTGGGATTGGTGTATGCCCTAAAGCCGCACTAGCTGCACTCTCATCTTTTGTTACTGGATATTTACTGGTTATTTAAATGAAAGACTCTTTATGCTTAAACATGTATATATGTATGGTTGTGTAAGGCCCATTGTTTCTAGTAAATGAATTAGGTGTGTAGTGTCTACACACAGATAGGTCTAATTCATGGACAACTGGAAACATCATATTTGTTCATAACTGAAAGATGGAGCTGGGCACTTCATCTTGGTATAAGTTATAATGAGAGACTCTCCTGTATTCAGGGTGACTTACCTAAGTCATGGGAGGGCTTCCGGATTCATCTCATTAGTAGCATATGCAATGCATTGAACAGGACCATGGTAGGTGTGATCTCTAAAATAGTACTATCACAGAGAGAGATCAAGTCACCCCATGCTACTGAGTGACCGGTGCTCTTAATCTTGAGCATTTGTGGATGAACTAACGAAGTCAAGTTCTTGTGCTTTAATTCACTATGGGTGAGATTCTTTTCATGGGTCAACAGCTCTGTGTTTTGGGTACTCGGACTTGATTAGTTGGGACGTGCAGATGCAATATAGAATCTATGCCATCTGATGATGGAATAATCGTCCCCTTAGAATTATCCGATTAATCATCAAAATCTAAGATCTTAGTATATGGATGTTCCATATGGATATTGAACTTGTGGGTCGCTCCCTGGATCAAGAGAATGATATTCGAATGATGATTATGTAAAGGATATGAAGTTCTAAGGTTTAAATGTAATCGGGAAGGTTGATAGTACATGTGATAACCTGACTCGATTATGGATGTTACATAGAGGGGCATTCAGGTCATTACACTTAGTAGGTCGAAGACAACCGTCATTTTATGACGAGCTTATTATATTATATAATTGTCCTTGGAGTTCAACCATAACTCTTTAGTGGAATGAGTTAAGGTTAAAATGGTCTTTATGTTGCTATAGGTTTAGCATGGACATTTTGGTCATTTTGGGAGCCAATGGCAAATATGTCTTTTGGTCCCTTCTCTAGTCACTTTCCAAGATTGGCATGGTTTCCTGAAATGTTTAGATAACATTTGGATGAATTATTTTAGTGGAAAAATAATTTTGAGTTTAAATTCAAATAGGCCTTTGATGGCATACATGAATTTAACTCTAGATAAATTGTATGTGGGCAATGGTGTGCATTAATATGTGGGACGTCCATAATAGGATTTCCATGGGTAAGGTTTCCAATTTTAAGTAGGTCTCTCTACTTGAAAGGTTGGAGTCCTCATTAGATTAGTATTCCTATGAGAAAGTTTCCTTTTTGGATTAGGAACTTAAAATTAGTAAGTGTTGTATAACTAGGATTACTAATTGCATGGGAAGTTCCTTTTAGTTTCCTTTTCTAATTAGAGTGTTTCTTAAAGGAAATAAATCTTTCCTTTTTGGACATCAATGAGAATTAGGAGAGATAAACTTTTAGGAAAGGTTTCCTCAAAGTTTCTATAAAAGAAACCAACAAGCCCTTGGACGTCCAACACTTTGATAGCTTCCAAGGAGTCCCACACGTCCAGCCTTGGAGTAGTTTCTTCTTCATTGAAGAAAACTTTGAGATCTGAGATTATTCCTTGGAGAAATAATTCTTAATTCCTAGATTAAGATCCCACCATCTTAGCCAATCAGATTTGGAAGTGAGATATAGAAGAAGATCAAAGGCAATACTAGTGCAGAAAATTCCAGCAACTTGTTTGCTAATTGCAAGTCTGAGTTCGGGCCTTTGGATCTATTTTTTCAAAGATTTGAGGTCTACAAATCTTCGAGCTAATAGTCTTCTTCATTCTCCTTTAATTATACACTTCTTGGTCATGAATTCATGGAGTTCTCATGCGATTACTATGGCTGATTTATGCTGTCCAAATCAGATTTTTTTTTTAAATCTGTCATGTTACAAATTAGCCATGAATGTCTTCTGCTAATTCAGATCTGAATCGCAATTTCTTTCAATGGTATCAGAGCCACTCCATGTGAAATCATGATCCCATGTTGTGTATAATTAATCCTAGATTGATTATGGGTATGGTGGCGCCCTATTAAAGTTATGTTGCGATTCATGTTGTGTGCAAGTTTCATTAACATTGCTGGAATTTATTTTCCAGATTTGTTTAATGATGCACATAGTGTGTTTGCATGCACTAACCTCTTTGTTTGCAGCCATGTATTACATCCTTGATGGTTCGCATGATTGTTATGTGGATTTGGATGTTTTTTCAATAGTTGGAAAGTGTACGATTGCACGTTTAGCAATCATAGGAAGTTGTAATTCTTTCTTTACTTTTATTCCAACTAGTCTTGATGTAAGCTTTCTTGAAAAGCATAGGTAGCTCCAATGTAATTTGGGGTTTTGTTTTTTATGGGTTTGCTTGTATAAATTTAATTTATTGGAACAAGCAAGAAGAAGAAAGTTTCAAGAAAGGTTGCAAGTAACCGGATTCCTTAGTGGTGGAGGAGACAAGACTTCTTGGTGAAAGATGAGACCTATTCTTGATGTCCTAGTTCGATAAGGATTAGAAGTCCGAAGAGCAGGGAGCCATCAAGGATTGCATACTTTTATTTACTTTTATATATGGAATGCATGGATGAGTGCTTTATATAATTGTTATAATTGTCACCTAGAAACATGGCCACCATTAGGTTCTAAAATTGGCATCTTTATTGTATTAGATTGTTTTTAGTTTGGCAAATTGTTTTAAACGGAACTTAGACCAGCACCTTCTATTTGTCTAAGGTTCAAAATTGGATAGGGTTTAGTTTATCTTGGTACCCTTGGTTTCCAAAGAAGGCTAAACTAAAATCTAATTAGATGCTACCTATGGGTTTTCATAACCCAAGATAGGTTTTTGACTCTTTGAAGGGATTTGCTCAAATGTTTTAAAGCAAAGGTTATTTAATTTTAAGATGGCTTAAGTCATAAATTTAATTAACCAAGTTTGCTAGATTTAAAAAGAGCTTTTGAGTAAAACAATGTAAAGGTCAAAAAGTATAAACCCTAGTGATAGATAATCAAGTGGGAGAGGGGTTTAGGAAAGACCCCACGGCCTTCCATTTTCGGTTCATGTTATCTCATTAAGGTGTTAGTAGGAGCGGCCACCCCTTCGGTGGAGTTCTTTAATTAAAGACCGCTTTGATGGGTTAATGGGTGAACTAATGTGAATATTCGTAATGAGGTGTTAGTAGGAGCGGCCATGCCTTCGGTGGAGTTCTTTACTAAAGATCACTTCTATAGAATGTCAATGAAGTGTTGGTGGGAGCGGCCATCCCTTCGGTGGAGCTCTTTACTAAAGGTCACTTCTAGGATGGATAAAAGTCTCTTCCCTTCGGAAGACTTAATCATAGACATTCTGGGTAATTTCATAAGAGATGGTTATACACTTGACATAAGATGGTAATAACCTCTCCCTAGGAGTTAAAGGGTTATTTGTCATATGAGGCCAAACCAATCAGTGATTGGACTACCACTGGATATCTGTCCAGATAGTGATAATCCAAATAAGTCTGCCTTAATTTAACGTGACTGTAGGCTCGGCCATCCCTTCGATGGAGGGTATATGAGGAGGTTGAAACACTGATACATTATGATTGGGGTTGAATAATGTAAAAAGTTTTTGTGCTTTGTTTTTCCTTTTGTAACAAGCACCATATGCATATTACATATATACTGCATGTCTAATTATAATCCGTTTTATATCCAGAAAGAGATGGGTAAACACTCTTTTAGTCCGTTCATGTGCATTCTTCGTGAGAATAAACTGACTGGCCCTAACTACGTAGATTGGAAGAGAAATCTTGACATAGTACTCACTGCTGAGGAGTACAAGTATGTCTTGCTAGAAAACTGTCCCGATATTGATGCTAATTCTACTGATGACCAGCGAGAGGCTGAGAGGAAATGGAAGAAAGCGAATAGCATGGCTAAATGCTACATGCTCGCTTCCATGTCCAACGTGTTGCAAACACAGCACGAGCATATGGACACAGCCTATGAAATCATGATGTCCTTGTCTGAGATGTTCGCAGACAAGAGCAGGCCAGCTGCTATGAGGACTATCATGAATGCTAGGATGGCTGAGGGAACACCTGTCAGAGAGCATATGCTCAAGCTGATGGATTGTTTCAATGAAGCTCAGATTCTAGGGGCTGGGATTGATGCTGGGAGTCAAACTGACATGATTCTCGAAACTCTGCCGGACTTTTTCAATCAGTTCAAGCTCAATTTCAATATGAGCAAGATGGACATGCCTCTACCTGAGTTAATGAAAGAACTCCAGGCGGCAGAGGCCATCATGAAGCCCAAAGCCCAAGCTCATTTTTTCCAGTCTTCCTCTAAACCAAACCCGAAAGGGAAGAAGTTCAAGAAGAAGCAGAATAAGGGAAAAGGGTGAAAAAGGACAATGCTGGAAATAAGAAGGGCAAGGGTACAGATGGAAAGCCCAAAGGGAAATGCTTCAAGTGTGGCCTCAAAGGTCATTGGAAGAAAGATTGTCCCAAGTTCCTGGCCTCAGTTAAGAAAGGTACATCTTTTTCATACTACATTGAAACTTGTCTAGTGGTTGATTCTACTGACTCATGGATAGTAGACTCAGGAGCCACTAAACATATCTGCAATTCATTGCAGGGGTTTCAGATAATGCAGAGAATTGAGAAAGGAGAGTTTGCCTTTAGAGTCGGAACTGGAGCTAAAGTTTGGGCAGTTGCAGTAGGAGTAGTTACCTTACATTTTCCATGTAATAGGATATTAGTTTTAAATAATGTTTTCTATGTTCCGGACATGAGGAAGAATTTAATTTCAGTTTCCAGATTAATTGAATTTAATTATTCAGTTTCTTTCCATTCTGGTATTGATATCAGTAGAGATGGAAATATTATATGTTCCGGTAGAATACATGACAACTTATTTTATATATATCCTATTGCTCCCACACTGCATAATGTACAACAAGAAAGCTCAACTTCCCTTAAGAGAAAGGTATCTTCAATCAATGACACATATCTTTGGCACTTACGTTTGGGTCACATTAACCTAAAACGGATTCAGAGGTTGGTAGTAGATGGGCCTCTAAGCTCATTAGATTTCGAACCTTTTCCTCAGTGCGAATCTTGTCTCAAGGGAAAGATGACCAAACGGTCATTCTCTGGAAAGGGACTAAGGTCAAAGTAGTTGTTAGAATTGATTCACACTGATGTGTGTGGTCCTATGAACAAACCGGCTCGAGGAGGGTATGAGTATTACATCACCTTCACCGATGATTACTCTAGATATGGATATGTATACCTAATGCGACGCAAGTCTGAGGCGTTTGATAAGTTCAAACAATTCAAGGCTGAGGCGGAGCTACAACTAGGAAAACATATCAAAGCCCTTCGATCTGATCGAGGTGGCGAGTACCTCCTGGGTGAGTTGAAGGAGTACCTCACACAACATGGGATTGTGTCTCAGTTGTCTGCACCGGGTACACCCCAGCAAAATGGTGTAGCGGAGAGAAGAAACCATATCCTTGTTGATATGGTAAGGTCCATGATGAGTCATGCAACCCTACCTATATCTTTTTGGGGATATGCCCTAGAAGCAGCAGCATATATTTTAAATCTGGTACCTTCTAAATCAGTACCTAGGACACCTCAAGAAATGTGGACAAGTCGAAAACCTAGTTTAAGACATATTCACATTTGGGGTTGTCCAGCCTATGTACTGAATGATAAAGCTACCAAGCTGGAACCCAGATCGGAAATGTGCTACTTCATTGGGTATCCTAAGGAAACGAGAGGTGGCATCTTTTATCATCCGAAGGAGCAAAAAGTGCTCATCAGCACTCATGTTAGGTACTTGGAGGATGATTGTATGATGCACCAAGAGCTTAGTTGTAAAGAAACCCTTGAGGAGATTCTTCCGGGATCTCCTATAACATCTGTACCAGATCCTGAGACAGTAGATGAACAAGATATTCCTTTAAACACTCCAGAGCCTCGTCGTAGTGGGAGAATTTCTAGACAGCCAGAAAGATATCTAGGAGTGTCTTTTAAGACAGACTCTGAAGATCTGGTTGAGGATCCTACTAGTTATGATGAAGCAGTAACGGATATAGATGCTGACATGTGGCAGCAAGCGATGAAATCTGAAATGGATTCTTTGTATTCCAATCAAGTCTGGGAACTTGTAGATGCACCTGAAGGGATTAAACCCATAGGGTGTAAGTGGATCTACAAGAGAAAGAGAGGAGTGGATGGGAAGGTGGAAACCTTCAAAGCAAGACTGGTGGCGAAAGAATATACTCAGAAAGAGGGTATCGATTATGAGGAAACCTTTTCACCAGTTGCTATGCTTAAGTCCATAAGGATTCTCTTGGCCATCGCATGTCATTATGACTACGAGATATGGTAGATGGATGTCAAGACAGCTTTTCTTAATAGAAGTCTTGACGAATGCATCTATATGATGCAACCAGAGGGCTTCATTGCTAGTGGCCAAGATAACATGGTTTGTAAACTTAAGAAGTCCATTTATGGACTCAAGCAAGCATCTAGAGCATGGAACATCAAGTTTAATCAGGCAGTCAAATCCTTTGGCTTTGATCAAAACATTGATGAACCATGTGTGTATAAGAAAGGAAATGGGAAAACAGTTGCATTTTTGGTTCTGTATGTAGATGACATATTACTCATAGGAAATGATGTAGGTTTATTGTCATCCACAAAGGTTTGGTTATCCTCTCAATTTCAGATTAAGGATTTGGGTGAGGCCAGCTATATCTTAGGGATCAAGCTTTTGCGTGATCGCAAGAATAAGATGTTAGCCTTATCTCAATCTTCATATATTGAGAAGATATTGGTCAAGTTTAACATGCATGACTCCAAGAAGGGCCTCCTACCTTCTAGACATGGAGTACCACTGTCCCGAGATCAATGTCCAAAGACATCTGAAGAGATAGAGACCATGAGGAGAGTTCCATATGCATCCACTGTTGGAAGCCTCATGTATGCTATGTTATGTACTAGACCAGATATTTGCTTTGCCGTTGGCATGGTTAGCAGATATCAGTCAAACCCTGGACCAATGCATTGGACAACTGTTAAGCATATATTCAAGAATCTTCGGAGAATGAAAGATTATATGCTAACCTTTCGAGCAGATGATCTAACGCCATTGGCGTATACAGACTCTGATTTCCAATCTGATAGTGACGCCAGAAAGTCTACCTCAGGGTACGTCTTTACTTTGTCAGGAGGGGCTATATCATGGAGAAGTGTCAAGCAATCCTGTACTGCTGATTCTACCATGGAAGCAGAGTATGTGGCGGCATCGGAAGCTGCGAAGGAAGCGGTATGGCTCAGAAAATTCCTGTTGGAATTGGGAGTTGTTCCTGCAGTGCATAAACCGATTGTCATGTACTGCGATAACACTGGTGCTGTAGCACAGTGCAAAGAGCCCAGGAATCACAAGAAAGGCAAGCACATTCAGAGAAAGTACCACTTGATCCGGGAATTCATTCAGGATGGAGAGATAGTGGTGGAGCATATTGCTTCGGTAAATCACTTAGCTGACCCAATCACAAAGACTCTTACTGAGAACGTCTTCACTTCTCATGTTGAGTCTATGGGTGTTAGGTTAGGAAGTAGTGATCTTTAGTGCAAGTGGGAGTTTGTTGGGATTGGTGTATGCCCTAAAGCCCACTAGCTGCACTCTCATCTTTTGTTACTAGATATTTACTAGTTATTTAAATGAAAGACTCTTTTATGCTTAAACATGTATATATGTATGGTTGTGTAAGGCCCATTGTTTCTAGTAAATGAATTAGGTGTGTAGTGTCTACACACAGATAGGTCTAATTCATGGACAACTGGAAACATCATATTTGTTCATAACTGAAAGATGGAGCTGGGCACTTCATCTTGGTATAAGTTATAATGAGAGACTCTCCTGTATTCAGGGTGACTTACCTAAGTCATGGGAGGGCCTTCCCGGATTCATCTCATTAGTGCATATGCAATGCATTGAACAGGACCATGGTAGGTGTGATCTCTAAAATAGTACTATCACAGAGAGAGATCAAGTCACCCCATGCTACTGAGTGACCGGTGCTCTTAATCTTGAGCATTTGTGGATGAACTGACGAAGTCAAGTTCTTGTGCTTTAATTCACTATGGGTGAGATTCTTTTCATGGGTCAACAGCTCTGTGTTTTGGGTACTCGGACTTGATTAGTTGGGACTTGCAGATGCAATATAGAATCTATGCCATCTGATGATGGAATAATCGTCCCCTTAGAATTATCCGATTAATCATCAAAATCTAAGATCTTAGTATATGGATGTTCCATATGGATATTGAACTTGTGGGTCGCTCCCTGGATCAAGAGAATGATATTCGAATGATGATTATGTTAAGGATATGAAGTTCTAAGGTTTAGATGTAATCGGGAAGGTTGATAGTACATGTGATAACCTGACTCGATTATGGATGTTACATAGAGGGGCATTCAGGTCATTACACTTAGTAGGTCGAAGACAACCGTCATTTTATGACGAGCTTATTATATTATATAATTGTCCTTGGAGTTCAACCATAACTCTTTAGTGGAATGAGTTAAGGTTAAAATGGTCTTTATGTTGCTATGGGTTTAGCATGGACATTTTGGTCATTTTGGGAGCCAATGGCAAATATGTCTTTTGGTCCCTTCTCTAGTCACTTTCCAAGATTGGCATGGTTTCCTGAAATGTTTAGATAACATTTGGATGAATTATTTTAGTGGAAAAATAATTTTGAGTTTAAATTCAAATAGGCCTTTGATGGCATACATGAATTTAACTCTAGATAAATTGTATGTGGGCAATGGTGTGCATTAACATGTGGGACGTCCATAATAGGATATCCATGGGTAAGGTTTCCAATTTTAAGTAGGTCTCTCTACTTGAAAGGTTGGACTCCTCATTGGATTAGTATTCCTATGAGAAAGTTTCCTTTTTGGATTAGGAACTTAAAATTAGAAAGTGTTATATAACTAGGATTACTAATTGCATGGAAAGTTCCTTTTAGTTTCCTTTTCTAATTAGAGTGTTTCTTAAAGGAAATAAATCTTTCCTTTTTGGACATCAATGAGAATTAGGAGAGATAAACTTTTAGGAAAGGTTTCCTCAAAGTTTCTATAAAAGAAACCAACAAGCCCTTGGACGTCCAACACTTTGATAGCTTCCAAGGAGTCCCACACGTCCAGCCTTGGAGTAGTTTCTTCTTCATTGAAGAAAACTTTGAGATCTGAGATTATTCCTTGGAGAAATAATTCTTAATTCCTAGATTAAGATCCCACCATCTTAGCCAATCAGATTTGGAAGTGAGATATAGAAGAAGATCAAAGGCAATACTAGTGCAGAAAATTCCAGCAACTTGTTTGCTAATTGCAAGTCTGAGTTCGGGCCTTTGGATCTATTTTTTCAGAGATTTGAGGTCTACAAATCTTCGAGGTAATAGTCTTCTTCATTCTCCTTTAATTATACACTTGTTGGTCATGAATTCATGGAGTTCTCATGCGATTACTATGGCTGATTTATGCTGTCCAAATCAGATTTTTTTAAATCTGTCATGTTACAAATTAGCCATGAATGTCTTCCGCTAATTCAGATCTGAATCGCAGTTTCTTTCAGTGGTATCAGAGCCACTCCATGTGAAATCATGATCCCATGTTAACCAAACCAAACCAAACCAAACCAAGCCTTTTCCCACTAGGTGGGGTCGGCTATATGGATTTGACGACGCCAATCAAATCTGTTTAGGGCCATGTCCTCCGTTAGATCCATGTAGGCAAGATCATGTTTAATAGTTTCTTTCCAACTTCTCTTGGGTCTCCCTCTCCCACTCCTACTCTTGGCAAACTCCATGCTTTCACACCTTTTAACAGGTGCCTCTGTTGGACGCCTTCTAACATGGCCGAACCATCTCAGTCGATTTTCTCTCATTTTATCTCCAATCGGTGCTATTCCTACTATGCCCCTAATTTCCTCATTCCTAATCCTATCTCTCCTTGTGATCCCGCACATCCATCTTAGCATTCTCATCTCCGCAACTTCCATCTTCTTGACATGATTATGCTTTACTGCCCAACACTCTGATCCATATAACAACGCTGGCCGTACCGCCACCTTATAATACTTTCCTTTAACCTTGAGGGGGACTTTCCGATCACACAAGACCCCCGAAGCACTCCTCCATTTGGTCCACCCGGCTTGAATCCTGTGACTTACATCAGTATCAATCCCTCCATCCTGTTGCACCATATGGGTATGGTGGCGCCCTATTAAAGTTATGTTGTGATGCATGTTGTGTGCAAGTTTCATTAACATTGCTGGAATTTATTTTTCAGATTTGTTTAATGATGCACATAGTGTGTTTGCATGCACTAACCTCTTTGTTTGCAGCCATGTATTACATCCTTGATGGTTCGCATGATTGTTATGTGGATTTGGATGTTTTTTCAATAGTTGGAAAGTGTACGATTGCGCGTTTAGCAATCATAGGAAGTTGTAATTCTTTCTTTACTTTTATTCGAACTAGTCTTGATGTAAGCTTTCTTGAAAAGCATAGGTATCTCCAATGTAATTTGGGGTTTTGTTTTTTATGGGTTTGCTTGTATAAATTTAATTTATTGGAACAAGCAAGAAGAAGAAAGTTTCAAGAAAGGTTGCAAGTAACCGGATTCCTTAGTGGTGGAGGAGACAAGACTTCTTGGTAAAAGATGAGACATATTCTTGATGTCCTAGTTCGATAAGGATTAGAAGTCCGAAGAGCAGGGAGCCATCAAGGATTGCATACTTTTATTTGCTTTTATATATGGAATGCATGGATGAGTGCTTTATATAATTGTTATAATTGTCACCTAGAAACATGGCCACCATTAGGTTCTAAAATTGGCATCTTTATTGTATTAGATTGTTTTTAGTTTGGCAAATTATTTTAAACGGAACTTAGACCAGCACCTTCTATTTGTCTAAGGTTTAAAATTGGATAGGGTTTAGTTTATCTTGGTACCCTTGGTTTCCAAAGAAGGCTAAACTAAAATCTAATTTGATGCTACCTATGGGTTTTCATAACCCAAGATAGGTTTTTGACTCTTTGAGGGGATTTGCTCAAATGTTTTAAAGCAAAGGTTATTTAATTTTAAGATGGCTTAAGTCATAAATTTAATTAACCAAGTTTGCTAGATTTAAAAAGAGCTTTTGAGTAAAACAATGTAAAGGTCAAAAGTATAAACCCTAGTGATAAATAATCAAGTGGGAGAGGGGTTTAGGAAAGACCCCACGGCCTTCCATTTTCGGTTCATGTTATTCCATTAAGGTGTTAGTAGGAGCGGCCACCCCTTCGGTGGAGTTCTTTAACTAAAGACCGCTTTGATGGGTTAATGGGTGAACTAATGTGAATATTCGTAATGAGGTGTTAGTAGGAGCGGCCATCCCTTCGGTGGAGTTCTTTACTAAAGATCACTTCTATAGAATGTAAATGAAGTGTTGGTGGGAGCGGCCATCCCTTCGGTGGAGCTCTTTACTAAAGGTCACTTCTAGGATGGATAAAAGTCTCTTCCCTTCGGAAGACTTAATCATAGACATTCTGGGAAATTTCATAAGAGATGGTTATACACTTGACATAAGATGGTAATAATCTCTCCCTAGGAGTTAAAGGGTTATTTGTCATATGAGGCCAGACCAATCAGTGATTGGACTACCACTGGATATGTGTCCAGATAGTGATAATCCAAATAAGTCTGCCTTAATTCAACGTGACTGTAGGCTCGGCCATCCCTTCTGTCACGCCCCCGGACCGAGGCCCCGCTAAACGAGGCCCTAATCCGGGGACGCGGCGAGGCGGGCCGGAAAATTCCGCCCGCACACGCTAGTTTCCCACAGGTTTCCGCGGTAAGGATTCACGGAATCCGATCAAATAGTGATGTATAAGGATCACTTTCATACAACAAATTTCGCGGAAGCTTTGTAGCAAACATAAAAGTCTCATAAACGGATATAAATTGAGAACGCATGAGACTAGCATCAAAAGAGAAACATTTACTGTGGGCCAAAGTTAGTTAGAGTTGATACAAAAGTAAAGTTAAGCATTAATTACAAACTTTCCCCAAAAGAAAATAAGCCAACAATGGCCATAACCAAAACCCAAAATGAACATCATCAAATCCCCAAAATGTGGTCGCAGCTCCAAGACAACCCGACGTCTAAATGACATCATCGGGCTGCCACTCGCCCTCCGCTGGAACTATGGGTTCCGCCTCGAAGTGCGCCTCAACCGCGAGGGGCTCGACATCTGACACCAAACAAAAGAGAGTCAGACACGACGGTCTGGCAAGCAATTACAACAATAATAGGATGAAAGTAAAACACAGCATGATAAGAAAGAGCTACGATGAAATCACGGTTAATATCAATGTCGAAGTAAAGATAGAATAAACATCTCGATGGTTTGCAAATCTAATATCATGATGAGTAACATAAATAAATGCCATGAGATGAATATCAATGCATAAAAACAATGGCGACCCACATAAAGCTATATTCTCCTGTTACCGAAGTAACCGGAGCAAACAAACCGAAGCCACTAAACGTGGGACGGAACGACATAGTCGTTATCAGACAGAACCGTAGCCACTAAACGTGGGAACGGGTAATTACCGTTGCCATGGTCGGTACAAACAGAATCCAAACTGCAGCTGGCAAACAAAATAAAGACCCCAAGCCAGATGATCAGTCCGACAAGGTGACCTAAGCCTAGTGGTGCCATTTTAGTGAAAAATCCGAAACCTCGAAGAAAGGCAAATCCATTTATAAGACACATTTCCAAAGTTGATAGAAAACTACTCCATACAAATGCATATAGGCGAAGCCACGCAAAACAAGTGAGTAGTTTCATCATTTCTAAAGTATGGGGTAATCCACTTCAAAATAATAAAAGCATAGGAGAAGAACCAAAACCAAAAGTCCTTTTATACAAAAGAATGAAGGATGGTTCGGTCGACTAAGCGAGTAGTCTCAATATACATTTAATCCCCTTATTGTCATTAAAGAAAGTTATTTGGTGTCACTGAAGATCGTTGACAATCACAAGGGATTAAGTGCACATTCAGACTCAAGGGTTTCCTAAGTGGTATGGGCCATGGTTTAAAACACTTCTCACCATGAGTTATGGGCTTGCAAAGGGTGAATGGGCTTCACTTATAGGAGAGAGTTTAGGGGCTGAATTGAGTTTGGACATAGACCCGAAGTGGGCTTGAAATTATATAGAATAGGTCTTCTTTAGAAGTAGGTTTAGATCCCTTTTTAATCAGGCCCACAGCTGGCTTTATTCAAACCCAACAGCCCATGGAGAACCAGCCCAAACAGTCCCTAACACAGCCCACAATTCATGTCACACACAGCCCAACAATAAGACTCAAAACAGCCCACGAATTGGCCTTAAAACAGGCCCAAAGAACACCTAAGAAATGGGCTTATCACATTCTCTAACTGGGCCATCAAACTATCCTAAAAAGGACCCTGAATCAGGCCCAAAACCCGAGCCCAGACTGAGCTGGGCTCGCTCGAGCGGACCCAGGCCCGCTCGAGCGGACCCAGACAGTAGCTGGGTCGCTCGAGCGGCCCAGTGGGTCGCTCGAGCGGACCCAGACAGAACCTGGTCCGCTCGAGCGACCCACTGGGTCGCTCGAGCGGACTGGGCCTGCCCAGTCCAGCCCGAGTGCAGGAATTCCATTTTTTTGTGTTTTTTCTTCCTTCTTTCTTTGATCATTTCAATTCCTCCTTCCATACATAATTTCTACAACAATCTTGGGCCTCTTCTCATCCTCTACAAACCATTAAACCATCTAATTAACATAATCACCACACTTTTAAATGAAATCCAACTTCTTTTCCATTTCTTTGAGAACCCATTTGAACAAATGAGATAAACTTTCCAAGAAACCAAAGTGAGAATAAATTTCCAATGCAAAGAAGAGCAATAACACACATTAAGATAGCTATTAAGGTGGACCATTAAATCAAAGCAAACCATGACTAAAGAAGATTAACATAAAAAGGGAAAAATCAAGAAATAAAACCAAATGAGGGAAAACATCACATTAGTGTTGGAAAATACTTGCCTTAGCCAAGATGAGCTCAAAATCACTCCTAAAACCACTCCTTAGAGCTTCAAGCTCCAAATCTACAAAAACCCCAAAATTTCCCAAGAAACCCTAAAACATCAACATTTGTGAAACCTCAAAGAAAACCTTAGCAAAAGGGATTAAAACACTCCAAATGGAGAGGAAAGCAAAGATCTTGGGTTTGGAAAACTATTGCTCACCTTGAGGAACCCTAACAAAGAAGAAAAGCTTGAATGGAGGGCTTCTCCTAGCTCAAACTTCTCAAGAGTGGTACCCCTAGGAAGCTTGAAGAGGGAGGAAGAGATTGAGGAGATCAATCCTCTAAGCAAACCTCACCAAGAGAGAGTTCCAGATGAGAGAGAGTGAGAAGGGAGAAGAGAAAGGAACCCTAGCCAAGAAATTTGCTGGAATCGAATGAAGAAGAAGAGAGAAAAGCTCTCTTCTTAAGAGACAAGCTAATGTGGGCCCCGAACTTCACAAGCCTAAAAATGGTACTTGCGGGCCCCGAACGGAAACGACGAAGAAGACGAAAATGATCGGCGAAATTTCTACTTTCCAAAAAGTATATTTTCGGCAAATTCTGGAATTTTCGAAATTTGGGTACAGGTTTGGTGTGAAATGTCTGTTTTGCCCTTTTTCTCGAAAAACGCGATTTCTGATCACAAAATCAAGTTGGCCAAAACATGAAAGTTGACGATCTAGATGAAATACATCAAAATACACATAAATGAGGATTTTACAAGTATCAAGAACAAACTCAACAATCTCACACAAAATCCACGGGCGCCCGGCCCGTGTCACACTTAAGTTAAAGGCTAATGACGGTCCTCAAAGCTAATCAAACAACCTAATCTAGCTTAATAAGATAAGCTAATCGTCCACTAACCCCACTTATCCACTAATCGCGATTAAAACATAATTAAATATTCAAACCTGGGTCGTGGTCTGACATCCTCCACCCCTAAGAATCACATTTGGTCCTCCAAATGATCACTAACCTCTGGGAATAGCTGAGGATACTTCTTTTGAACTTGCTCACGAAGCTCCCAAGTAGCTTCTTCTGGTCCATGGTTCTCCCAACGGATTTTTACCCACTGAATTGTCCTATTCCTCAGTTCTTGCTCTTTAGTGTCAATAATCTCTGCCGGTTTTTCGACGTATGAGGCATCCTCTCTGACATCCAACGGCTCATGTTGCAACACGTGCGAAGGGTCTGAAACATACTTCCTTAGCATTGACACGTGAAACACGTTATGCACACCCGACAGTTCTGGAGGCAAAGCTAATCTGTACGCCACTTCCCCGATCCGACTCAAGATCTCATACGGTCCAATGAATCTCTTAGACAATTTGCCTTTCTGCCCAAATCTCAATGTCCCTCTGACCGGAGATACCTTCAAGAATACCTTGTCTCCAACTTGGAATTGGAGATCCTTTCTTCGAACATCAGCATAGCTCTTCTGTCGGCTCCTCGCAATCTTCAACCTCTCGTGGATAATTCTGACTTTATCGCTTGTTTCCTCAACTAAAGATGGACCATGAAAACTGCGTTCTCCGACTTCTTCCCAACATACGGGTGTTCTACACTTCCTGCCATAAAGCGCTTCAAAAGGGGCCATTCCTATGCTGGAATGGTAACTATTGTTATAGGCAAATTCACAAAGCGGTAGATTCTCGTCCCACTGATTCTTGAAATCAAGGACACAAGCCCTAAGCATGTCTTCGAGGGTCTGAATAGTCCTCTCCGACTGACCATCCGTCTGCGGGTGGTACGCTGTACTGAATTGAAGCTTCGTCCCCATCGATTCATGCAAAGTCTTCCAAAACCTCGAAACAAATCTGCTATCCCTATCTGAAGTGATGGAAACCGGCTGACCATGACGACTAACAATCTCCCTTACAAAAGCTTGCGCTAACGCCAACATGTGCATCTTCTTACCGGTCTTCAACGGAATAAAGTGCGCTGACTTCGTTAACCGATCCACTATGATCCAAATGGCATTGTTCCCCTTGCTTGTATTCGGTAACCCTGATACAAAATCCATTGTCAGGTGCTCCCATTTCCACTCTGGGATTTCTAACGGTTGCAAAAGACCAGGTGGTTTCTGATGTTCTGCCTTCACTAATTGACAAGTCATGCATCTAGACACAAAGGCTGCTATCTCTCTCTTCATATTGTTCCACCAAAAACGACTCTTCAAATTTTGATACATCTTCGTACTCCCTGGATGCACTGAATACCTCGTATTGTGAGCCTCTACCATAATGTCATCTTTCAAATTGTCAACTTTAGGGACACAAAGTCTGCCACGGAAGTACAAAACTCCATCCAACATCTGAAAATCTGGCCTCTCCGAGATATGCTCCACAATTTTAGCCAAGTCTGGATCTTGCATCTGATTGTCCTTAATTTTCTGAATAAAAACTGGCTCGGACACTGTCATATTCGCCAACACAACTCCTTCTCTCAAAGGTTCGAACTCTACTCCCAAATCCTCAAATTGCTGAAAATTGTAAAATCCATGCAAACTGGCCAAACAAACTGACTTCCTACTCAACGCATCTGCCACTACGTTCACTTTCCCCGGATGATAGATAATCGGAAAATCGTAGTCCTTGATGTACTCCATCCACCTTCTTTGCCTCATATTCAATTCTTTCTGAGAGAATAAGTACTGGAGACTACGGTGATCCGAATGAACTTCAAATTTTTCCCCATACAAGTAGTGTCTCCACATCTTCAACGCAAAAACTATGGCTGCTAACTCCAAATCGTGCGTTGCATACTTCTTTTCATGTTCCTTCAATTGCCTCGAGCCATATGCAATCACCTTTCCATTTTGCATCAACACACAACCGAGTCCAACTCCTGAAGCATCCGTATAGATAACGAAACCACCACTCCCCGAAGGTAAAGTGAGAACAGGCGCTGAAGTTAACCTCTTCTTCAACTCTTCAAAACTAGCTTCGCACTTCTCTGACCATACAAACGGCACATTCTTCCGGGTTAACTTAGTCAATGGTGCTGCAATAGACGAAAAGCCTTGAACAAATCTCCTATAATAACCTGCCAAACCCAGAAAACTTCTAATCTCTGTCACATTTTTCGGTCTTTCCCAATTGATAACTGCTTCAATCTTTGATGGGTCAACTGCTAGCCCTTCTTCAGAAATAATGTGACCCAGAAAAGAGACTTGCTCTAGCCAAAACTCACACTTCCCAAGCTTCGCATACAACTGGTTATCTCTTAACAACTGCAAAGAAGTTCTCAAATGCTGCTCATGATCTTCTCTTGACTTGGAATACACTAGGATATCATCAATGAAGACGACGGTGAACTGATCTAAGTGGGGTGCAAAAATCTTGTTCATGAGAGCCATGAATACCGCTGGTGCGTTCGTCAGTCCAAAGGGCATCACCAAAAACTCATAGTGCCCATATCTAGTTCGAAAAGCTGTCTTCGGGATGTCTGATTCTCTAACCCTCAACTGATGGTATCCGGACCTCAAATCTATCTTCGAGAAAAACTTTGCACCTTGCAACTGATCAAACAACTCGTCTATCCTAGGCAAAGGGTACTTGTTCTTAATGGTCACTTGGTTCAACTTCCTATAGTCTATACACATCCTCAAACTTCCATCTTTCTTCTTGACAAAAAGCACTGGAGCTCGACGTGGAGGCATATTGCTGCAAAACAACTTGTTAGTACAATAAGATATAATAATCAAGCGTTCCCAATCCCAAATCGATGCTAACTAACGGTAATGCTAACGAATCCTTGCCACGTCCTTATGTTTCTAATCCAATTTTAGTTGCCTCAAATATTTCTCGCTCTGATACCAAGCCTGTCACGCCCCCGGACCGAGGCCCCGCTAAACGAGGCCCTAATCCGGGGACGCGGCGAGGCGGGCCGGAAAATTCCGCCCGCACACGCTAGTTTCCCACAGGTTTCCGCGGTAAGGATTCACGGAATCCGATCAAATAGTGATGTATAAGGATCACTTTCATACAAACAAATTTCGCGGAAGCTTTGTAGCAAACATAAAAGTCTCATAAACGGATATAAATTGAGAACGCACGAGACTAGCATCAAAAGAGAAACATTTACTGTGGGCCAAAGTTAGTTAGAGTTGATACAAAAGTAAAGTTAAGCATTAATTACAAACTTTCCCCAAAAGAAAATAAGCCAACAATGGCCATAACCAAAAACCCAAAATGAACATCATCAAATCCCCAAAATGTGGTCGCAGCTCCAAGACAACCCGACGTCTAAATGACATCATCGGGCTGCCACTCGCCCTCCGCTGGAACTATGGGTTCCGCCTCGAAGTGCGCCTCAACCGCGAGGGGCTCGACATCTGACACCAAACAAAAGAGAGTCAGACACGACGGTCTGGCAAGCAATTACAACAATAATAGGATGAAAGTAAAACACAGCATGATAAGAAAGAGCTACGATGAAATCACGGTTAATATCAATGTCGAAGTAAAGATAGAATAAACATCTCGATGGTTTGCAAATCTAATATCATGATGAGTAACATAAATAAATGCCATGAGATGAATATCAATGCATAAAAACAATGGCGACCCACATAAAGCTATATTCTCCTGTTACCGAAGTAACCGGAGCAAACAAACCGAAGCCACTAAACGTGGGACGGAACGACATAGTCGTTATCAGACAGAACCGTAGCCACTAAACGTGGGAACGGGTAATTACCGTTGCCATGGTCGGTACAAACGGAATCCAAACTGCAGCTGGCAAACAAAATAAAGACCCCAAGCCGGATGATCAGTCCGACAAGGTGACCTAAGCCTAGTGGTGCCATTTTAGTGAAAAATCCGAAACCTCGAAGAAAGGCAAATCCATTTATAAGATACATTTCCAAAGTTGATAGAAAACTACTCCATACAAATGCATATAGGCGAAGCCACGCAAAACAAGTGAGTAGTTTCATCATTTCTAAAGTATGGGGTAATCCACTTCAAAATAATAAAAGCATAGGAGAAGAACCAAAACCAAAAGTCCTTTTATACAAAAGAATGAAGGATGGTTCGGTCGACTAAGCGAGTAGTCTCAATATACATTTAATCCCCTTATTGTCATTAAAGAAAGTTATTTGGTGTCACTGAAGATCGTTGACAATCACAAGGGATTAAGTGCACATTCAGACTCAAGGGTTTCCTAAGTGGTATGGGCCATGGTTTAAAACACTTCTCACCATGAGTTATGGGCTTGCAAAGGGTGAATGGGCTTCACTTATAGGAGAGAGTTTAGGGGCTGAATTGAGTTTGGACATAGACCCGAAGTGGGCTTGAAATTATATAGAATAGGTCTTCTTTAGAAGTAGGTTTAGATCCCTTTTTAATCAGGCCCACAGCTGGCTTTATTCAAACCCAACAGCCCATGGAGAACCAGCCCAAACAGTCCCTAACACAGCCCACAATTCATGTCACACACAGCCCAACAATAAGACTCAAAACAGCCCACGAATTGGCCTTAAAACAGGCCCAAAGAACACCTAAGAAATGGGCTTATCACATTCTCTAACTGGGCCATCAAACTATCCTAAAAAGGACCCTGAATCAGGCCCAAAACCCGAGCCCAGACTGAGCTGGGCTCGCTCGAGCGGACCCAGGCCCGCTCGAGCGGACCCAGACAGTAGCTGGGTCGCTCGAGCGGCCCAGTGGGTCGCTCGAGCGGACCCAGACAGAACCTGGTCCGCTCGAGCGACCCACTGGGTCGCTCGAGCGGACTGGGCCTGCCCAGTCCAGCCCGAGTGCAGGAATTCCATTTTTTTGTGTTTTTTCTTCCTTCTTTCTTTGATCATTTCAATTCCTCCTTCCATACATAATTTCTACAACAATCTTGGGCCTCTTCTCATCCTCTACAAACCATTAAACCATCTAATTAACATAATCACCACACTTTTAAATGAAATCCAACTTCTTTTCCATTTCTTTGAGAACCCATTTGAACAAATGAGATAAACTTTCCAAGAAACCAAAGTGAGAATAAGTTTCCAATGCAAAGAAGAGCAATAACACACATTAAGATAGCTATTAAGGTGGACCATTAAATCAAAGCAAACCATGACTAAAGAAGATTAACATAAAAAGGGAAAAATCAAGAAATAAAACCAAATGAGGGAAAACATCACATTAGTGTTGGAAAATACTTGCCTTAGCCAAGATGAGCTCAAAATCACTCCTAAAACCACTCCTTAGAGCTTCAAGCTCCAAATCTACAAAAAACCCCAAAATTTCCCAAGAAACCCTAAAACATCAACATTTGTGAAACCTCAAAGAAAACCTTAGCAAAAGGGATTAAAACACTCCAAATGGAGAGGAAAGCAAAGATCTTGGGTTTGGAAAACTATTGCTCACCTTGAGGAACCCTAACAAAGAAGAAAAGCTTGAATGGAGGGCTTCTCCTAGCTCAAACTTCTCAAGAGTGGTACCCCTAGGAAGCTTGAAGAGGGAGGAAGAGATTGAGGAGATCAATCCTCTAAGCAAACCTCACCAAGAGAGAGTTCCAGATGAGAGAGAGTGAGAAGGGAGAAGAGAAAGGAACCCTAGCCAAGAAATTTGCTGGAATCGAATGAAGAAGAAGAGAGAAAAGCTCTCTTCTTAAGAGACAAGCCAATGTGGGCCCCGAACTTCACAAGCCTAAAAATGGTACTTGCGGGCCCCGAACGGAAACGACGAAGAAGACGAAAATGATCGGCGAAATTTCTACTTTCCAAAAAGTATATTTTCGGCAAATTCTGGAATTTTCGAAATTTGGGTACAGGTTTGGTGTGAAATGTCTGTTTTGCCCTTTTTCTCGAAAAACGCGATTTCTGATCACAAAATCAAGTTGGCCAAAACATGAAAGTTGACGATCTAGATGAAATACATCAAAATACACATAAATGAGGATTTTACAAGTATCAAGAACAAACTCAACAATCTCACACAAAATCCACGGGCGCCCGGCCCGTGTCACACTTAAGTTAAAGGCTAATGACGGTCCTCAAAGCTAATCAAACAACCTAATCTAGCTTAATAAGATAAGCTAATCGTCCACTAACCCCACTTATCCACTAATCGCGATTAAAACATAATTAAATATTCAAACCTGGGTCGGGGTCTGACACCTTCGATGGAGGGTCTATGAGGAGGTTGAAACACTGATACATTATGATTGGGGTTGAATAATGTAAAAAGTTTTTATGCTTTGTTTTTCCTTTTGTAACAAGCACCATATGCATATTACATATATACTGCATGTCTAATTATAATCCGTTTTATATCCAGAAAGAGATGGGTAAAGACTCTTTTAGTCCGTTGATGTGCATTCTTCGTGAGAATAAACTGACTGGCCGTAACTACGTAGATTGGAAGAGAAATCTTGACATAGTACTCACTGCTGAGGAGTACAAGTATGTCTTGCTGGAAAACTGTCCCGATATTGATGCTAATTCTACTGATGACCAGCGAGAGGCTGAGAGGAAATGGAAGAAAGCGAATAGCATGGCTAAATGCTACATGCTCGCTTCCATGTCCAACGTGTCGCAAACACAGCACGAGCATATGGACACAGCCTATGAGATCATGATGTCCTTGTCTGAGATGTTCGCAGACAAGAGCAGGCCAGCTAGGCAAGCTGCTATGAGGACTATCATGAATGCTAGGATGGCTGAGGGAACACCTGTCAGAGAGCATATGCTCAAGCTCATGGATTGTTTCAATGAAGCTCAGATTCTAGGGGCTGAGATTGATGCTGGGAGTCAAACTGACATGATTCTCGAAACTCTGCCGGACTCTTTCAATCAGTTCAAGCTCAATTTCAATATGAGCAAGATGGACATGACTCTACCTGAGTTAATGAAAGAACTCCAGGCGGCAGAGGCCATCATGAAGCCCAAAGCCCAAGCTCATTTTTTTCAGTCTTCCTCTAAACCAAACCCGAAAGGGAAGAAGTTCAAGAAGAAGCAGAATAAGGGAAAAGGGCAGAAAAAGGACAATGCTGGAAATAAGAAGGGCAAGGGTACAGATGGAAAGCCCAAAGGGAAATGCTTCAAGTGTGGCCTCAAAGGTCATTGGAAGAAAGATTGTCCCAAGTTCCTGGCCTCAGTTGAGAAAGGTACATCTTTTTCATACTACATTGAAACTTGTCTAGTGGTTGATTCTACTGACTCATGGATAGTAGACTCAGGAGCCACTAATCATATCTGCAATTCATTGCAGGGGTTTCAGATAATGCAGAGAATTGAGAAAGGAGAGTTTGCCTTTAGAGTCGGAACTGGAGCTAAAGTTTGGACAGTTGCAGTAGGAGTAGTTACCTTACATTTTCCATGTAATAGGATATTAGTTTTAAATAATGTTTTCTATGTTCCGGACATGAGGAAGAATTTAATTTCAGTTTCCAGATTAATTGAATTTAATTATTCAGTTTCTTTCCATTCTGGTATTGATATCAGTAGAGATGGAAATATTATATGTTCCGGTAGAATACATGACAACTTATTTTATATATATCCTATTGCTCCCACACTGCATAATGTACAACAAGAAAGCTCAACTTCCCTTAAGAGAGAGGTATCTTCAATCAATGACACATATCTTTGGCACTTACGTTTGGGTCACATTAACCTAAAACGGATTCAGAGGTTGGTAGAAGATGGGCCTTTAAGCTCATTAGATTTCGAACCTTTTCCTCAGTGCGAATCTTGTCTCAAGGGAAAGATGACCAAACGGTCATTCGCTGGAAAGGGACTAAGGTCAAAGGAGTTGTTAGAATTGATTCACACTGATGTGTGTGGTCCTCCGAACAAACCGGCTCGAGGAGGGTATGAGTATTACATCACCTTCACCGATGATTACTCTAGATATGGATATGTATACCTAATGCGACGCAAGTCTGAGGCGTTTGATAAGTTCAAACAATTCAAGGCTGAGGCGGAGCTACAACTAGGAAAACATATCAAAGCCCTTCGATCTGATCGAGGTGGCGAGTACCTCCTGGGTGAGTTCAAGGAGTACCTCACAAAACATGGGATTGTGTCTCAGTTGTCTGCACCGGGTACACCCCAGCAAAATAGCGGAGAGAAGAAACCGTACCCTTGTTGATATGGTAAGGTCCATGATGAGTCATGCAACCCTACCTATATCTTTTTGGGGATATGCCCTAGAAGCAGCAGCATACATTTTAAATCTGGTACCTTCTAAATCAGTACCTAGGACACCCCAAGAAATGTGGACAAGTCGAAAACCTAGTTTAAGACATATTCACATTTGGGGTTGTCCAGCCTATGTACTGAATGATAAAGCTACCAAGCTGGAACCCAGATCGGAAATGTGCTACTTCATTGGGTATCCTAAGGAAATGAGAGGTGGCATCTTTTATCATCCAAAGGAGCAAAAAGTGCTCATCAGCACTCATGCTAGGTACTTGGAGGATGATTGTATGATGCACCAAGAGCTTAGTTGTAAAGAAACTCTTGAGGAGATTCTTCCGGGATCTCCTATAACATCTGTACCAGATCCTGAGACAGTAGATGAACAAGATATTCCTTTAAACACTCCGGAGCCTCGTCGTAGTGGGAGAATTTCTAGACAGCCAGAAAGATATCTAGGAGTGTCTTTTAAGACAGACTCTGAAGATCAGGTTGAGGATCCTACTAGTTATGATGAAGCAGCAACGGATATAGATGCTGACATGTGGCAGCAAGCGATGAAATCTGAAATGGATTCTTTATATTCCAATCAAGTCTGGGAACTTGTAGATGCACCTGAATGGATTAAACCCATAGGGTGGAAGTGGATCTACAAGAGAAAGAGAGGAGTGGATGGGAAGGTGGAAACCTTCAAAGCAAGACTGGTGGCGAAAGGATATACTCAGAAAGAGGGTATCGATTATGAGGAAACCTTTTCACCAGTGGCTATGCTTAAGTCCATAAGGATTCTCTTGGCCATCGCATGTCATTATGACTACAAGATATGGCAGATGGATGTCAAGACAGCTTTTCTTAATGGAAGTCTTGACGAATGCATCTATATGATGCAACCAGATGGCTTCATTGCTAGTGGCCAAGATAACATGGTTTGTAAACTTAAGAAGTCCATTTATGGACTTAAGCAAGCATCTAGAGCATGGAACAACAAGTTTAATCAGGCAGTCAAATCCTTTGGCTTTGATCAAAACATTGATGAACCATGTGTGTATAAGAAAGGAAATGGGAAAGCAGTTGCATTTTTGGTTCTGTATGTAGATGACATATAATCCGTTTTATATCCAGAAAGAGATGGGTAAAGACTCTTTTAGTCCGTTGATGTGTATTCTTCGTGAGAATAAACTGACTGGCCCTAACTACGTAGATTGGAAGAGAAATCTTGACATAGTACTCACTGCTGAGGAGTACAAGTATGTCTTGCTGGAAAACTGTCCCGATATTGATGCTAATTCTACTGATGACCAGCGAGAGGCTGAGAGGAAATGGAAGAAAGCGAATAGCATGGCTAAATGCTACATGCTCGCTTCCATGTCCAACGTGTCGCAAACGCAGCACGAGCATATGGACACAGCCTATGAAATCATGATGTCCTTGTCTGAGATGTTCGCAGACAAGAGCAGGCCAGCTAGGCAAGCTGCTATGAGGACTATCATGAATGCTGGGATGGCTGAGGGAACACCTGTCAGAGAGCATATGCTCAAGCTGATGGATTGTTTCAATGAAGCTGAGATTCTAGGGGCTGAGATTGATGCTGGGAGTCAAACTGACATGATTCTCGAAACTCTGCCCGACTCAGGTTTAGTGTAATTAATTATATTTTAGCCGTGATTAACTATTAAGTGGGATTTGTGGACGATTAGCTTAGTTTCTAAGCTAGAATAGATTTTTGAATCGCTTTGGGATTTTTTAGAGTCGTTGACTTAGGTTTGACCCAGCCCGGGGTGCCCCTTGTGATTGTACTTCCGTGAGAAATTAATCTCGATTTTAAAAAATTCCAATTTTTATTCCTTTTAACTTGTTTTATTGATCTTAACAACTTTCGTGTTTTGTCCATTTGGATTTGATACTTGTCACGCCCCCGGACAGAGGGCCCGTTAAACGAGACCTTACTCCGGGGTCGTGGCGTGACGGGCCGGAAAATTCCGCCCGCACACGCTAGTTTCCCATAGGTTTTCCGCGGTAAGGATCCCTGAAATCCGATCCAACAGTGAATAATAAGAATCACATTCATACGAATAACTTATGCGGAAGCATTGTAGCAAACATAAAAGTCTCTCGCATACGGGTATAAGATGAGAACGCACGAGACTAGCATCAAAAAGAGAAACATTCTATAGATGGGCCCCAAAGTTAGTTTAAAGTTAATACAAAAGTAAAGTTAGCCACTAATTATAATTTTTCCCCAAAAAGAATAAGCCAACAATGGCTACAACAAAAACCCAAAAAGAATAGTATCTATTTCCCAAAATGTGTGTCACGCCCCGAAACCGGGACCTGCAGCGAACCGATCTCGAGGTGCGAAATTTTGGAATAATTTAAAACTTTTTGTTATGTTTCCCAAGATCCGCGTGAATGAGGATAATCAAATCTCATCACAATCAGAGTATATTTTTCGCGGAAGCTACACTTGGTGTTACGACCCGGAATCCGTGGCCATCGGGTTCCGTGTCGTACGCAACCAATGTCATAAAGCCATCTCATAAGAAGACTGGCACAAGCCATAAATCACAACACACTGAGCTGGTAGTAACAAACTATTATTTCCCACATATTCAAGTTACAATTAACAGATGTCTTAATTACAAACCCAAAGAAAGGGGCTAACATAGCCATACAAAAATATAACCAACTAAACAGAAATACTACCCCAACATTTCAATACGAACTCTGGTGCCGAACTTGACATCTAGACGATATCAATGAGCAGCCTCTCACGTCAGACCGGCGGTCCCACCGCCTCCTCTGATCAAACACCTAAAAACCAGAAAGAGAAGAAACTGGCACCAAACAAAAAGGGTCAGACACGACGGTCTGGCAAGCAAATAATCAAGTAATATGAAATAAAAGAACATACATAAAACCTGACGAAATCATCGTAAAACCGAATAAATAGGCTAAACAATAATGACAATAAAGCATGCTAAAATGATCGAAAGACCGAACATAAATATCAAAACAAGTAAAAGAACAATATCAGATGTACAAATATCTTGAAAAGATTAAAAGCCTGCTTAAAACATTTAATCGTCGGAAATACATTTCAAATCCTAAATAGTAGCGACAATACAATAAAGATCGATATCGTAAACATTAAACAATCTGAGCATAAAAAGTATAACCAACGAGAATCATAAACTAAAGCAATATACAGATAAAACACTGGCAACCACAAATAGCTAAATCCTCCTATTACCGAAGTAATAAGAGCAGACAGAGCGTAGCCACTGAACGTGGTACTAAAAATGGGATCAGAACCGTAGCCATACAAATGGGACCGGCAGATCAGAAATCAGAACCGTAGCCATACAAATGGGACCGGCAGACAGAAACCGTTGCCATGGTCGGTACAGACAGAATCCAAGCTGCAGCTGGCGGACAAATTAAAGATCCCAAGCCGGGTGATCAGCCCGACAAGGTGACCTAAGCCTAGTGGTGCCTTTAGTTTTCAAACTCAAACCGATACAAATCTAACATAATACTAATCCCTTTGGCTCAGGGGCTCACACCACATAGCTCTGGCCCCGTCTTGCCTCAGGGTTTTGTTTTCGGAATCATAGCCTCTTTGGCTCATGGGCTCGCACCGCATAGCTCTGGCCCCGTCTTGCATCGAGGTTTTTATTTCAAATACTAGTGTTATCAAAACAATAGTCTTATCGAAGAAATCCCGAATATGACGAACATACACCAATCTCTTTTCAAATCGAATCGGAGAAAACGTACGAATATCCATGGTAAACCGTTCAAATACACATCAAAGTGATTTGTATAAAATCATACGGTCGATCCTTTCGAACGTGGAAAACCACATGATTTTATAACAAATCATCGATGCTATTTAAATTAATTCACCAAGGAAAACAAATACAAATACAAATACAAATACAAATACATTTTTCTGACTTGAAATGGAATGGATAGTGGAGAATGACTTAATGATTTACCAAGGAATCATCACAATACACGTTTAACCTTTAAACATTGACTAATAAAGAATGTGTTTGATGCCAATGAAAATCCATAATGTTTAAATGATAAAGTGCGCATTGAGACACGAAAGGTTCCCGGATAATCTCACATAAGCTCATTCTCACATCATTCCCATTTCACAAATTTCCGAGTATCAAAAGTAAATCCAAACTCTTAAAAGTAGGCCCATAGTTGGCCTAAATCCACGTCCAAAATAGTCCTCAATAACAATCCAAAACCAACCTTAATCAAGCCCACAAAACAAGTTTAAAAACAGTCCAAAACTAATCCTTAAATGGCCTACAAAGCAATTCTTAAAAACAGCCCAAACAAACTTCGAACAGGCCCACAAAACAAACTATAAAATAGCCCAAAACTAAACCTTTAATGGCCCATAAAACAAACCTTAAAACCAGCCCACAACTGAACTTAAAAATGACCCAATATCAGGTTTTGCACTGGCCCAAAACTGACTTTGAATGGCCCAAGAACAAGCCCAAAGAAATCCCAAAGAACAGGCCCAAAACTGATCCATAAACGGACCCAGGACAGGTCTGGGCTCGCTCGAGCAACCCAGGGTCCGCTCGAGCGAAGCCCAGACAGAACCTGGTCCGCTCGAGCGGCCCACTGGGTCGCTCGAGCGGACTGGGCTCTGTCCCAGTCCGGCTGAGTGCAGAAATGCACTCTTCCTTCTTCTTTTCTGATTTTTCTTTCTTCCCTCCTTTCCTACAGAATTCCAAGATCATTTGGGTCCTCCTTTGGCCTTCCAAACTCATCAAATCCCATCCATAAATCATTCTAATTGGTCCAAACACAACACTTTTTAAAGCAAAGTTTTCTCCCTTTCTTTTGAACCCAAACACTCAACACAAAGAGATCAAATTTTTCTAAATGACCAAGACAAAAACAAGCTTCTAATACATGGTAAAACCATAACATAAATGGGAATCCACATAACATTGATTCCTTCATTCAAAGCAAATCCATAAATCATAAATAATTAGAACATGATGAGCAAAAAGCCATGAAACCCAACAAAAACATGAAAACATCATATTAATTGGAAATCCACTTGCCTTGGTCGAGAGAAGATGCAAAAACACTCCATGAAGGTCCTCTTATGGCCTCAAGCTCCAAAATCTCAAAACCCCCAAAATAGCTCAAAAGAAACCCTAGAAATCAATCCATTGTAAATCTCCATGAAAACCCATTGCATGTGGGATTAAAACACTCCAAATGGAGAGGAAAACAAGGATCTCAAGAAAAGAAAACCATTGCTAACCTTGAGAAATCCAAACAAAGAAGAAAGGCTTGAATGAGGGCCTTCACTTAGCTCAAAACCCTTGAAAAGGATGTCTTTGGGAAGCTTGAAGAGGGAGGAAGAACTTGGGGAGATCAATCTTCCAAGAGGACTCCACCAAATGAGAGTTTCAGATGAGAGAGAGAGTGAGGGAGGAGAGGGAAAAACCCTTGCTCAAAACCGTGCAAGAAGGAAATGAAGGAAGAGGAAGAGAGTTCCTCTTCTTAAGAGATGGGTTTTGTGGGCCCCATTCTTCACAAGGCTGAAAATGGCATTTGCGGGCCCCGAACGAAAACGACGAAGAAGACAAAAATGATCAGCGAAATATCTACTTTCCAAAAAGTATATTTTCCCCAAATTCTGAAATTTTCGAAATTCATGGACAGATTTAGTGTGAAAGGTCAGTTTTGCCCTTTTTCTCGAAAAACGCATTTTCTGAGTATCAAACCAAAATGGTCAAAATATGAAAGTTGTTAAACTTCATAAAATGAGTCAAAATACACCAAATCCAGAATTTTTAGAAATCCAAAGTAATTTCCCATAAAAATACAAATCATAAGGACCGGGTCAAACCAAAGTCAACGGTCTACAAAATCTCAAAGACTGAGGAAAAAATCTAGTCAAACTCAAAAACGCGGTCAAACTAAATCAAATCTCACTTAACAAGCTAAACCACGATTAAAACAATGCTAAACAAAAGGACTGGGGTCGGGATCTTACAATGTGATCGCAGCTCCAAAAACAACCCGACGTCTAAACGACATCATCGGGCTGCCACTCGCCCTCCACAAGGACTATAGGTTCTGCCTCGAAGTGCGCCTCAACCGCGAGGGGCTCGACATCTGGCACCAAGCAAACAAGGTTAGACACCATGGTCTGGCAAGCAAATATAACAAATAACAGGATGATAGAAAAGTAAAACATTAAATAAATGAGAGCCACGATTAAATTCTGAATAATAGAATGACGAATTAAAAGATAGACATCATAATAGTTTACAAATCCAATGATGCGATAAATGAAATAAACAAGAACCATAAGATAAACATTAAATGTATAAAACATTGGCAGACCACGTAAAGCTAAATTCTCCTGTTACCGAAGTAACTGGAGCAGACAAAACCGTAGCCACTACCTGTGGGACCGAAACGAACATAGTTGTTAACAAACAGAACCGTAGCCACTACACATGGGATCGGATATAAACCGTTGCCATAGTCGGTACAGACAGAATCCAAACTGCAGCTGGTGAACAAATTAAAGATTCCAAGCCGGATGATCAGTCCGACAAGGTAACCTAAGCTTAGTGGTGCCATTAGAATAAAAGTTCGAAATCTCGAAGAAATGTAAATTCGTTCATAAAATACATTTCCAAAAATCGATAAGAAAACTACTCCGAACAAGTACATATTGATGAATCTGAGCAAAATAGGTGAGTAGTCTTATCCATATCTAAAGATGTGGTAAACCACTTCAAAGCATTCAAAAGATTGAAGAAAGAATCCGAACCAAAGTCTTTTTACATGGAATGAATGTATGATGATTCAATAGTCTAATGCGGGTCGTCATGATATACATTTGACCCCTTTATTGTCATTAATAGAAAGTAATTTGGTGCCACAGAAGATCCTTGACAATCACAATGGATGAAGTGTACATTTAGACTTGAAGGTTTCCCAAATGGTTTTGATCATAGTCCAAGCCAATTTCACAATAGTTATAGTATTGTAAAAGGGCTGAATGGGCTTCAATTATAGAAAAGAGTTTGGGCTGGATTGGGCTTGAACATAGGCTTGAAGTGGACCTGAAATTACATCCAATGAGTCCTCATTAAAAACTGGTTTAAACCCTTTTTAATCAGGCCCACAACTGGCCTTAACCCAAGCTCAAAACAGTCCGCTAACTTAGCCCAAAACAGTCCTTAAAGTAGCTCTGAAATCAGGTCTTAAAACAGGCCGAAATCAGTCCTTGAAATGGCCCAAAAACTGACCTTGAAACAGGCCCAAAGATTCCTTGGAAACAGGCCCAAAACAGTCTCCAAATGGGCTCAAACCATTCTTGAAAATAGACCCAAAATCGGACCTGAACCAGGCCTCCAGGCTGGGCTGGGCTCGCTCGAGCGACCCAAGGTCCGCTCGAGCGGAGCCCAAATAGAGCCTGGGTCGCTCGAGCGAGGGCCAGGCAGAGCCTGGTCTGCTCGAGCGGCCCACTGGGTCACTCGAGCGGACTGGGCTCTGTCCGGTCCGGCTCTTTTTTCCCTTTTTTCCATCCTTTTTTATCCTTTTTCATTCCTTTTCTTTCATACAATTTTCCAACATCATTTGGACCCTTTGTTGACCTTTTCAACTCATCAAATCACCATTCATAATCCTTCCAATTGATCAAACACAACACTTTTAAAAATCAAAGTTTTACCCCATTCTTAGAACACAACACTTAACACAAGGAAGGCTAAGTTTCAAGATGTCCAAAATAAAACCAAACTTCCAATACATTGAAAAACAATAATCTAAGTGGAAATCAACATCACATTACTCCATTCATCCCAAAATAAATCTATGAATCATAAGAAGATTAGCAGATAGCATGAAATTACCATGAAATAAAACAAGAGAAAATGAAACCATCATATTAATTGAAAAATCCACTTGCCTCAAGTCTAAATGAGAGAAATAATACTCCTCAAACAAAGCTCTAGGGTCTCAAGCTCCTAATCTACAAAAACCCCAAAATTTTCCAAAGAGAACCCTAAAAATCAATATTTGCAAATCTCCAAGGAAAGCTCTTGTATGAGTGATGAAAACACTCTAAATGAAGAGGAAAACAAAGATCTCAAGTTTGGAAAGCCATTGCTAACCTTGAAAAGCTCAAACGAAGAAGAGAAGCTTGAATGAGAACCTTGCCCTAGCTCAAAACCTTTGAAAAAGGTGTTTTTGGAAAGCTTGGAAGATGAGGAAGAACCTTAGGAGATCAATCCTCCCTGAAAGCTCCAAGAAATGAGTGTTTCAGATGAGAGAGAAAGTGTTGGAAGAGAGGGAAAGAGCCCTAGCTCCAAACCGTGTAGGAAAAAGAAATGAAGGAGAATAAGAGAGTTCCTCTTCTTATAAGATGGGTTTTGTGGGCCCTGATCTTCACAAGGCTGAAAATGGCATTTGTGGGCCCCGAATGAAAACGACGAAGAAGACAAAAATGATCAGCAAAATTTTTACTTTCCAAAAAGTATATTTTTGTCAATTTCTTAAATTTTCGAAATTTGGGTACAGATTTTGTGTGAAAGGTCAGTTTTGCCCTTTTCCTCGAAAAACATGATTTCTGATCATTAAATCAAGACGGGAAAAACATGAATGTTGATAATCTAAATGAAATTAGTCAAAATGCATAAAATTGGGATTTTTACGAAAATCAAAGTTAAACTCCACAGATTCACACACAACACACGGGCGCCCCGGCCCGCATCAAACCTAAGTCAACGACTCTCGAAGATTCCTAAAGCTAATCAAACATTCTAATCTAGCTTAAGAAAATAAGCTAATCGTCCACTAACCCCACTTATCAACTAATCATGGTTAAAACATAATAAAATATTCCAAACCTGGGTCGGGGTCTGACAATACTCAGGAATCACGTTTTTTGAGAAAAAGGGCAAAAACGATCTTTCACACTAAATTGTACTTGAATTTTGAAATTTTCAAAAAAATGGGGAAAATATACTTTTTGGAAACTAGATATTCCAACGATCGATTTTGTCTTCTTCGTCATTTTCGTCCGGGAAGCACAAGTGTTAGTTTCAATCGCTTGAAATTTGGGACTCACTTGCCCACTTTATAAAAGCTCAAATAGTCTTCTTCTATTCCCTCTCATTCATTTTCCTACAACTTTTGCTAAAAGAGGAGGGTTTTTTCTCCTCTTCTAGCCACACCCTCTCTCTCCTCTGGAAAGCTTTCTTCTTGAGTGCAAAGTGAAGATTTAATCTCCAAACCTTTTTCCTCATCTCTCAAGCTCTCCAAAGACAACTTTTTCGAAGAGTTTGAGCTAGGATAATCCTCTTCTCCAAGGCCTTCTTCTTGGTTTGAGCTTGAAAAAGGTTAGCAATGGTTTTTATTTTTCAAATCTTGTTTTTCCTAGACCTTTAGAATGTCTTTTTCATACATGCAAATGATTTCTTGGAGATTTGCGAATGATTGATCTTTTTTAGGGATTTTTCTTGGTTATTTTTGGGGGTTTTCGTAGATTGGAGCTTGGGGCTTTAGAAAGACCATTTTGGAGTGATTTGTTCTTCTTCTTGGCCAAGGCAAGTGAATATTCTAGCTAATGTGATGATTGTTGCTTAATATGAATGATTTTGTGAATTTCTACACTATATTGTTTTCTCTTTATTAATTGATGGATTTAACCTTGAATTATTTGAACAATGGTTTATGTTTAGTAATCTCCAAGTCGTTGTTTTTCAACAGTATGAAATTCTTTGGCAATGAATCTTAGTGACTCAATTATGTACATTTCAATGTTAGTGTTTTTGGATGAATGGAAATACTTTGTTTATATCAATCTTTGTTTGGAAAGATGGAATGAATTAGTGTATGAATGATTGAATGGAATTTTTGTTAAGACTAGGAGAAGCCCAAAATGTTGTGAATGTGTGGAAGAAGATAGTGGAAATGATAGAGGAAGAATAGAGAAAAGAAAGAGCTGAAAATAGCTTCAGAAAAGGGGTTTCCCACAGCTGGCGGTAACCTAGCGGCTAACCGCCAGGTGACCAGTGGCTAGCCGAACCAGATGTGGCTACATTTCCAGAGAGCAAATTTTTGCTCTTAAGCTGGCGGTCAGCCAGCGGCTAACCGCCAGGTGACCGACGGCCGACCAAAACTAGTGGTTACAATTCCAGTAAGCTGCATTTTTAGCAGAAGTTGGCGGTCAGCCCCGCGGTCAGCCAGCTGCTGACCACCAAACCCTTCGACGGCCAGCTGCCAGCTAACCGCCAAGCGACCGAAATCACCCAGATTTTTGTAAATGAAGGAGATTTTAATGTTTGGATTTTTAAGGAAAAATGTTAGGTTTTAATACACATTTTACATTCTTAAATGTCGAAGATCTTCAGTGGTACCAAACTTTCCATTTATAAATCGACATTAAGGGGACTAAGTGTGTATCGAACCGACTCTAAATAAACCATTTGAACCAATGTACACTACTTCATTCCAAGTTAGAGAAATTTGTATACTTTCTACAAATTGTTTTGAAATAAATTGAGTGGTTAGCCACGTTTGGAAGATCGGTAAGACTACTTGTTTGAATTGATCGTTATTATTCATTTGAAATTGTTCAGAGTAGTTTCTTTTATCGATGAAAATGGATTGTTTCAGTTGTTTTATATCGATTTCAGATTTTGTTCAGCACCACTAAGCTTGGGTTACCTCTTCGGGCTGATCACCCGGTTTAGGATCCTTAAAATTTATTGCCAACTACAGTTTGGACCCTATTGATTGATTGTTCTCAGCCATGGCTACGGTTAGATCGTTCCGTCCATTTTTATGGTTTGGTAACTAATCGAGTACTTTTATTACTTAAGTGATAAAGTAAGTTATTCATTGAGTACTCTCGTTACTTTGTTAACGAGGTACGTTATTGATTGAGTGCTCTTATTACTTCGGTAATAGGAGAATATAGCATATGTGGTTTGCTATTATTTTATCCGTTTGTCATTGTTCACTCGATTGTTATCGTTTATCTCAATTCATTATATTCTTTGAATTCGTTAATGTTTCAGAAATCGATTTTATTTCATCGCTACTATTGTTTAGAATTTAAAATGTATTTACAATTATTTCATATTGTTTTATAAACTCTATCTTTCTATTATCTGTTTATTTGCTTGTCAGACCGTTGTGTCTGACCCCACCTTTGTTTGGTGCCAGATCTTGACCCCTCTACCCTTGAGGCGCAGTACGAGGAGGAACCGGTAGCTCCGATTGAATATGAGTGGCAGCCTGATGATGTCATTTAAATGCCAGGTTGAATCTTGAGCTTTGAATCACTTATTGGGATGGATATTGTTTTGGAAACTTGTCTATAGCCATTGTTGGCTTTCTTTTGGGAATTGTAATTAATTAACCTTTATTTTGTATTGAACTTGATATTAACTATGGGTTTGCTATGATATATTTCTCTTTTGATACAAAGCTTGATCGTTCATTTATGTTCATAATTGGGAATATGTGTTTGCTACATTGCTTCCGCGAAATTTTGTATATTGTGAATAAGATTATTATAAACTGATGGATTGATTTTGAGGATCCTCACCACAGAAACCTGTGGGAAACCAGTGTGTGCGGGCGGAATTTTCCGGCTCACCACGCCACGACCCCGGATTAGGGACTTATCTAATTGGGTATTGGTTCGGGGGCGTGACAGGCTTGGTATCAGAGTAAGAAATATTTGAGGCAATTAAAAATGGATTAGAAACATAGGGACGTGGCAAGGATCCGTTAAAATGTTCGTTAGTTAGCATCGATTGGGACTTGGGTTCGTTTTGTTTATTATATTTTGATGTACGAACAAGTGGTTTTGCAGCACCATGCCTCCACGTAGAGATCCATATAATGCAAATGCATCTGGCCGTGATAGTGGCAGAGGGGTTGAAAATTAAATGTCAGTCCAATTTCCGTAACTTATGCAGATGTTAGTTGAACAATAGCAAAAGGCAAATGAAAATCAGATCAGATTTCATGAACAGCAAGCCAGATTGCAAGAGCAGATGGCTAAAAAAGATGAGGAATTGACTCAAGTCCAGATGCAACTGTTAGAGGTTTTAGGGAGAAGGCCAGAACCGGTAGCAAATGTGGGAGCTCAGTTTGTTATTCAGAATAGAGACCGGGGTTTGAGAAATTTTGAAAAAGTGGTCCAAAAGAATTTACAGGACGGGAAGATTCTTTGGCTGCGGATGATTGGTTGGCCCATACAGAAAATATCTTCGATCTCTTTCAGTGTAAAGGTAGACAGTGAGTCCATCTGGCAGCCTCTATGTTTACCGGTTTGGCAAACATATGGTGGAAAACTATAAAGGATGGTTATCAGAACATTGAGAATGAGGGTGCCTGGGACACCTTAAAGCAGCAGTTTACCGAGAAATATGTTCCTGCTCATATCAAGATGCTAAAAGCAGCAGAGTTTCAGTTGCTCAAGCAGGATGACATGACAGTCCTTGAATACCTCACAAAATTTTAAAGACTGTCGCGATATGCACCAGAACTCATTGACACATAATAAAAGAAGATCACCAAGTTCCTCGATGGATTTTATCCCATTATTTTGAGGGATGCAACAGGAGTGGTACCACCTGCTACATTTCAAGAAGCCATAAAAAGAGCCTACAAGTTTGAAGAAATTAATAATCAAATCATCAAGGACGCTTAAAGAAAGAGACAGCAGTATCAAGGGCAGAAATCTCATCAATTCAAGAGGCAGAGACAGCATCAAAACCCTCAAACACAAACTGCTTGTGTACATTGTGGCAAGAATTGTTAGGATTTTGTATTGCAATTTGATGGATGCATTATCATTTTAGCATCATTCGATCATTCACACATGATTTAGATTTAGAAAATCTTGAAATCTTAGTTTATACATGCATTGTTTTAAATATTGTAAATCATATGTTTCATGCATGTTTTTGTTTTAAATTTTGGATGCATTTATTTTGAAAAAGAATTTCATAAATCAAGCAAGCCATTTGTTTTAAAGTTTCGAATCTTATTTGGCTTTTTATGTTTCATGATTTTAAAAAGCACTTGAATGATCTAAAATCATGTTTCCAAGCTTGGTTTAATGGCCCAAAAATCCCCTCAAGAAAATACTTTGAAAATATTTAAAGGTGGGATTTTTTTTGTATCAGGCTGTCGGTCAACCGACGTCAAGGTGTCGGCAACTGACAGTGGAACCGAGGCCAACCGAGAACCTCTGTCGGTCCCATTTTTAGAGAGCTTAAAATTTCACATTTTTGTTCTGTCGGTTCACTTGTCGGTTCATGTCGGCTGACCTACACCTGTACAACGGTAAATTTTTTGAGCGTTGGAATCTGACCGTTGAGGTGTCGGTCGACCAATACCTACCGACAGGTAGCCGTTTGACCACTTTTTCTATAAAAGTGAGTTCATTCCTTAGCCCATGTTGATGATTTTTGGAGCTCTTCTTGAGGTATTTTGAGGCAAAAGAAAGGAGATCAAGCTAAGGAAGGCTAATGGTCATTTAGGAAAGCTAAAGCTTGGATTAATGAAGTTAAACCACCAAGTAAGCTTCGCCTTTATTAATCATATGTTTATAAGCTTTGTCTAAATTATTGGTAAATGATTTTAAGCATATTAACTATGTTGTGTTGAATCCTCTACTTCCTTTAATCTTTGATTTTAAGTCTTAGGATTCTTCACTTAGAATCAAACCATGTTTTATTTTAAAACTTTCTAAAAACATGTTTTGTTAAAATCTTTGATTTCTATTATGACATGTTTGATTTCCTTGGTTGAATCATATTTGTTGTTTTCATTCATTTGATCATTAGTTAAATATTTTTGAAAACAACATTAAACTTCAATCAAATCTTTTATGCGCATTAAACTTTTAAATGCATTAAGAAAATATTGATTGGACTTAATTTTAACTTGATTGAAGTTTTCACACACACACACATCATAAGCATGCATCTTTGCATTTCTTTGAGTGTTGTGTGAGTTGATTTACAATTTCATATCCGCTTATTTTAGAGGCAAATTAATTGAGCTTAAATTGTAACTCTTAGAGTGTTTTGTGTAGACACTACATTAAGAGAAATTCTTTGATTGTAAGGTTATTGCTTAGCCTAGAAAAGCACATTGATAGGTTGTTGTTTAGCCTAGAAAAACATCGTTGTAAAGGTTATTGCTTAGCCTATTGTAAAAGTATAAATAGTGGAAATCCGGTAGGGTGTTCGATCACAAGCCGGTAGTGGATGTAGGCATTAAGGCCGAACCACTATAAATTACTTTGTAGTGGTGAATGTCTTGTGTGATTGTTTTATTAGCTTCCGCATTTTGTATGTTAATTATCACATGTGATTTGTTTATTTAACGAAGTTAAATTAGTCATAATTAGTCATTAAGTGTAGCTCACCCTATTCACCCTCCCCCCCCCCCCCCCCCCCCCCCCCATCTAGGGTTAGGATCTCTTGGACTTTCAAGAATCACCCATCTCAAGAGTACTATAGAATCACAGGTGCTTGTTATAAGTGTGGTGGTTTTGACCACCTAGTAAACGATTGCCCGAACAATAGGAATCAAGGCAACAGGCCTCCGCAGCAGCCAAGACAGGCACCTCAACAAAATCAGCAGGCAGCTCAGAATCAACAAAGACAACCAGTCCAACAGAATCAACAGAGGCAACCACAGTAATAGAATCAGCAACCGCAGAATCAAAATGCCCGTCCACCTCAGCAGAATAGGAATGCACAACAAGGAAGGCAGAATCAGAACCAGAATAGACAGCGTCAACAAGGTCATCTCAATCATTTGAATCAAGTGGACGAAGATGTAGCGGGCAATCTTTTGGAAGGTAAACTCTTAATCTGTGAAGTAGAAGCTAAAGTATTATTTGATCATGGATCAACTCACTCTTTCATAGCTCCAATGTTTGCTAAAATGATTAGTGTTCCTGCCAGTGAGCTAGAGTTTATTTTAAATGTCACAACTCCAATAGGGAAACAGGTTGTTTGTAACACATATTACCCTAGTTGTACAATTAAGATAGGAGATGTCACCTTTCCAGTAGATCTTATTATTTTGGATATGCTTGACTTTGATGTCATTTTAGGCATGGATTGGTTAGCGGGACATCATGCCTCAATGGATTGTTTTAGCAAGACCATTTCTTTTAAATTGGATGGATCATCCACCGGAGTTATATTTCAGGGAGAGAAAAGGATCTCACCAACCAGATTCATTTCAGCACTTTCAGCAGCTAAACTTCTGAGAACCGGATGTGAAGGATTTATAGTTTTTGTCACGAAGAATGAACAACCCCAAGGGGTGGAGGACATCCCCTTAGTGTGTGAATTTTCAGATGTCTTCCCAGAAGAGATTCCAGGTTTACCACCAGTCAGGGAGATTGGATTCACAATAAAATTGATACCAGGGACTGCTCCGATCTCCATTGCTCCATATAGGATGGCTCAAGCGGAGTTAGGTTAACTAAAATTACAGTTGCAAGAGTTGTTAAGAAAATGTTTCATTAGACCAAGCGTTTCACTTTAAGGAGCCCCAGTGTTATTTGTCAAGAAGAAAGATAGAAGCTTGAGGATGTGCATAGACTACAGGAGGTTAAACCAAGTGACCATCAAGAATAAATATCCTTTGCCAAGGATAGACGAATTATTTGATCAGTTGCAAGGAGCATAGTATTTCTCGAAAATTGACTTGAGGTCCGAATACCATCAGTTGGGAGTTAGAGAATCAGACATACCGAAGAAAGCATTTCGGACTAGATATGAGCACTATGAATTTTTGGTGATGCCCTTTTGACTGACGATACACCAGCTGTGTTCATGGCATTATTGAACAAGATCTTTACACCTTATTTAGATCAGTTCACAGTCATCTTTACTGATGACATATTGGTGTATTCCAAGTCAAGAGAAGATCATGAACGGCATCTAAGGACTTCACTTCAACTTTTGAGAGATAATCAGTTATTTACGAAGCTTGCGAAGTGTGAGTTTTGGCTAGAACAAGTCACCTTTCTAGGCCATATTATCTCCAAAGAAGGTTCGGCAGTTGATCCAACAAAAATAGAGGCAGTTGTCAAGTGGGAAAGACCGAAAATGTGACAGAAATCAGAGTTTTCTGGGTTTTGGCAGGCTAATATAGAAGGGTTTGTTTAAGGATTTTCATAGATTGCAGCGCCTTTGACCAAACTAACACAGAAGAATATGCCGTTTGTATGGTCAGAAAAAATGTGATAAACCGGTTTGAAGAATTGGAGAAGAGATTAACATCAGCACATGTTCTCACTTTACCCACGGGAAGAGGCGGTTTTGTTGTCTATACAGATGCTTCAAATGTGGGACTCGGATGTGTTTTGATGCAAAATGGAAGGTCATAGCTTATGGCTCGATGCAGTTAAAGGAGTCACGAGAAAATATTTTGCAACGCATGACTTGGAACTGGCAGCAGTTGTCTTCGCATTGAAATGTGGAGACATTATCTATATGGAGAAAATTTTGAAGTTCACTCAGACCACTGCAGTCTTCAATACTTATTTCCTTAGAAGGAATTGAACATGAGACAGAGGAGATGAATGGAGTATATCAAAGACTACGACTTCCCAATCATTTATCATCCAGGGAAAGTGAACGTTGTGGCAGATGCACTGAGCAGAAAATCAGTAACTATGGCGAGTTTGTGAGGATTTTATAACTTTCAGTAATTTGAAAATTAGGGAGTTGAATTTCAACCCTTTAAAAAAGGAGTTATGTTGGCAAACATGTCATTGTCTGAACCCATCTTCATTTAGAAAATAAAAAATGGTCAGATGCAAGATCCATATTTGTCTAAAATTGTAGAGCACATCTCAGAATGCTCAGATTTTCAGATCATGGATGGAGTATTGTACTTCCGTGATAGACTCTGTGTTCCCAAGATAGATGATTTGAGAAATGATATTATAGTGGAAGCTCATAGCACGAGATATTTATGCACCCAGAAGTATGAAGATGTACCATAATTTGAAAAGTAGATTTTGGTGGAAT